>QODF01000184.1:1393561-1573193 GCA_024372805.1 Oostethus manadensis
GAGGTGGCTCGGGCATCTGGTTAGGATGCCTCCCGAACGCCTTCCTGGGGAGGTGTTCAGGGCACGTCCAACCGGTAGGAGGCCTCAGGGAAGACCCAGGACACGTTGGAGAGACTATGTCTCTCAGCTGGCCTGGGAACGCCTCGGCATCCGCTGGGAAGAGCTAGACAAAGTGGCCAAGGAGAGGGACCTCTGGGCTTCCCTGCTTAGGTTGCTGCCCCGGCGACCCGACCTCGGATAAGCTGAAAAAAATTTGATGGATGGATGGATGGATGGATGGAAAGAGCCCATCTTGACCACTTTACTTGCACTATTGATACTTAGTGACACCGTCCTTTAATATTTTACTTTTAATATTAATACTCAATGAGCCCATCTTCACCACTTTACTTGCACTATTGATACTTAGTAACGCCATCTTTACTATCCATCCATCCATTTTCTACACCGCTTATCCTCAATAGGGTCGTGGGTATGCTGGAGCCTATGCCAGGTGACTCGGGGGGGGGAAGCGGGAGTGACCGCATGTTTACTGCATGCACAGGATCCCATTGGCTGTCCGTCGAGACACGTGACCATTCTCGGCCCAAATGAATGTTCATACTCATGCTGAGTTCAGTCCAAAAACGTTCTGACAGCATCTGCGAGAGAAGGCTTTTAAGATTAAAGAAAGTCTTCAAAGGCCTCATCTTCTTCAAGGCCGCAAAATTGGGCATTTGGAATTTGCCAGGAGAGCATCAATTAATATTAATACACCATACAAAGTAAAAAGAAAATATAGAAAAATAAAATCAAATATGGTCAAATGTAAAATGCACAACACACAACATAACACAAAATTGGAACAAGCAAAACAGAATAAACAGAGGAGGTTACAGGGAATAACCCTGTAAGTACTTGATTGAAATTACTCACTAACTCTCCTTTACCATTTAATAATGATTCATTTTGTCTTATCTTTCCTATCATTTTTCAAAATAAAGTTTGAAACTCATTGTGCTTTATTTTGCAAGTTAATAAAATAATATCTCTGCATAGAAGCCATTTGTTGAGTTGTATTTAGGCTGTTTGGGGTACATGCTGTGTCAAATAATGGAAAAATACAAACAAATGCAAATATGTAGAAGTACTGTAGTGGTATGCAGTATACAGTGTGGGGGCGGGGGGTACAAAGGGGTGACCCCATTGACCCCAGGATGGCGGCAGATGTGCACCACAACAAGACACTTGCATAAATTGCTAGAAGGAGCCGAGGACAGCCTGATTAAAGGACGAGTCGCCTGGAGGACACGTGAACGGGACAAGACCTTCTTGTTGCACTCAAGCTTTGAATCAAAGCTCGCTGAAGTGTCAGCCATCATCAGAAATCGCTGCTGAGCTTTTATTAGCGTTTTTTAATGACTTTGATGGCTTTTAATAGTGGCTTTATTTCGCAATGCGACTTTTTCCTGGTCTTCTTCAAGAAGCCAGCCAGTCCAAGCTTTTAGCAGATTGCCACTAGGACACCCTTCGAAAAACTTTACTCGCAAACAGCCAAGTGTCACTGGCAATGATTTCAGGCTAAACTCACCCTGTATGAGTCCTAATGGGCTAATGGAGCACCGCATCACATTTGAGCCATCTGTAAGCCGTAAAAAAAAGCAAACAGGCATGAGATTGTCTCCGGCTGCTTCATCACCGTGGATTTATGCAAAAGGACAACAAACAAACCGCACCCTCTGCCGCTAAACTCACCCAACCCCCGGCTGCTCGCTTCCTTGCTGAGAGCAAAAAAAGCAAAAAATTATCGATGCGGCGCGCGCAGGCAAAACAAGAAACACACGCTGAAGGCAGCAACTCAGCTGTGGCGCATTTGAAAAAGTTTCTTTTGTGAAAGGATGACGCCGAACACCAACTACAATCACATTGCAAGATGTAACAGCTAAGTCGTAGCTGTCCAAAGTGTGCCCCCGGGGCGTCATTTTGGAGCCTATCGCTGTTTTTATTGGCCCGAGGCACATTCTAATATACAACAACAGCAAAAATGGAAAATACAGCAGTAGTATTACAAGAGCAAATTTAAGAAAAGAGGAAACATTAAGAAAAATGTTAAAATTATGAAGAAAAATAACATCAATTTAGTAGAAGACAGTAAAAAAAAACATGATTTTCTGAGCATAATATAATAGTCCTAATAATAGGAGAAACAAACAAAAAACAAATAAATTTGATTTTTTGGTTAGTTATGGTGTCGTTATGAATAAAACTTACTAAATAGTTTCTAAAATAAAATCAAAATAATATGGACACAAAGTCATAATTAGGAGAAGAAAATCTACAAGGAGAAGGTTTAAATAGTTGGAAAATTAAAAAAAAAAAAACAACAAAGTAGAAAAAAACTGGTCACTTTCCATTTACAAAGTCAAACTATTATGAGAAAAATAGATTGTAATTTTACAGAAATAATCCTGTAATAATATGTGGGAAAATACATTTTAGTAGCAAGAATAATTTTTTATATATATATTTTTTTTAATATAACAATCTTAATACTACAGTGAACAAACAACAAATTAAGTTGTCATTTTTGATTACCATCATTTCCGGACTATAGAGCGCACCGGAATATAAACCGCACCCACTAAATTTTTAGAACATGTGTTGGGGGTTTTTTCATAAAAGGATAAGCAGAAGGGATACGCACGAATACGTTGAGAGAAAAATAAGACAGATTTTGTGAATGTTTGTTTATATACCTTGTTTCCAAACAGTGCCCCTAACACGACAAAAAAATAGAAAAGTCCTTGTTTTTATTCATCCTCTTCCTGTTCACTTAAACACTGAAGTCATCTATTCCAGTGTCTGAGTTGAAGAGCCCAGTTACCAGTGGAGTGTGTTGTTCTCCTCACGTAGCAGTCCAGCCTTTCAAAATCCGTTAAAGGTGTAATTTAACCTTCGAGCCAGTTCAAGGGTCAGACAAGACCTCTGTGTTTATAGTTGTCTCGGGCAATGCCTGTTAAATGAAGCATTAAAATCATTATGATTTCGAGAATGAAGACGTAAATTGACAACAATAATGTTGTATATTTACAGGAAAAGATCATAATATCATAATATTACAAGAGTAAAAACTTTTAAAATTTAAAAGTCGTGATGTCATTTTATAGGCATTGTCTGAGAACTGGGGAGCCGTATGTGTACGGGGCGGGGTACGTGAGGGTAACAATGAGATGATGCTAACCCATGCTAACCTGTTTGTGCCCAACTGCTCTGTTTTGCTGCCCCGTTATCAAAAAAATCTTGTCTGAAGCCAGAGGAAATCCCCTCCCCACTTAAGAACTATGCTGTAGTTTCCCTCTGACACGTATGACACGAAATATTACGACTTTTAATCTCAAAATCGTACTTTAAAAAAAAAAGTGAAACTAATACGCGGTCGTAAAAAAATCTACAGTATATTATAGCCACATCGTGTCATAAACTGCAGGTTTCAAAGTGTAGGAAAAAAGTAGCATCTTATAGTCCGAAAAGTACGGTACTTGCTTACGGTGCTTTGTTAAATATGAAAAAAAGTGACTTCACAGTTACTAAAATAAAATCAAAATATTATGGGAATAAAGCCATAATTAAGAGTATGAAAAAAGACGAAATAGTTGGAAAGTAAAAAAAAAAAAAAAAAAACAGAAATGGAAAAATTAGCTGTCATTTACGACAATAAAGACAAAATATAAAAAATGGCAATCTAATCAAGAATATTTCTATATTATCTATATTACGAGGAAAAACAACCTCATTTTTAGTAGCATAGATGTCACACTCTTGTGTGACATAGGCGGGTTGGTCTTATCTTCCACTCACTGCTCTGTCTTGTGTACCCTCTGCAGACATTGGCCAGCCGTGAGTCAGGTGGTTCTTCTGCATCAGTCGCACCTGTTTCCAATCCGGCTCCACCTCTTTTTATACCTGTGACTGCTGCTAGAGGTTACTGGATTATTTTTCCATGTCTGGTCTGGTGCCACACCTTTGTCGCCTGTGTCCCCGTCGCTCTATCGTTACGTGTTTTTCTACCCTCTTGCTAGTGTAGTAGTTCGCCTGACTCGCAGGTAGTTTTATGTTTAGTCTTCTTCGTCCTGGCCGCGGTGCTCCTGTAGTTTCCTTTTATGCACCGACGCTTTATGTTTGAGAACTGCTCTGTCTGTTACAACACTGAGTAAAGAGACTTACCAGACCTGCACGGCCTCGTCTCCGCATCTTAGGAACCATCCCTCCTGGTCCGACGCTCTTGCGTGACAATAGACTTAAAACATTCAAAAAAATATGATTTTACAAGCCGTAATGTTAAGCGAAACAAAGCCGAATAAAACTGTAATTTTTGGAAAATGTATGAGGATAAAGTCGTAAATTAACAATTTGTACATTTACGAGAGAGAAAAATGTACGATTTTTTTAAATAAAGTTGTTCATTTACAAGATAAACATCATATTACAAAAAGTTTAACATTTACAGGTTTAAAGTCTTTTACCTTAATAAAGTCATACATTTATGAGACAAAAGTCATAAAATTATGAGAAAAAAGTTGTAAACTTTAGAGAAAAAAATTATGAATTTACAAAAATAAAGTTGTAAGTTTACAAAAAAGTTGTACATTTACGGGAAATGTCGTACATTTACGAAAAAAATGTGTATATATACGAGAATAATGTCGCACATTCACAAAAAGTCGTACATTAATGGGAAAAAGGTTGTACATTTATGATATGTATATTTATGAGGAAAAAGTCGGAAATTTAATTAAAAAAAATAATATTTACAAGCAAAAAAAAAAAATTGTGAGAATAAAGTTGTCGTTCATTTACAAGAAAAAAATAAATAAATAAAATTATATAAATTATGTATATTTACAAGGATAACATTGAAAATTCCCAAAAGTTTTACATTTATGAGAAAAAAGTAAAAAAATTTATGATAAAAAATACAATATGTGTATTGACGAGTCGCAAATTTACAAAAAAAAGTTGTACATTTAAGATGAAAAAAGTAATAAAAATACAAGAAAAAATGTACGTCATTAAAAATACAAGAAAAAATGTACGTCATTAAAGTCCCAAATTCACAAAGTCATACATACATCCATTTTCTGTGCCACAGTTATGGGGGAAAAAATGAAAATTTGTTACAATATAGTCGTAAATTTACAAAAAAAAGTTATACATTTACATTTAAAAAGTCTTAAATTTATGAGAAAATAAAGTTGCAAATTTACAAAAAAGTCTTACATTTACGAAAAAAAAGTTGAAAAATTTATGATAAAAAATTTGTGTATTTACAAGTCGCAAATTTACAATAAAAAGTTGTACATTCAACGGAAAAAAAAGTTGTATTGTGAGAATACAGTGATAAAATTTACGAGAAAAAAAATCATAATATCACATAAATAACGTAAATGGGGCCGCACGGTGGGCGAGTGGGTAGCACATTGGCCTCACAGTCAGGAGGTTCAGGGTTCGAATCTCCGTAGGGCATCTCTGTGTGGAGTTTGCATGTTCACACACATTGCGTGTGGGTTTTCTCCGGGTATTCCGGTTTCCTCCCACATGATAGTTTAATTGGCGACTCTAAATTGTCTATTAGAGTATGAATGTTTGTTTGTCTATATGTGCCCTGTGATTGACTGGCGACCAGTCCAGGGTGTACTCGCCCAAAGCCAGGTGGGATAGGCTCCAGCATACCCGCAACCCTAATAGGGATAAGAGGCATAGAAAATGAATGAATGAATGAAATGAAGTAAATGGACAAGAAAAAAATGGTACAATTACAAGAATAAATGAGTAAAAGTGTTAATATTAGAAAGAGAATAAATTGTCAATTTTGGGCGTAGCCGTGTCGTACCGTGTGCGAGGAAAAATGGAGCATAGTGCTTTTATTTCTAAGGGGACAGCAAAACAGAGCAGTTGGGTGCAAACAGATTAGCATAACTAGCTAGTCTTCCTCCACATGCACAAGGCCAAAGGTCACATAAGTCACCTTCTTTTCATAGCTGTCTCAGGCAATGCCTATTACAATGGCATTTTAAATAATCAGAGATTTTTATCAACATTTACGAGAATAAAAACGTCAATTTATGAGAAAAAACTTGTAATAGTACATTTTTCCTTATGTCCTCATTTCTTCATTCTCATAAATGTATGTTTATATTGATTTTTAAAAAGTGTTGTTTTTTTTCCACTTAGGTCACAGAAAATGTTTTAAAGGGTCTTAAAAGAGTAATTCCATGGCCCATTTAACTTGTTTACTGCTCAACCTTTTTCAACAATTACACACAATTGTGAGCCTGCGTCAAATAAAAACAAGTCCTTATGAGAAGAAGAGAAGCATTGTTTGTGAGCATGACCAACTGGCCTAAAAGAGTGAAGAGAAGCGTGCTGTCCCTTTAACAACGCCATCTTTTCATTGGCTTTTACTGCCGTTCGTGTCTTTTAAACGCTTTTTATCGCTCGCGCTTTTATTGCATGGGAAAGCAGGAAACGGGATGAAAAGGCGTCGGGCCTCCGGGCGTTGTTTTTAAGATGGCCGGCTGGTGTTTTCCCACCAAGACGATATGGACGTGCCGGGAGGAATGGCGTTATCGCGCTATTTAGCGGGATCATGAAAAGTAGGGCGGGGCGGCGGTACGTTGACAACGTTGCTGAGCTGCGCCGCGCCCTCGGGCCGCAAGCCGGGCCGGCATGTGGAATAACTTTTCCACTCAGCTGAGGGAGACAAAGCTGACCTGCCGCTGTCTGGCTGCGGCGGTTCTGGTTTCTTGTAGGGTTCTCTAGCTTTGCTAATTTCCGCTTTGTAGCTGCTCGCTCACGGCCGCGTTGAGGTTCTGGTTTCCAGGGGTGTCCTAACTTTTCCCACCGAGGGCCACATAGTGAAAAAGGAAAATATTTAGTAAAGCAACACATGTACGAGGTGACACACAGCATATACTGTACATATACTGTACATTGTAGCTGAAAGAGCATATTTTTATTCCCATCATATTAGAACTTTTCCCCTAACCTCATTTAAAGTTTATTTCTCATAATATTACAATTTTTTAAAATAAATTCTATTTTTTCCCAAATATTTCAACTTCAAGCGACTAAAATTTTTCATTATATTTTAAATTGTTTCTGGTAAAACTTTTTTTTCCATTTGTGCGGGGATTTGATTTAATCAAATATTTCAACTTTCTTTATAAGAAACAGAACAGAAACAAAAAAATATCATTACAAGTTGTTTATACCGAGCACCAGGCTCAAATTTAGAAATATTTACAGACTGGGTGGAAAAAATGTTTTCGGTGGTAAGTAACAAAAAACTACTCATCTGCGGAGATTACAACATTGATCTGATACATCCAATAAACATAATAGGATGTACAGTATGAATGTACACCCAACCATAACCGACCCAGCAGAATCACAACACACAGCGCTACGCTTATAGATAACCTAATACAAATAGCATTGAGACTATAAATATTAGTGGTTTATTGATATGGAATATAACTGATCGAAGGCCTGTCTTCCCATTGTATGACTATGATTAAAACTGTCACAACAATTATAAATATTTAAACGATTGTGGATCGAGGAAGCAGTAAGCTCGCTTGAATCGGATTTATTACTACAAGACTGGAAGAGTTTGGGAAAACTTAATAATGCAATTACAGGTAACAATAATAATAATAATAATGCATATCCAGGTTATTTTATTGATAAGCATATGGACATCTACAATATGAATACAATTGTAAATAGTTTCAATACATTTTCTGTAAGTGTTGGACCAGATTTGGCAGCAAAAATTCCGGAGTCCAGTTGTAATAAATTGGAGCCGGTGATAGAAATCAAGTCACACACAATGTTTCTCTCTGGAGTAAGTGAGGCAGAAATAATAGATTTTGTTAATAATTGTAAAAACTGTTTTGAAATTGTCATGATGTTAGTTAAAAGAGTAATAAGAATTATCTCCAAAAGTACATATGTCATATATCATTCCAAACTGGGACATTTCCACGTGAAATGAAAATTGCAAAAATAATGCATCTGTACAAAAATGGGAGCAAACACATCTTTACAAACTATAACCCCGTCTCGCTACTCCATCAGTTTTCCAAACTTTTAGAAAAGCTTTTTAATACAAGGTCATTTATTGATAAATATAATATAATTTATGATAGTCAGTATGGTTTCAGGTCAGGAAGGTCAACATCAATGGCAATACTTGAGGCAGTGGAAGAGATTACAAATAGTTTAGACAGTAAGAACTATGCAGTTGGGATATTTATTGATTTAAAAAAAGTCTTTGACACTATCAATCATTCAATATTACTCAAAAAAACGTGAAACATACAGTATTCGGGTGCATAATAGAACAACAGTATGTGAAGTTGGGTGACTACAAATCCCAGTGTTTGGCCGTTGCTTGTGGGGTCCCAGAGGGATCTGTATTGGGCCCCAAGCTGTTCAATCTCTATATAAATGACATATTTAATGTGTCAAATGTATTAAAATTATTATTATTTGCAAATGATACAAATATTTTCTATTTTTGTGATAATTATAATAAACTTATAGATAATGTAAACTATAAGCTAATCAAATAAAAAGAATAGATGGATATTAATAAACTATCACTAAATTTAAATAAAACAAAAGTGATGTTTGGAAATTATAAAGGAAATTCTTACTTGGAAATAAAGATAGATGATATTGTAATAGATAAAGTGACAGAAAATATTTTTTTAGGAGTAACTATTGATAGTAAACTAAGCTGGTAGTAACTCTATTTTACTAGTTTCAGTAAAATGATATTATTTTTCCTCATAATCTTACAGCATTGTTCTTGTTAAATTACAGCTGTTTTTTTTTCAATTATCCAACAATTTCAACCTTCTTCTTGTAAATGTTCTTTTCCTAATTATGACTTTATTGCCATAAATATTGGACTTCACTTTTGTAACCGTTTAACTTGTATTCATAACTATCATAACATCATCACTAATTGACTGTTACAACTTTGTTTTGTTTTTCCCACAATATTACCACTATTATATTTTGTCCAACTTTGTGCGACTAAAATGACTATTTTTCCTTATGTGAGGATTATTTTTCCTCATCATAATATTAGGACATTATTCTTGTAAAATGAGGACTTTTTCCCTCCAAATTTTTTCTCATCACATTCTTGTTTTTTTGCCATTTGTTGTGCTTTTTATTTTTAAACATTTTCTTGGAAATGGGATTTTCCTACTTATGACTTTATCCCCATAATATTTCTGTATAGTAAAATTAAGACATGATTAATTTTCCATATTTTTCATGTAAAAAGCAATTTTTAGAAGGTGCTGCGGGCCAATTAATGGTCCCCGTGCGGCACCTTGGACACCCCTGCTGTGAAGCTGCCAAACCTTTTCTGGTTTAGAAGCATGAGGGGGCGGAGCTTCCCACTGTGATGAAGCAAATCTGGCAGGGGTCAGGGGTAGGGGGGTGCAAAAGGTGGCCTGCCCTCTGACACGACCTCGACACACAAGAGCAGAAGCGTCACGCCGAGAGGGACGCTGACGGGACAGCAAGCAAAGGTAAGTCGGCCTGTCGCCTTCATTTCAAGGTTTAACATTTGGCGGAGAGGGGGCAGAGCAGAGCAAAGAAGGAGTGAGTGCAGGAAGAAAAGAAAGAAGAAAAGAATGGTAGAAACTAAACAACACCTCATTGTTTGGCCGCACAATAAAGAGCTGCACTTCTAGAAATTGCGCTGCCATTCAACACGTGATTGACAGCTTTCACTGCCCTCACGCGCCATTCACCACACACACACACACACACACACAGAGTGACAAAATAATTATGTACAAATAAATCGATGTACTGAATACATGAAGATTTCAATAACATGCTAAGGTAGGAAAGCCCCATTCAAACGATCATCTCTATTGATCAGCAAGAAGTCAAGTTAAGTACGATACAAGTGCTTGGGGTTTTTTTTTGTTTACTTTAAGAAAATTAAATACTTCATTGACTTTCTGCTGGACTTTGGCAAAAATACACACAGTTTTGTTTTATATATGTAATGTAATGTATATGTAATATATATGTAAAAATGTATACACAATATATACTGTATGTAATGTATATATGTACTGTGTATGTGATGTATATGTAATGTATTTATGTAATGTATTTATGTAATGTAATGTATTTATGTAATGTATTTATGTAATGTGTATATGTAATGTAATGTATTTATGTAATGTATTTATGTAATGTGTATATGTAATGTAATGTATTTATGTAATGTATTTATGTAATGTAATGTATATGTAATGTATTTATGTAATGTATTTATGTAATGTAATGTATATGTGATGTATATGTAATGTATTTATGTAATGTAATGTATATGTAATGTATATGTACTGTGTATGTGATGTATATGTAATGTATATATGGAATGTGTATATGTAATGCAATGTATATGTATTGTGATGTATAATATGTCATGTATATGTGATGTGTAATATGTAATGTACAATATTTCCTGTATATGTAATGTATAAGATGAGGCAGAACACAGGAACACTAAAGGGATTACCCAGATCTTGTGTGAATGACACACGGCTTGTAGGAATGACTTTTTTTGTTTTTTACTTTAGTGGTAGTAAAAGTTTTTTTTTTTTAATAGACATGGAAAAAATGTTGGTAAATGACCAATGGTTAGTTTTTTTTCTCCAAGTCCCCTCAGGGCCTCCGTATTTTCTTTAGATTTTTGGTGTAGCAGTAGTAACGTTTTTGTTTTCTTTAGCAATAGTAAACTTTTTTTTTTACTGTAGCTGTGGTAAATGTTTATTTTTTCTTTCCCAATATTAACATTTTTACTTTTTTGTTTGTTTTGTTTTTAATCGGCATATTTTTTTCTTTAACAATAGGAAACTCTACTTGCTTTAGCAAAAGTTAAAAACAATTTTTTTGTTGTGTTTAGTTGTGTTTTTTACTCTACAAATAATAAATGTTTATTTAAACTTTAGAAATATATAATTCCTATAACTTATTTATTTTTATAATTCATAGAAATAGATAATTATTTCTTATAATGTTTTTCATATTATATTTAATATTCAGTTGTAATACTAGTTGAACCACTGAAATGTTATTTATTTTTGTTTTTTTAATTTAGTGATTTTTTTTTTTACTCTTTTTCTTTTTTACTTAGAGGTAGAGGTAGAAAAAGTTAAGTTTTTTGTTTTCGTTTTTACCTTAATAGGGTTTTTTATTTTTTTATTTTAGTGATAGTCATGTTTTTTTTAGTTCAATCTAGATTCAATCTTCAATTTAGTTCAATCCTTTTTTTCTTTAGCCGGGGTATTTATTGTTTTTTTTTTTACTGTAGTGAAAATTATTTTACTTTAATCGTGTTTCTTTTACTTTGCAGGTAGTAAAAGTTTTGTTTTTCCTTTAGCAGCAGTGAAAAGTTTGTGTTTGTTGTATTTACTTCATCAGTAGTAAATAATGTTTTTTTATTTTGTTTTTTTACTTCATCAGCAGTAAAAGTGTTGCATATTTTTTTACTTCAGTGGTAGTAAATGTCTTTTATTTCAGAGGTAGTAAATGTTTTGTGTATTTTGAAGTTCGGCAGTAGTAAAAGTGTGGCTGAGTCATCCAGCTTGCTTGTATTTTGCTGCCATCGCAGTATTTGAGTGTAAAAGAGCTTCCAAATGTGACAAATGAGGTGTGACTCCTTTTCTATTCTTTCTACGGAACAAAATGCTCTGTAGAGCATGTAATTCTGACGTTTTACTCAACGTTGCACTGCCCCCCAGTGTTTATGACCGGAACTACCGATTAGTCCCATTGAAGGTAAAATGTAATGTTTTTGTCCGCAGGGTATGAATCTGTCAGGAGAGTTGAAGTTCTGCTGAGAATGAGCATTTGTAACCGGTGAGTAGAAACAAAAGTCGGCAAGTTGCTGATACATTTTACTCACAGTAAGCACACTCAGGCGTGGAAAAAAACCCAAAAACATATTATTATGAAGAAAAATGACATCATTTTAGTTGCATAACGTTGAAATAAAAGAAAAAAAAGAGTATACAATGAGGACCTAAAAAACTAAATTAAATTGTAATTTTTGGAAAATTAGGGTCATAATAATACTGTTTAATGGGAATTAATTCCTAATATCACAAAGAAAGAAAGTTTATGATTATTTATGATAAAAGTTGAAATAAAAAACTTAAAAATAAATAAGAAAATACATTTTAAAACTTAAGAGAAAAAAGTGGTAATATAATTGTTTTTAAGTTGTAATTTACATTTTTTGAAGATTAGACTGCATAAAGTAGAAATATTAATTTAAATTATAAGAAACAGGCAACACAAAATCAAGTTCTAACTTTTGGAAAATTAGATTGAGGAAAACTTTAGAATATCATGGGAATAAAGTAAATATTTTGATATTAAAACACATTATAGTTCTTATATTATTGAAAAACAATTCATAATATAACAAGAAGAAAATGTATACTAAGAAAGTTGAAATAGTGGAAAAACCATATATTATAAACAAAATATTAGTAGTGGTTGTAATCTAACAAAGAAAAAACGTCATGAAAATGTCATAAGTCATAATATTACAAAAAAATAAACAAATTTATAATGATGGTTGAAATATTTGGGAATTCAGACAGCTGTAATTTCACAAGAAAAAATTCAAAATATTAAGAAAAAAAAAGAAAACATTGTAATTTGAGTAGAATAAGGTTGTATAATTATGAGGAAAAATGACTTCATTTTTGTAGCATAAAGTTGCAATATTAAAAAAAAAACATTTAAAAACAGAATATTTTGAGATAAAAGGAAATAAAGTTGGAAAATTAGGTTGAGGAAAAATTGTAACATCGTGCAAGTAAAGTCAAAAAAGTAATATATATATATATATATATATATATATATATATGTGGTTCTGTCTCCCAGAGAAGAACGTAACATCAGCCAGGAAGTTGAAACAAACGGGTCTTCCAAATGGACAACGACCCAAAGCAAACTGCCAAACTGGTTACAAACTAGCTTAAGGATAACAAAGTCAATGTTCTGGAGTGGCGTGAATGTATGTAAACTTTTGACCTGGAAAAATGGAATCTCTATGTACGTATATATATTTACTGTATATGCAGTATATGTGTATTTACACACACACGATTCACGGCGTATATATGTACACATACATATATACTGTATATGCCGTGAATTGTGTGTATAAAGTATATACACATATAATTTACATATTACAAATTCTGTATATATACACACACTATATACAGTATATATGCATGGTATATATATTATATATATACATATATACATATATACAGGTATATACATACACCATATACAGTGTATATATATATAAATGCATACTATAAATATTACACACACACATTCTTACATTACTTTTTCCCTTGTAATTTACACATTTTCGCTTATAAAAATATTTNATAATAATAATAATATATAAAACATTTACAAATATTACTTATGAAGAAATTGAAATATGAAGAACATTTTTAAAAATGAAAAAAACCTGTAATTTTACTACAATACTTTGAAAAAGTTGTGGCCAAACCTGCCTGTCAAAGCCTGATCCCGTCAGATCTCAGAAGCTAAGCAGGGCAGGGCCTGGTCAGTACTCAGGTGGGAGACCTCAGAGGAACACCAGGTCCCACAGTGGGAGGAAATAAACTTTCCTTGTGCCCTTAGGCAAGGCACGTCACCCACATTGCCTAGTATGAAAGTGGTGTGTGTGTGAGTGTCGGTGGTGGTCGGAGGGGCTGATGGCACACACTGGCAGCCTCGCTTCCGTCAGTCTGCCCCATGGCAGGTGTGGCTACCATAGTGGCTTAGTGTAAGCGCTTTCAGAGTCTTTGTAAAGCCCATAACAAGTGTAAGGCATTATTATTATTATTATAAAAAATTAAGATGAAAAAAGTCGTATTATAATGAAAAAAAATTATAATTAGAATAGTATAAACTATAATGTAATATGTAATATTTTTGTTTTTTTTAATGTATGATTTATTTAAGATTTTTCAAATGTAAGAATACAATTTACAAAGAGATGTGTAATATCCAGGGCAATATACAATGTTAACCACTTACAGTGTACACACCTTACAAAAAAAAAAAAAGACCTAGAAAAAAGGCAGAGAAAGAGAAATAAAATAAAATAAATAAATAAGGGGGGGCACAAAAAAAAACAGAATGTGCTACTAAAAGATTCAGAATTGTTACATCAACCACTTGATTCCCATGAATACATGAGATAAAACACAACACAGCTATGGGGTCACTTCCAATGTCAGAGACATGACATGATCAATAAATGGTAACCAGGCTTCGGTAAATTTGGAGCTAGAGCCTTTGAGAGAGTGCCTTATTTTCTCCAGTTTCATGAAAGAGAAGGCATCTTTTACCCATTGTGAGTGGGTGGGAGGGTGAGGGTCCCTCCAGCGCATCAGGATTGCCCGCCTGGCAATCAATGTGAGAAAGGCTACCAGGTCGACAAAACAGGGTGGCAAGGAGTGATCCGCGGGAAGACTCCCAAAAAGAGCAGTCAATGAGGACTGTCGAAGTCTTGCAATGCAAACAACTGAAAGAGATTCAAAAATAGTGTCCCAATATGAAGATAATGCAGGGCAAGTCAAAAACATGTGAGTAAGATTAGTTGTCCCGATTTACATTTTACACAGTTAGGGTAGGTGCCAGGAAAGATCCGGGCAAGCTTAGTCTTTGACCAGTGAACTCTGTGGGCCACTTTACACTGGATGAAACAATGTCGAGCACAGATTGAAGAAGAGTGGATGGGCCTAAGAGCAGACCTCCAATGTTCCTCATCAATCTCCAGATAAAGTTCCTCACACCAGGCCACACGAAGATGATGGGATGTTACGTTGACAGAGGAAAACAATAGGCTGTACATTTTGGATATTGCACCTTTCAGAGAGGGCTTCATCTCCATAATAGTGTCCATGATGGTACTATCAGGAATGCCAAGGGAGCTAGGAAAGTATCTACCTATGAAATTTCGGGCCTGTAGAAACCTAAAAAAGTGGGTATTGGGCAGATTAAAATTTGAGGCTAATTGGACAAAAGAAGCCAATACCCCCTCTACATAAAAGTTTTTAACAGAGGCCAGTCCATGAACCCCCCATATAGCAAAACTACCATCAATAAGTGATGGGGGAAACAAAGGGTTACAATGGAGAGGAGACAGAAGAGGTATTCCCTGAAATCCAAAATGTTCTTTGACTTGGGCCCAGATTCTAAGACAGTTCTTAACTATAATGTTATTGGAAAAGGACATGGGTGATGATTATTTGGGTAGACACAAGAGGGATAATAGGATACATCACATGATCACATGAGGTCTCCTCTATTGGCAGCCAAACTGCTGTACTGTTGTCATCATTACAGCACCACAACAACATTGTACGGAATTAGCAGCCCCAGTAATAGAATACAAAATTTGGTAAGGCAAGGCCTCCATTTTCTTTATCCTTTTGCAATGTGTTCTTCCGTATTCTGGGAGGTTTTTTGTTCCATAAAAACTGTGAAATAGTGTTGTCTAATGATTGAAAAAAACGTTTAGGAATAAATACTGGTATACATAGAAAAAGATGAAGAAATTTAGGTAATATATTCATTTTGATGCAACTAATTCTACCTGCCAGAGAGAGAGGCAACATGGACCAATGGTGCAGGTCTTGATATAACTGGTCAAGCAGTGGGTTGAAGTTGGTCTTGAAAAGGTCTGAAAATTCCCTTGTTACGTGGATACCCAGGTATTTAATACTATGTGCAGATGTTTTAAAAGATAAGCTGGAAAGTGAGTAGGTAGTGGCAGCAGGGTTGACAGGAAGGAGTTCGCTTTTGGTAAGGTTTAATTTATACCCTGAAATCTGCCCAAACTCCCTTAATAGAGTCAGAACTGGGAGCATGGAGATACTTGGATTTGAGACAAAGAGCAACAGGTCGTCAGCATATAAGGCCACTTTATGTGCTGTGCCTCCCCTCAAGATGCCCTGCATAGCACTGGATCTAATGGCTGTTGCAAGTGGCTCTATGGCTATTGCAAACAAGAGGGGGCACAGGGGGCAACCCTGTCGAGTTCCACGGCCCAAAGAGAACTAGTTAGAGTGATTGTTATTGGTGCGGACCCGTGCCATGGGTGAGGCATATTATAATTTGACTCATGATATAAATTAACTGCCTAGACCAAAACATTTCAGAGTGGAAAATAAGTAGGGCCAATCCACCAAATCAAAATGCTTTTCGGCGTCCATGGAGAAGACTATTTCAAGGGTGTCGGATGTTAGGGAGAGTATAAGACGTCCATAAGGGCTGATGGGGTTTGAAAGGGAGGCCTTTTCAGGAGTGAGGAGTCTAGCTGGAGTTACATTGCAGGTAACGTGGCAGACTGAGTGTTATTTTTGTAGTTGGTGTTACACCATTCTTTTGCGAGCTCATTTGTAAATACCTACGTCCTTGTAAATATTTTTGTGAATATACTTGTTTTTTCACTGTGACTAGTTTGCACTGTTTTGCTGTGATTTACTTTTTGGGTAGTGGCAATAAAGACCACTTGAGCACTTATCTTTGACCTGGCCTGAGTTCTGGTGGGAACCCACGACAGTTGGTGTCAGAAGGGGGAGGCAAGTCAGAAACAAAGTACTCGCCCAAAGCGCACCGGATTGCGGTCGCAGCGACTGGTGCAAACCGGACAGGCAGCAGTTCCAGAAGCAGCATGGGAGACAACCTCTACGGAGGAAAGTGAGATGACTTTGCCGCCTTTAAGGCCTGGGGGAGAAATGCTAGCCCCGATGAGGGAGTTTTTGCCAAAAAAGACGGGATTAAGTTTTGTTGGTGGAACTCGGAGGGCTAAGAGCCTCTCTCCTAACAAGAGAAAGTGTGTCCCAACCGGCACCACTTCCGCATCCAGCTACACCGCAGACACCACCTGCAGCCCCACTGCCTGCTCCACCAGACACGTCAGCTACATGGACGGCCAGTAGCCCCAGGATGGGACTGCCAACACCAGGCCCCAGGTCTGGGGTCCATGGGAGTCACATGGAAGGTGTCACAGCAGAGAGGCCGCTAAACACAGGACCCGACCTGGCTGATAGACAAACTGACTGGAGGCACTATAGTGAGCCTAAAATTCCCCAGTATCAAGTGGGCGAGGACTTGGAGAATTACATTTCCGATTTTAGCGAATAGCTAAAACCTGGAGATGGCCGGGGAGTGAATGGGCTTGTCGACTGGTTCCTTTGTTGACTGCCAAGGCATTGGAGGCCTACACTGCCATGGACGAAGAGAGAGCCCACTGTTATGCAGACTGGAAGTCGGCTCTGCTGGCTAAGTTTGACATTTCACCCGAGACCTACCGCCAGCAGTTCCGCTCTACCACAGTGCCACCTGGTGAGAACCTCACTGAAACCTATCATCGCCTTCGAGGTCTTTATCGTCGCTGGATTAGACCAGACAAACATACCAAGGAGTAGATTGCTGAAGCCATCATTCTGGAGCAGCTCCTGAGGATGTTTCCGTTGGAAGTCAGGACCTAGGTGAAGGAACACGAGCCAGCTGATGGAGTCACCGCTGCCAAGTTGGCCCTGCAGTATCCCAACGCTCGAACAGGAGGACCATCAAAGCTCCACAGTGGGGCCCGGTCAGCTACTTCTCCTCGAGCACCAGCCAGAGTAGACAGCACCCAGGACCAGCCAGGTAGCAACACTTCTGCCTCTGCCCCAAACCAACGAGGAACGGGTAAGGAGAGAGTCTGTTTCTACTGCCAGCAGCCTGGTCACATAGCATCTGTGTGTCCTATACGTAAGAATAAAGTTAGTGGCGCATGCTACCCTCCACGACCGGAACCCGGGATTGACACTGAGACTGAAGGTACTATGCAACGTTTCAAATCTGTACTAATCAACGGTCAAAACATTACTGCTTTATTGGACACTGGTAGTATTATGTCCTTGGTCAAGTGCAGCACGCTGCCAGGAAGGAACCCTAACTATAACAAACCTGTGGATATTTTGTGTGTGTATGGGGATCGTCACCCCTATCCAACTGTAGATGTGACTGTGTCGATTGCTGAGCAGCCCTACCTCTTGACTGTCGGAGTAGTCGAGAACTTACCTGTGGATGCTATTTTTAGGTGGGACTTGCCGGTGATTATGGACTTGTTAAATGAAAATGACATGTCTAGTGACGCAGATTCTGGAGATAATGGAGAATATGCCCTCAATATGTCTTGTCCGGTTGTTACACGTGCCCAGACCAGAGCTGGTGTCCAACCTCTGCCAGACTTGGACAGTGGTCTGTGCGAGGGGGGCAATAAAGGACCCAGGAAGTCATGCCGTCAGTGCCATTTTGAAAAGCAGTTGTGTTCAGCTAAACCTGAAATTGAGGATTCTGTGAATGACATGTGGAAGGTTCCTGAAAATATTGGTGTCCTGCAAACCCACGATGAAACTTTAAAAAAGCTGTTTGCCAGGGTTGAAACTGACACTCCGGGAAGTTGTGTGGGTAGTGAAATCTGTAGTATTGACAATGGGGTGTTGTATTTGGTGGGGAATAAATGTAAATGCCTTGTTGTTCCATTAAGCTGTAGACCACTGGTCACGCACTTAGCACATACAATCCCATGGGCTGGTCATCTTGGTCGCCAGAAAACCTTCTTGCGTATCAGCTTGCTTTCCTTTTTGCCAACAATGTACACTGATATCCAAAAATATTGCACCACCTGCCAGACATGTCAGAAAACATGCACACCCCGAAAATCTGACTGTGCTTATCTGCAGCCACTTCCACTTATCTCCAACCCTTTCCGGAGGATTGCCATGGACATTGTGGGGCCTTTGGTGAAGAGCAGCAGTGGTCATCAGTACATGCTGGTCATCTGTGACTACGCCATCCCGGTTTCCTGAGGCTTTTCCCCTGAGAACCATCACAGCACCTGCAGTCCTGCAAGCCTTGGTACAGCTGTTCTCCAGGGTCGGACAACCAGATAAGATTCTGACCGACCAAGGGACCACTTTCACCTCACGGCTGATGCACCTCTTCCAAAAACAACTGGGCATTACATCTATCAAAACAACTCCATATCACCCGCAAACTGATGGACTTGTTGAGAGGTTCCACCAAACACTCAAGCGGATGCTGCGCAAGTTTGTGGATGACACAGGTAAAGACTGGGACTGTTGGCTGCCCTTTGTTTTATTTGCCTACCGAGAGGTACCGCAAGCATCTACCGGATTTTCACCATTTGAGCTGTTATATGGCTGGGAAGTGCAGGGGCCTTTAGATTTGCTGCGTAAAAGTTGGGAGCACTCTTCCACCACTAGGCAGGATAGAAGCATTGTGCAGTTTGTCCTCGAGATGAGAGAGCTGCTGGCAAGGTACAGGGAGGAGGCAGAAGAGAACTTGGAGAAGGCACAGAAATTGCAGAAAGCCTGGTATGACAAGCAAGGCCCGTTACGTGAGTTCCAACCTGGCCAAAAGGTTTTTTACTCTTACCTTCATTGACCAATAAGCTTTTAGCCCAGTGGCAGGGACCCTACACCATTACCTGCAAAATGGGACCTGTCACCTATGAGGTCCTGCACCCAGAAAAGGAAAAGACAAAACAAACATATCATGTCAATCTTTTAAAGGAATGGAAAGAACAGCCAACTCAAGTTCACGTAAAGGTCCTGATGGTGAAGAAGGTGGATCCGGAAGGAGGTAAAGAGGAGCTGGAGACCGGACTGGAGTACCTGACCACCACTGCCGAGCAAGCCCAACAATTGCGTCAGACATTTAAGGAAGTGTCGTCATTATTCAATGCAAAGCCTGGCAGAGCAGCCGGAGTTGAACACACTATTCGACTGAAAGAAGGACAACCAATTCGCCAGAGACCTTACCATGTTCCACAGCACCTTGTGGGAAAGCTCCAGGAGGAAATACAAGAAATGAGGGAGTTGGGAGTCATTGAACCATCCAATTCTGAATGGTGCAGCCCAGTGGTGATTGTGTACAAAAAGGATGGTTCCCTCCAAATATGTATAGACTTCCGGAAGCTAAATGCTGTCTCGCAGTTTGACGCCTATCCAATGCCAAGAATTGATGACCTATTGGAAAGAGTTGGAGCAGGCAAATTAATTACAACACTTTACATGTGCAAAGGATACTGGCAAGTACCACTGGATAAATCTTCAAGACCATACACTGCATTCCAAACACCTGCTGGACTGTTCCAGTTTACGGTGATGCCATTTGGACAAATGTCATCTTTAGTGAGACCTGGGAAGACCACATCCAACACCTTGCCCTGGTCTTAAAAAGGATTCAGCAAGCTGGCCTAACCTTAAATCCAGCAAAATGTGAGTGGGCTAAAAAAGAAACGTGCTACCTCGGCTACAAGATGGGATATGGAGAAGTGAGGCCTCAAGTCAACAAAGTAGAAGCCATCCTCAAAGCTTCTCGGCCCCACACCAAGAAAGAGGTACGCTCTTTCCTCGGCTTGGCAGGATGGTATCGCCACTTTGTGCCTCAGTTTGCCACAATCGCTGCCCCACTGACTGCACTGACCACAAAAGACAGGCGGGGAACCCGGTCAAATGGACAGATGACTGTGAGAAGGCCTTCACCACCCTCAAAACTTATCTTTGCTCATCTCTTGTACTTCAGAGTCCTGATTTTTCCCAAAAGTTTTTGGTTCAGGCGGATGCCTCTATGCTCGCCCAAGGAGCTGTTTTGGCTCAGGGAGAACCTGGACAAGAGCGCCCTATAGTCTACCTGAGTCGTAAACTTCAGCCTCGTGAGACCAGATACTCCACGGTAGAAAAAGAGGGCCTGGCTATCAAGTGGGCCTTGGAGAGCCTACAGTATTACTAATTGGGAAAGGAATTCGACCTTGAAACTTGACCACCGTGCCCTCACCCGGATTCACTCCATGAAAGACCACAATAGCAGATTTACCCGATGGTACCTCGCCCTGCAGCCATTCAAATTCCGAATCCGCCACCGCTCGGGGAAAAGCAACGTGGTTGCGGATTATTTCTCCAGGTTGCCCCACAGTGGCAACCTTCCCGAGGGGAGGGATGATGTAACGGAGCAAAGTCGTCACTAATTTTCGGCAGTACAATAACACGCACACACGCGCACACACACGACCACTCACGCTCCTCACTCACTTTCCCACCGTGTCGCTAGTATTTCTCAACAAACACATACAACGTCTTTCCCTCCATCATCCCGCTGATAAGATACACCAAGGGTGCACACTTGGGAGTATTTTATCTTCTATTACCTATATCTCATACATATACACACGCACACATTTACCTCTGTCGTTTCCCGGGCCAAACTCGATCAAGACTTCCGGGTTGGTTAAATATGTACATTTTGCGTGCCGTATTGGTCACATGACCAACGGATTTCCGAAGCTTCCAAATGCCTCAAAATCACATTATTAGTGTTTGATTAAAATATTATTTATATTAAGAATATATGTGGCACATTATGCCAGTTGTTTTGTTAAATAAATTACTTTTCATTTTCTAATAGACAAGTGACTGATGACAGCCAATAGGAAGGGCTGATGGGGTTTAAAAAGGAGGCCTTTTCAGGAGTGAGGAGTCTAGCTGGAGTTACATTGCAGGTAACGTGGCAGACTGAGTGTTATTTTTGTAGTTGGTGTTACACCATTCTTTTTTGAGCTCATTTGTAAATACCCACGTCCTTGTAAATATTTTTGTGAGTATACTTGTGTTTTTACTGTGACTAGTTTGCACTGGTTTGCTGTGATTTACTTTTTGGGTAGTGGCAATAAAGACCACTTGAGCACTTATCTTTGACTTGGCCTGAGTTCTGGTGGGAACCCATGACATATTTCATTGTTTATGCTACTAAAATGGCCGCATGTTGGCTGAATGGGTAGCATGTTCATGTCCATGACAGTCAGGAGGTTCTGGGTTCGAATCTCAGTTGGGCATCTCTGTGTAAAGTTTGCATTTTCTCCCCGTGCGCGTGTGGGTTTTCTCCAGGTACCCCGGTTTCCTCCCACATTCCAAAAACATGCATGTTAGGTTAATTGGCGACTCTAAATAGTCCATCGATATGAATGTGAGTGAACGGTTGTATGTCTTTGTTTGTCTATGTGTGCCCTGCGATTGACTGGCGACCAGTCCAGGGTGCACCCCGCCTTACCTGGGATAGGCTCCAGTATACTTGCGACCTTAATGAGGATAAGCGGCATAGAAAATGAATGAATGCTACGAAAATGATGTTATTTTTCATCTTGAAATTATGTTATTCTCTCAAAATTACAATTTTTTTTTTCAATATTTTGAGAATATTCTCAAAAAATTATAGCTAGTTTTTCCATTTCAACATAATGTTCACCAATATAAAATAAAATAGACATTTTTATGTCCCTTGCTTTTTTTTCTACATAATGTACTTTTTGTGAGACAAAATCAGAACCAAAATTGATCATTTTTTGAAAATCATTTACAGTAATCCCTCATTTATTTCAGTGGTGAAATTCAGAAAAATTATTCATAAATATGATATTTTGTTTTGTTTACGAGCTTCTAAAGACGCTTTTTTGACATTATTTAAAGCCCTCTAGACATGATCCCTAAAGTCGCCTTTCCTCGGCTGCAACCAGCAGCCAGTTAGTGAGAGAAGCTAGGCTTTGTGGGCCCACTAGCGTGGAAGCAGGAGGTATTCCCATGATATTGTGTTGCCAATGTTTTGTTCCCGCAGAGAGGGGGGTCAATGTGCCGAGATGGCGATGGTATGCCTGACAGATTTTGAGGAGTACGCCAAGGAGCATCTCTCCAAGGCCACGTGGGATTATTACGCCGCCGGAGCCGACGAATGCTGTACCAGAGACGACAACCTTCTGGCCTACAAGCGGTACTATCAGTCTTTTGCATTGCACCTACTCTACGTCGGAATCCAACCTTTAGCTCCTCGCTCAATGACAAACTGTCGACTACAACTTACGTAGATATCCGGACTGGTCCGCACCATTAATCATGAGCGGTTCTACTGACACTTTGGCTAAGACCGGGATTTCAAGCACCCACAAGCCAGTAAAAAAGGTGAAGCATCTGCCAAGCAGGAACCGCCATGCAACACACGTACAAAACGTAGAGCAAAACGGCATAATGTAACCAGAAAAGGCTAAAGTGTTGATAGTAATAAAAACAAAGACTTGTCTTTAACTCATTCAATACCAAATATGCATTTATGCGTTTTTGTTAGGGGTGTAACGGTACACATGGATGTATTGAAACTTTTGCATGTTTGGTTTGGTCCACTTGCGTACTGTTTTGTTTTTTTTCTAATAAATTTATTACTAAACTGATATAAGCAGAACCAAAGCCCAGGCTGACTTTCTGCATGGACGCCTCTAAGCGTCGGACACTACTAACTGATGGGGAGGAAGGTTAGTAGCTCACATCATGGCAAACGCCAAGGAGTAGATTGAGTTGGAAGACCCTCGTATCTCACTACGCTCTCCTGTTGGGAACACTTTGGCTTCCCTGTTAAAATAACGGATGGACAAAGGCAAGCGGATAAATCAAAAGTTGTGTCAACATTGTTCCACGGAGATCGGGTTTGCTGCAGGAAACACGTCTAACATGATAGCACACTTAAAACAGTATCATCTGGCACTGAAAGTTACAAGACAACCAGCTTAGTTTCAGCGCACTACCTCTGTTGTTAGTGAGCAGGTTTTCTCCACTGCTGGAGATATTGTCCCTGCAAGTACTGTACACTGTGCTTTTTGCACTAAATGTGCATAAGGTATTTTTTTTAGCCAAAAACTTGGTTACATTTGTCAACATTCAAGCTGTTAAGTGTTCCGAGTTTACAGTTTTAACTCGTTAATTTATAATTTTGTACATATTTTTACATGTTCTATATGCCACAGTTTATTTTGAGTCGCTTTTATGTATTTAAAAATATATATTGTTTGCATTTTTTAAAAATAAAGTTTGAAGTCATTTTTTTTTACTTTTTTGTACCAAAAATGAACTGAACCTAGAACTTCAAGAAACTGAATCAAACCAAAATGACATTTTAGTGTATCGTTACACCCTGGTTTTTATAAACCTGAAAGACTTCTTTATTTATACGTATTTTACGTTTTTAACAGAGGCTAAAATCTGGCTCCTGAGCAGTTAAAGAAAGTCATAAAAACGGCCACTAGGTGGCAGAAGTGTATTTGACAGCAGCTCAGCAGAAATCACGTCAATGGATGGGAATGGAAAAATCATACATGACAGCAAGAAGGAAGTGGAAGAGCATGGAAATGTGGAGAGTGCGGAAGGTTACACATTGTAGGGAAATTTTAACGCATTCACATGCACATTATTGCAGTTATTTTGATTTAAGACAACTTTTTTGTGTTGTTTATGTTGTGGTATAGTTAGTGATATTTGAGCTGTCACAAAAAGAAAAAAATATTTGTGTCTAAGGTATGCTTGAAATGTATCTTTTCACAAAAAGCTGGTTTTTGCGCTTTTTTTAGTCGGGAACTGATATCTTCCTGAAACTTAGCTTTGTTGTACTGCCAATTGCTAAAAAACGGAACGATGTACAAACAAACTTTTTTTTCTGATGAAAGACGGGCTTCTTGTCTAACTTTTGGTAGGGTCCATGTTTATATATAGTTGTAGAACACGATATTCCATGTGCCTTGAAAGATCAGTCAAAATCGTCTAAACTGAAAAATGGCGGGGATTGAATGAGATAAATATACTGTAGGTATAATATTTGTGTTCTTATAAATTTTAAATAATATATAACTATCAAAGGACAGCTGGACAGCCTTGACGTAAACAGACAAAGACAGGTACACTTGGTAGAGTAGATTACTTTAATATATTATCATAACAGTAATTTATTTGGTCGCAAAAATGGACAATACCTTTTTTCAACTCTGTTAAATAAAAAAGTTGTTTTGTCCAGTCATATTTTTTCATTGTACTTTTCTTAAAATTCACGTTAAAATTGCAACCCAATCTCACACATCGCCTCATCTAGTGAGTTAGGGGTCACGTGACATCCCGACCAACAAACACCACAAACTCACAAGGACTTTCATCAAACTTTGACCGCAACTCTCAGCAAAAAGAGACATACTGTTAATTAGCCTTCCTCCATCTCTACACTCAGAATCCGCCTGAGACCTCGTATCCTGCGGGACGTGTCCACAAGCGACACCAGGACCACGGTCCAGGGGACGGAGATCAGCTTCCCGGTGGGAATCGCACCCACGGCCTTTCACTGCCTGGCCTGGCATGAAGGCGAGATGGCCACAGCGAGAGGTGACGTTTCACTTTTTCTCCTTTACACAACGCAATGGGGTGTGGATCATGTTTTTGGTCAGAACTCAGAGGTCCCCTACCAGAACTGGTATGTGGGTGGGGCCAAACAAAACTTAAAGAAGCAATGATTTTTTAAATAATGTGTTTTTAAAAATTGTTTTGTCAGAAACTAGATTTAATTTCACGTAAATGCATACCCATCCATCCAACATCCATCCATCCACTTCTTCTGGTCAGGAGGCCTCTCTGGGAAGGTGTTCAGGGCACCTGCTTGGGCTGCTGCTCCTGAGACCCGACCTCGGGTAAGCGGTGTCACGGTCTTCGCAGGAGCGAACCCTCGGGCGTGGACAGAATAGGCAGGTTAGGGTTGGTGTACAGGAAATTAATGTTCACAGGAAAACATAAAGCGATGGTGCTGTCGCGCCGGACAGGGGGGAGCAGCACCACGAAACGCAGGACAAACGCGAGTCGCCGGATTTCCAACCGGGGAAGTCGAGCCACGGGACAAACCGTCGGGAGAGACGCTGGTTCGAGGCTGAAGTGAAGTCCAAAACTGCTGGAACAGGAGAGTTGGTTTGGAAGAAAAAACAAGGTGCGAGTCCGTACGTGAGGCTTCCTGAGTGGAACTGAATAATCCAGCGTCTCCCAGGTGCGAGCTCTCTGCCTATGAAGGGTGTCCGCAGATTACTTGCAGGTGCGTCGCCTGGCCCCGCCACCAGTTGCCATGGCAGCTCCTGCAACCCAAACACACGCCAGGAGAAGGCAAGGGGAAAAACACAGAGCATTGCAAGTGAAAGTTACAGTACCCCCCCCCCCCCTTAACGGACGCCCCCTGGCGGGCTACCTGGCTTCTCCAGAAGGCAGGTGTAAAACTCTGTGAGGAGGTCCGGATCTAAAATAAGAGAACGCAGCACCCATGACCGTACCCCTCCCAGTCAACCAGGTACTGGTAACCCCTGCCCCTTCTTCTCACGTCTAGGATGGCCTTGACTGTGAACGCAGGGTGCCCATCAATTAGCCTTGGAGGAGGCGCTTCAGGAGGCCAAAGGTCACTGGTGGCGACTGGCTTGAGGAGAGAGACGTGATAGGTAGGGTGTAACCTGAGGGAATCCGGGAGCTGCAGTTGGACCGCTGACGGACTGAAGACCCTCTCGATGGGGTGTGGGCCAATGTAGCGTGGTTGGAGCTTCCTTGAACAGCAGTGGGGAGGAAGGTCTCGGGTCGACAGCCAAACCCTCTCCCCTGGCCTGTATTCGGGCGCCGTCGAGCGGTGACGACTGGCTAGATGTTGGTTCTGCTGCCTGAGTGTTGCGCCAGGCCAGGTGGGCACGTCGCAAATGGGCGGACACTGAGTGGACGGCCGACTCCGACTCAAGAGATGGGAAAGCTGGCGGTTGGTATCCATAGGCGACGTGGAACGGAAAAATTCCCGTAGCGGAGCTGGTGAGAATATTATGGGAGTACTCTATCCAGGGGAGATTGACAGACCACAATGCCGGTTGTTGATGGCACACACAGCAGATGGCGGCCTCCAGATCCTGATTAGCGCATTCCGTCTAGCCGTTAGTCTGAGGATGGTACCCCGAGGACAGGCTGGGAGAGGCGCTAAAGCCCTGCAGAATGCCTTCCACACTGCCGAGGTAAATTGCGGTCCCCTGTCCGACACGACGTCCTTGGGAATCCCATGTAGACGGAACACGTGCGTCGTCAGAAGTTCCGCCGTCTCAAGGGCCGAAGGCAGCTTGGGTAGAGCGACGAAGTGAACCATCTTAGAAAACCTGTCGACTATTGTAAGCACCACCGTGTTTCCGTTCGATGGGGGGAGGCCCGAAACGAAGTCCAGCGCTATATGGGACCATGGGCGGGACGGGATGGGCAGAGGGCGTAACAGTCCCGCGGGCGCCTTGTGGGAGGACTTATTGCGAGCGCAAACTGTACAGGCGGCCATGAACTATCTCACGTCCGCCCGGAATGATGGCCACCAGAACCGCTGGGAGAGCAAGAATGCCATGCAGGCTACGCCGGGGTGGCAGGCCATCCTGGATCCGTCCGCCCAGAGAAGCACCTCCGGGCGGAGCCTTGGAACCACGAATAGTTGACCCGTCGGGCCTCCCTCTGGCGGAGTGCAGTCCCCGAGGGCTCCCACCACCCGCTTCTCCACCTCCCACTGCAGGGCTCCCAGGATCCGGGATTGGGGAATAACTGTCTCCAGGCGGGTGTCCTCTACAGGAGGCGAAAACATCCTGGAAAGGGAGTCGGTTTGCCGTTCCGGGAGCCTGGTTGAAACGTTATAGTGAAGTTGAATCAGGTGAAGAATAGCGCCCACCGTGCCTGACGAGGGTTGAGTCTCTGAGCCGTGCCAAGATAAGCCAAGTTCTTGTGATCTGTGTGTACCACAAATGGAAGTTCAGCGCCCTCCAGCCAGTGCCTCCACTCCTGCAGCGCGAGAACCACTGCCAGAAGTTCCCTGTTGCCAATGTCATAATTGCGCTCTACTGAGGTCAGACGACGTGAGAAGAAGGCACAGGGGTGCAGCACCCGGTCTTCGGTGGAGCGCTGGGAAAGGACGGCCCCCACGCCGGTGTCGGAGGCGTCCACCTCTACAAAAAATTGTGAAGACGGATCAGGATGATGCAGAACAGGAGCAGTGGTAAATAGTGTCTTAAGCGTGGAGAAGGCGGCATCGGCCTCTGGAGTCCAGGTAAAACGTATCTTACTGGATGTGAGCCTCGTCAGCGGTTCCACCACCTTACTGAAGTCACGCATAAACCGTCAGTAGAAGTTTGCGAACCCAAGGAACCGCTGGAGCAGCTTCCTTGATGTAGGAGTGGGCCACTCGGCCCAGCCTGCACCTTGGCTGGGTTGGTACTAAGTTGGCCCTTTCCAACGATAAAACCCAAAAAGGAAACCGAGGTGGAGTGAAACGCGCACTTCTCAGCCTTAACGAACAATCTATTCTCCAGCAGCCTACGGAGAATTAAACGGACCTGCTGCGTGTGCTCCTCAAGTGTCCGGGAAAAATTAGGATGTCATCCAAATAAACAAACGCAAAGCGGCCGATCATGTCCCGCAAGATGTCATTTAAAAAACTCTGGAAGACCGCCGGTGCGTTCGTAAGACCGAACGGCATCACGAGGTATTCGAAGTGTCCAAGCGGGGTGTTAAAGGCTGTCTTCCACTCGTCGCCCTCACAAATTCGCACCAGGTGGTAGGCGTTGCGGAGGTCGAGCTTCGAAAACCAACGGGGCGAGTGTAGTGACGTGAATGCCGAGTCCAACAGGGGCAGAGGGTACTTATTCTTTATGGTGATCTCGTTCAGCGCGCGGTAATCAATACTGGGACGCAGTGAATTTACCTTTTTTCCACGAAGAAGAACCCCGCGGCTAAAGGAGACGAGGACGGCCGAATGAGACTGGAAGCGAGGGAGGAGGAGATGTTCTCCTCGAGAGCCTCCCTTTCCGGCCGGGAGATGTTATAGAGGCGGGAGGTAGGGAGTACCGAGTCCGGAACGAGATCTATGCCGCAGTCGTAGGGACGATGAGGCGGAAGTGACTGAGCCTGGTCTTTGCTAAAAACCTCGCAAAGGTCGTGATAGACAGCGGGAACCGGAGCCAGGTCTATAACCTCAGGGGTCTTAACCCGACCAAACGAGTGGTGGGAACTCGCCGGCCCGAGACAGTGAATGTGGCAGAATACGCTCCAACTCGAAATACTAGCGTGGGTCCAGTCAATATGGGGATTGTGCTTCTGTAGCCACGTAAGGCCTAAAACCATGGGTGCGGATCAAGAGGGGATAACAAAAACCGAATTAATTCAGTATTATTACCGGATAGCCAGAGAGTAAGAAGACAGGTCTGGTGAGTGACACCGGCCAGGGGGCGCCCGTCCAAGGAGTTGACGGCAACTTAGCTACCGGAACGGCGAGTCGATTGACTAACCCCTCATCTAACAAACAATCGTCCGCCCCTGAGTCAATAAAAGCCTGAATGGCGATGTTCTGGGTCTCCCATGAGAGGGTACCTGTTATCTGGAGTCGACGGATCGTAGACTCCGGCGACGAACAGCCCTGACGAGACGAGTTCTCCGGTGAACATGCACCCGTCGGCTGCGGTGCTCGAGAGATCCGGCGGTGGTATGGCCCGCCTGGCCACAGTAAAGACAGAGGTGCAAGCGACGACGCCGGTCTCTCTCAGCCGCGGTGAGTCGACCTCCTCCCAGCTGCATAAGTTCGTCTCCGGTTGAGGTCTGTGGGATGGCCGGAACGGGAGGTAGGCGCTCCGGGGATGGCCCCTTGCCGTACCCGCCCGGGATGAAGCTGGACCGGCCGCGCCCAAGGTGTTGCCCTCGGTCCCACTCTCGGTCACGGAGGCGTCCCTCGATGTGCACGGCCAGTGCGATGAGTCCGTCGAGGGTCTCCGGAGTGGCCAAGGGGATCATGTGATCCGGGATGCGGTCCGCCAGACCTGAGCGAAACACGTCTAACTGTGCCGTAGCGTTCCATTCGCTCTCGGCAGCAAGGGCACGGAACTCAATTGCGTAGTCCGCCACGCTACGGGGACCGTTTTGCAGTCTGAGGAGTGTGCGTGCCGCCTCCCGACCCGGAGGGGTGCGCTGGAAGATCTGCTCCAGTGCTGAAGCGAAGGCGGCGTAGGAGAAGCATGCGGCCGAACGACGGTGCCACTCCGCAGTGGCCCATGCTCCCGCTCGTCCGGACAGGTGGGAAACCGCAAACGTCACCTTCGCTCGCTCCGAGCGGAAGGCGGTTGGCAGTAGCTCGAAATGTAGTTCGCACTGGGTCAGGAACGCGTGCACGTCATTGTCGCCCGAGAACCTCTCTGGCCGGGACAGCTGCAAGCTAGCGGTGGAACTACTGTCTATGGGAGGAGGGGGAGCGGCTTGGTCCAGGGGGGTGATCCTCGCAGCGGCAGGAACCGTCGGAGGAGGGTGCTGCTGCAACGCAGACAACAGGGTCTGGATCTGACCCTCGAGAGCCTCCAACCGAGAGTCCTGGCGTCCTGCCATGTCTCTGATGCCTTGCCCTAAGGCATCAAACTGCTCCTCTTGTCTGCCGAGGCGTTGCGCCAAATGATGGACCGTGAGCCTGCTGGTGTCCACTTCCGCAGGGTCCATACTTTTGGCTGGATTATTCTGTCACGGTCTTCGCAGGAGCGAACCCTCGGGCGTGGACAGAATAGGCAGGTTAGGGTTGGTGTACAGGAATTTAATGTTCACAGGAAAGCAGAAAGCGATGGTGCTGTCGTGCCGGACAGGGGGGAGCAGCACCACGAAACGCAGGACAAGCGCGAGCCGCCGGATTGCCAACCTGGGTAGTCGAGCCACGGGACGAACCGTCGGGAGAGACGCTGGATCGAGGCTGAAGTGAAGTCCTAAACTGCTGGAACAGGAGAGTTGGTTTTGGAAGAAAAAACAAGGTGCGAGTCCGTTTGTGAGCCTTCCTGAGTGGAACTGAATAATCCAGCGTCTCCCAGGTGCGAGCTCTCTGTTTATGAAGGGTGTCCGCAGATTACTTGCAGGTGCGTCCCGTGGCCCCGCCTCCAGTTGCCATGGCAGCTCCTGCAACCCAAACACACGCCAGGAGAAGGCAAGGGGAAAAAAACAGAGAGCAACGCAAGTGAACGTAACAAGCGGAAGAAGATAGATGGATGAATGGGTGGGTGGTGTCCAAAGTGTGGCCTTGGGCCCTTTTGTGACCTGCGACACACACACGCACACACTCAAAATGGTTATTCTTTATATTAAGGCGCTTGTGATAAGCCTTAATAAGTAGTAATTGAAGTTAATAAGAATCTTATTTTAACAACATATATTAAAGTGTTCTGATAGGGGTTAGAGTAAGGGTAAGGGTTAGGGCAAGGGTTAGGTAGGGCAGTGGTTCTCTTATTTCCTGTCATGCCCCCCCCAGAGGCCAGAAATATTGTCGCGCCCCCCCATTTGAAATACTATTGACAACTGATAATATCTATTTATTTATCTGTGCTGTACAAACTGAACTTGAAACTGAAACCAGTAAAATGCAACAAAATAGAGAGCTGGGAAGTGTATTCAAGAGTACAAGAAGTTTAGGAAACACATCTAACAAACACATCTATAGATGCACTTTCCACAACACACTTTCCACATGTGTACTCAGCCTGTTTCAACTCAAGGCAGAGAGGGGTAGCAATTCTCATCAACAAAAAATTAAACTTTCAAACAGGAGAGTGGGTTAAGTAGGATGAACAAGGTGCGAGTCCGTACTTGAGCCTTCATGCGTGAAGTGGAATAATCCAGCGTCTCCCAGGTGCGAGCTCTCTGCTTAAGAAGGGAGTCCGCAGATCACTTGCAGGTGCGTCCCGTGGCCCCGCCTCCCGTTGCCATGGCAGCTCCTGTAACCCAGACACATGCCAGGAGAAGGAAAAGGGGAAAACACAGCGAGCAACGCAAGTGAACGTAACAGCAGGCTTCATTAAAAATAACGAAATAGACCAAAAGTAATCAGAGAATTATGCATATAAAGTATACGAATCATTCAGTTAATGGGCATTGTTATCTCTTTCTTTTAGAAAACTGTCAGTCGTGTACGCCTCTTGGCGTTCTGATGAATGGCGGACTCTCGCTCGTTAATATTTGAGTATAGCTCATTGATTTGATTTTTACCAATTGTCTCCTCGTCATTTTTTTTCGCACGCCACCTTCTCTTTCTCTGCGCGGGCCAATCAGGTCTACTCAGGGGTTGGTTTTAAGGTCAGGGGCCAGGGACCACCAGGGAAGGGTGAAAATAACGCAATTGAAACGCTCCTGAAAATGTCTATTTTTTATACACGGCTCACTCCTCCCCCTACAAACCCTCCTGCTAGCTTGACGCTGACGTTCTCCTCCGATTTTGCATCGACATTTACAATAAAAATGGCCCGTTTGTAAGTATTAGATGATATTTAGCTTCTGTCCTTCTTTACTCTTCGTCTCTCTTAAATTGCCATTGTTCACTCGAGGTTTAAGCCCTAAATTTGCTTCCACACTTATGAAACAAGTATAAACTATGTAGCAACTCTCTGCCAAAGAATGATAACGTAAGATGATGGATGAATGCTAATGTAAGACAAGGGCTAAACAGATGGAATGGGAGTCACGCTGCAGCCTTTAGCCTAGTCAGGCTAGGGCTGGAGGCTGGCAGGCTAGAGGAGGCGTTGCTGTGAGTTTTGAGGTTGGATTGACTGTCAAAGTGCTAACGTAACCAAACAGCATCTCGCAGCCGGTATTTTCAAGTATAACCTGACCATTCCTTTTTTACCTGTCTTCATTTCACTTACAATTCAGGTTGGAACGTATTTAGCGCGCAGAAAGCACTCGCCGTGTGCAGAGAACATGACAGCCGTGCACAACTGTGCACGCGCGCAGCTTAGAGGGACTATTTCTCGCAGCAACTGACTGTTCTTGGATCACTGAACAGTGCAAAATCTCCCAAAACATTATCAGTAATGCATTAACACGTAATCATTTTGGGATATTAAACGGTGCACATCCGCTGTGCAGTAATACCAGTGTGAGTGGGTGTGCATGTGCTTATACAGTATATCCTTTTCTGCTGCTGCATGAGCATCCTGCATCAAGGTCAACAAAACCAGTACCCAAAATGGACGTGAACTTTACAGCCATCACTGAGATTCCCCCTCAAATGTGATGGCATCCATCATGTGGCGTCACGCGAGGTGACAGACACGCACGAAGGCCTACGGCGTGAAAGCTGAGGAGATAAAAGACAGAGAGGAGAGGAAACGACCTTGGAAACGTGACGTATAGTGCTTCGGTTTTAGTGACAAACGAACAAGTACATTCGTTGCATGTGTTGTATCTACAAACGATGAGCTGGAAATTGTACATGAGGAGAACACTTGCCTTTTTTACACCCTGCAGGCATTAATATGCACACAGTTACTCACACTCATCTATGAGAAATAATAGCAAAGCTTCCTTAAGGAAAACGCATCATGATATCTGTTTTCAGCCATTACCATAATAATTGGCCCTGTATTGGACAAAGTGAGAGGCGGGCAGAGGAGGAAAAATAGCATGAGGAGCAGCAATGATCAATCAAGTGTTGAGTTCAGACACCGTGTGCATGAGGAGATGGTCCAGGTTATCCTAATAAGAGTTCAAATGAGCCATGATGAAGAGAGCGTGTTGTAAAGACGCATGCAAAATGGCGTCTTCTTCAGTGGGACGAGCCTGATTCATTTGCACTGATGCTCGGTGGTACATGGCAAGTGATGCCGTGTTTTGGAACATTCAAGTGGAACATTGTTGAGCTTGCAAATGTGACAACCGTCACACTTTTTCAATAGTTTGGCTGGTCCTGTAAATTATAGCCTTATAATTCTTAATAATGATTTCATATATATAGAAAGATTAATAAAAAGTATTTAAAAAACGTTTTTTTTAAATACTTTTTAAAATAATACTTTTAAAAATAATTATTTTAAAAAATAAATATTTTTTAAAATAATTGATTGAAAAAATTGAAAAAGAAAACATATTTTTACCCTTTAGTTCTAAAGTGTTCTATAAAAGTTTTTTTTTTTTAAGATAGGAATTTATATATATTTTTCCAACTTCTCCAGCACCTTTAGCACCATCCAGCCTCAGCTCCTCAGGGAAAAACTGATTACACCTGGTGGCATGGATCACCAGACCTCAGTATGTGCGAATAGGGAGCTACAGGTCTGATACTGTAACCAGCAGCACAGGAGCACCGCAGGGTACTGTGCTCTCTCCTGTTCTGTTTACCCTGTACACGTCCGACTTTCAGTACAACTCCGAGCTCTGCCATATACAGAAGTACGCGGACGACCTGGCCATCGTGGGACTGACCTCCTTGGGCGAGTAGTAGGGACGTACGCTGACAGCCAAGAGTTTGATGTTCCTACTGCAGAGGGACATGTTGATGTTCACATACAGTACACTGCAAGCCCACCTCCTTTGCGCTTTCCACAGGCTCTCGTGTCCCTGTCCGCTCTGACTGTGCTGAAGTCCGCTAGCGCCACACAAGCATCAGGCACACTAGCTGGTGGCCATGTTTCAGTGAAGCACAATAAGCTGCACTCCGAGAAGGTCTTGATGTTCTTTGTCCGAGCAGCCACCTTGTTGATTTTGTTTGGTAGTGCATCCGCGTCTCCCATGATGATGGGAGGAACCGGAGGCTTGTATCTTCATCTGGCTTGGCTTTGATCTTAGGTCCGGCTTTGCATCCTCGGTACAGCTTCGACACCTCAATGGGCAAACTGGGAACCACACCCATGCAGGACCTTACTCCCATGGTACGTAAAAATGTACTTGATTATACAAGTCTTGACTTGGTCGAGTCCATATCCATAGGAAAGAATAGATTACTTTAAAGGGGATGAAGGGAAGAGAATACACCAAGCTGCTTGAAAGGCATGCGTCTTGATAAGCTATAAGGGCAATCACCCCAAACAAAGCCAGTATTACTGCTGGCAGGTAGTCGGGGGATTGCTTCACTTTCTGGCGGATACAGTTTCAGACATCTTTGTTAAAGGAACAAAAGGTGAACACTTGACTGGACCCAAGGGACTTCACTCGTCATTAATCACACCGACTGCAGCAATCCTCTCCTCCCATTAACACCAACTATTACAGGCTCCCCACGGAGCTCGGCCCACGCGGAGTTATCAGTGTGGGGCTCGATAGCTGAGTGGCAGCTGTGCTATCTGACATTGATTCTGCAGCTGGAAGGAGACTCCTAATGCAGGGTTGATCCTTTCCCCATGCAGCAGGGAAATCACTCCCTGTCTTTTTTTACATGGGTGGTCAGGAAGCGGTAAAGGTGACGCGTGCATCACATCCGTTACTGCTTTACTTAGTCTTTTGCTTGCGGACATGCCTCAGGAAGGGATTTAGCGAGGAAAGATGATGAAGATGGCGTTAAAATATTTGCTATATTGGTACTGCATCTGTTGAGCTGGGATATCCGTAATGCTTGACCTCAGTGGTGTCCAAAATTTTCCACTGAGGGCCACATGGTGAAAACTTTGTTTTCCCCATTTTTCTGTTTTTCTTTCTTTGTACCTAAATTGCCATCCCATAATATTATGACTTTATTCCAATAATAGTAGAACTTACAATTACAACTTAATTTTCCAAAAACGACAACTTTAGTTTTCATTGTTTCTTGTAATATTGTTTGATAATGATTTTTTTTTACAAAGAGCTTTACACTGCTTCTTTTGATATTTCAACTGTTACGTCTCAAAAAATGACGTTGTTTTTCTCAAACTATTACTAGTTTATCTTGTAAATTGCAACTTTTTTCCTCTTCATATTTTGTCTTTGTTCTTGCTTATTCAGCTGTTTCTTTTTCATTTCAACTTTCTTCTTGTAAATTTCCTTCTTGTAATGATGACTTTATTCTCATAACTTTATTCTTGTACCATTGTACCTTTTTCCATAACGATGTTCCAAAAAGTTTTCGTTGTTTTTGGTTGTGTCTCATAAAATTCTGACTTTTTCTCTATTTTTTCTTAATATTTTGATTCTGGTAAAAATGACTGTGTTGATTTTTTAAATACTCTTTAGATGTTTGTTTTCTTCCTTTTTAGTTTTCTGTTTAAATTCTATTTTTACAAAGAACTGAAGGCCAATGTAAAACAGTCACCAATGGCCCCCGAGCCACACTTTGGACACCCCTGCTCTAGTTAAGCTCATTCATTCAGCTGAGCACACAAATGTGCAAATTCTTACTGAAGAAAATGTGGGAAACGATGGGAATCATGCAGAAAAGACAACTATATTATACAGCTTGATGGACATTTCTGTTATCTTTGTTGGTTTTGTTCATTTTTCCTGGTGACAGGTGAGACAGCAGGTCAATGTTCTAATGATTATATTATCCGGTATGATGATAGTTCATTAAAAGATACTGTCAGAGAGGTGTTAATTTAACAATATTTTCATCCATCCATTTTTTTCCGCTTATCCGGGTCTGGGTCACTGGGGCAGCAGTCTCAATAGGGAAGTCCAGACCAGCCGCCTCCTTCAGTTTCTCCTCCTTCAGTCCTTCCAAGCCCAGGCCAGCAGTGAGACAGGATCCCCTCCAGCGTGTCTGGGTCTTCCCTAAGGCCTCCTACTGGGTTTTCCCGGAACACCTCATCAGGGAGGCATCCAGGAGGCATCCGGACAAATACCTGAGCCACTTCATCTGGCACCTGTTGATGTGAAGGAGCAGGGGTTGTAGCCTGAGCTCCTCCCCTTAGGATGTCAAGCTAGCGTGTGTTAAAGCTCACGTGTGCTAAAATTGAAAGGTGCTCATACTCTTGAGAGAGCTCCTCACGCGAAGAGCCAACTTAGCGTTGCAGGGGCTCAACAAACACTCAAATCAACACCAATTTGTTGTTTGTGCTCTTAACAGCCTCTCTGCTGAGGTTAAGCCGCCCTCCCCGCCACCCTTCTCGAACTGCTTGACATTGGGAACCCTCTGAAGTTTTCATGTCGAGTGTTATTCTGGTTGGCGTGAGCAGGCTTCTCATGGGGCATCTGCATAAAGGATCATTCTTGGTGTCTCCCTCCCTTCAGTACCCTCGTACTAGTCCCTCGTTTATCATGGTGCATTGGTTCCCGGCCTGACCGTGATAAGTGAATTCCCACAAAGTGTGATTCTTTATTCATAAATGGTATTTATTCATACTTTGAGCATAGAAAACCTGTTTACAACCTTCTAATTAGAGTTCTTAACATTATTAGAGCCCTCTAGACATGAAATAACGGTCAGAGTTAGGTGTTGGCGATGACCCCAGGATGCAGAAACGGGAACCTAGTGCAGGTAAAAAGTATTTTAATGAATATTTGCAGAGCAGAAAAAAGGGTCTTAACAAAGTTTGTGGCAAAAACACACCGAACACACAAGATAGTGAAAGAAACATGAAAAAAATATATATAATAAACAATAATAAAAAAATAAACAATAAGGAGAAAAACAAATGCAGTAGAAAACTAGAAATGGACTCGGATTGCAGACCTCCACCAAGAGCCATAGTTCCCTGCCCCATATTGGGATTCTCCACAAAATAATAACCCTCCGTGTTTTGCTCTGACCATTTTGTGTGGAGTTATATGCACAAATGCCAAAAATGATCTTGCAATAGTAAAGAATCCCTTAAAAGAAATTCTTGGATCCAAACGGTGATCCAGATCACCACCAGGGATCAGTTCCTCCATATCCCCTTTCATGATAGTTTAAAATTACATCCAAGTCCATTCAGAACCTTTCAAGATATTTTGAACACAAACAAACAGATAAACGCTGGCAAACCATAACCTCCACACTGTGCTTGGCGGAGGTAACGAGGCCAAACACAACAGGAAGAATTACAAAATAAGAACATGAAAACCAGGACCAAGAACTAAACAGTCACTGAGAAGCAAGCTGCCAAGGGGGCCTGACACACCCCTTACCTTTGCACTTCTATTACCCAATACAGCAGACCAGGGGTCACCAACGCAGTGCCCGCTGGCACCAGGTAGCCCTCCACGATCACATGAGGTCCCCGCAAGCCTGCTTTTCTTTTGGGTTTTCGCTTAGTAATGTGGGAACACTAGAAAGAAATACAAAAACGTTAGTTTTGTAAACCACCGTTTGGTTATTGTTCGGGTAAAACAAGCATAATCAGTTTGTTTGGGTTGAAATAACCTGTGAAAATAAATGTTACAAAAAAAAGTAGCTCTTTGGTCGTTTTGATTTTTTTTAAGTAGCTCTCCCAAGAAAAAACAGGGAGTGACATCGGTGGTTGAGAGTTGAGTTGTCTGCTCAAACCTGCAAAAAAGCCTGTTGTTCCGGAAATCAAGTATCATGTCTGGTGCTTGTGTGTCTCACCCGACATTGCAGTAATACTGTATTATCAAAATAGTGTTAAAGAGAACGCTACCAGCTCTTTGAAAGCAGGACAGGAAAACACCAAAAATGTTAAAATGTCTTTATTACAAGAACATTACTGACAGTTAGTGACCAGTGGAGATGCGTCTTCTGAACGACTAATATTTGTAGTTTACTTCATTTAATCATTTTTATGCTTGAAAATGCTAACGTGGGCCAAAAAAATGTAAAATTTGCTCAAATCTACTGAAATATGCTGAATTATGCATTTTGTTAGTTGCTCGGGTAGAATGCAGTCTTACTTTGAAGCTTAGTTTGCAACGAACAGGAAGCCAGTGTGTAAAGGTTTAAATGGTGTTTGACTAGACGGTTGCATTCCCGTCAACATTTGCATTTCAATTCTTTTCTTTCATCATCGATGGGAATATTCTATATGAATGCATGTGGAGGTCTTGTTTTGTTTTGTAGACAGCAGCCTCAAACTTTGAGCAGATAATCACAGCGAGTCAGTATTATAATAATGGATATCTTTACATAAAAAAACATGTTAGTGCGTAATTATCACGAATATAAGTCACAAAACATTTTAAAATGCGATAATAAACCCAATTTCAATCGTAACTTGATATAGCAGGATGCCGACATGAGTAGGTTCCACGGTACCCCATAGGGGTGAGATCTGAGTTGTTTGATACAAAACTAGGGCGAGCGATCGAAGACTGCAGCTCCAGTTGGCATAGTTCACTGGCGCTCATCCGGCAGCAGCAGCATCATGTTTGGGGTCGTCAGGCTGATAACGACTAAAACATTGTCCGCTGTACGCCTGCAACCTCCCTGTCCCTTGGGAGAGACACATTCTGGAGGTGTTGATGACTTAAGGGACAAAAGATTGATGAGCATTATTCCTCTCCCCCGCCGCCCCCCTCCCCCTCCCCAAGTCATTACAGGATGATACTTGGCTGCTATGCTAATTTGGTGCAGATTTATTCTGATTTGTGATTAGGAGCTCACAGTCATACGACTCACATCTTCTTTCCTCCTCGATGCCTCCATTTAACATGACCTTCCCGAGGCTCTGTCAAGCCGACATGTCTCATTACTGGGCTATAAGGCGCTCTGTCACACACACGCACGCACGCACGCACGCACGCACACAGTGGGGAAGCTGAAAAATATTGTCAAGCACACAAGAAGATGAAATATCTGGAGCAAAAAAATGCGGCACTTCTGCTTCCTCAGACACTTAAATACACACAAAGTACTCGGGTGCTCCGCTTTCCTCCCACATTCCAAAAACGTGCATGTTAGCTTCATTGGCCGCTCTAAATTGTCCATTAGAGTGTGAATGTTTGTTTGTCTGTCCCGTGATTGGCTGGCGACCAGTCCAGTGTGTACCCAAGTCAGCTGGGATAGGCTCCAGCATACACGCGACCCTAATAAGCGGCATAGAAAAGGGATGGATGGAAAAAAAGGTGTAACACATTCACATACCTGCATCAAAAATCAAGAAAAAGTTTTGCACTTGTTGCTGCCTTCAAGTGTCTGTGCTTTATAATATTAATATAGAACAAATCCAAATCCATGATGACAAAAATGAGTAGATTGTTTCTGTGTTGTAACAATGATTCATGCATTTTTACTAATTCTCGTGGGTTTTTTCAAATGTTTTTTCGATGAAGGGGAAGAAAACCAAGACATGTTGGTGAATCAGTTGTCCCTCGCCACTTAGCGGTTCAAACTTCACTGGCAACTTTCAAAAAAGAATGATTGAGTAAATGACGGCTGTTTCATGCTTGCCTATGGCCTGTTATTAGTCAGAAAATCTTATATATAAGCCGCATGTAGTATTTGGGTCACTGGGGCTCAGGAAGACATTACCTTGCATTACATTACCTTCACACTGCAACCCTGGCATGTGCGACACGACAGTGAAAACAAGGTCTCCTCCCATTTTGTGTTGAAGTGGCTTTTCTTTGTCCTCTTACCCCAATATGTGTGATATCCTTTTCTAAATGTATTATAAATTGGAGGTTAACGAGGTCGTACCGTGGTCCAGTGGTTAACATGGTCTGGTTATTATGATCGGGAAGACCCGGGTTAGAATCTCCTCTTGGCATCTCTGTTGGCATGTTCTTGCCGTGCGTGTGTGGGTTTCCTCCGGGTACTCCGGTTCCCTCCCACATTCCAAAATGTTAGGTTACTTGTCGACTCTAAATATGTTTGTCTGTATGTGCGACCAGTCCAGGGCGTACCCCACCTCTCACCCAAAGTCAGCTGGGATAGGCTCCAGCATACCCCTGCGACTCTCAAGACAATAAGCTACAGTAGTTAGTGATATTTTTTTATGTGTAGAAAGTTATAATGTTGGTAAAACTTCCATTTAGAAAGTTTTCTATGCTGTAACTATGAAAATATTCCATGTATTATTACTGAACCCTGCTTTCACAATTCACATTTCTTTTATACTTCAATATCCATCCATCCATTTTCTATAGCACTTATCCTGGTTAGGGTTGCGGGTATGCTGGAGCCTATCCCAGCTGACTTTGGGCGGGAAGCGCCCTGGACTGGTCACCAGCCAATTGCGGGGCAGACAAACAAGCATTCACACTCACATTCATACTCTAATGGACAATTCAAAGTTGCCAATTAACCTAACATGCATGTTTCTGGAATTTGGGAGAAAACCGGAGTAAAACCCACGCACATGAAAACTCCACTCGACCATCGCGCAGCCCTATTCTTCAATATGTGTTTGATATTTATGTGACGCGAAAAAACAAGGATTGTGCTTCTATGCAGTTAGATAGTGAACAATGGCAACTAAAGAGAGACGGGCAAAGGTTCTGGAGCTATATGTCGAGCATTTTTGACATAATTATTTTTTTTATCAATTTTTCACCATTCACAGGTGGCCTCACATCTTAAGCCGTGCAAATAATCAATGGCTTTCATCGGTAGTGTGTGGAAAAAACACACACAGGACAGAATCCTAGTCAGCATACTCCTCCACCAGGAGGTGTTGCAATTGTTGTTGCAGAATGTTCTGGTCTTGGTCACTCAGGCACAAACATCACGTTCAAGCTTATTTCACAAGTGTTCAGTTGGCTTGAGGTCAGAATTCATTCTGCTCCCCAATTGTGGAGGTAGACTCTGATAAACACAACCCGGTCAGGATTAGAACTGTCATCTTGGAGGATAGAGTTTGCTACGTGACCGGGTGGAAGATGGGATTGCTGCTTGTTGTAGAATCTCATCTCATCTTGCTTCGTGATTGGCTTCTATGATGACAAGCCTCACTTTTTTCTCCCCCTCTTCTACACACTTTAGACCCTTCAGGCTGTTTCTACTAGGCAGAATACAGACGCTTCCTTGAGCTCACCATTACCTATATGTTTGTGTTCCAGTGCAGGTGTTGCAGATGCCATCACATATCGTATGCACTCACCTTATTGAAATTAGACTACAGTTCAACGTTGCATGATGATACTTGGGGCGTTCTCTTCTTGTGTGTGCACATTTCATTGACTAAATATATGCTAGAATACCTTCATCTTTTGTTCAGGAACGGCTACTTGCCACAGGTAACTGACACGACTTCCTTGTCATCCATCAATGCAGCGCTAAGGCGTTTTTTACACAGTTGGACGCTGAGCGTCTACTGACTTGGAAAGCGCAGAGTGAGTTGTTCCCCTGTGAGAAACTGGATAATCCTTGAAAGAATGCTGGGCTTTGTCCCGTCCATCAGCCGCTCAGTATCTCTGGGGTTCTATGGGGCAGTGGGCTGGCCACAACGCTTGGCTTCGGCATGATGATTGGATTGGAAACCACAAGTTTTCCCTTCCATTGTTCTGAATTGATCCAGAGACTTTACCGAACCCCAGCGACTTTGTATTTGGTGAAAACGACTAGTAAAAAAGGGAAGAATTACATATAAATAAATAAACACATTTTGATGCAGGCCAGAAAAAATGAGCCTCCCCCCGATTGACCATTAGCTTCCACTGGTAGAAGTAGTAGTCACTGATCACACAATTTAAAAGGTATTTACATAAAGTAAAGACCAATACGCTGGACTCTTTAATCAAAGTGGAAGACGGAGGAGACAGCCCAGAATGAATGTACGCAGAGTCTATATAGCAGTTGCCACACCCCTCTAGAGAGGGATGGTGAACGTTAAGCTTGTGTAGAAGGGAGAGTTAAACCTGTGTGAGTGAGAACAACACATCTATCTGTCTGCTTCTTTCAGTATTTTTTCAGTCAGTCGTGCAATATGTAACTTTTTTGCTCAACTTTGATTGTGCTACGTGAGTGTCTTTGTGTGTGTGTGTGGGTCCTGCCTTGACTGAAAATGCATTCAGACCGAATCTAAAAGAATCCACCAAACACAAGGATACACACCAATCACAATCTGAAAGTTTGCAGGGTCATGAATCCTGACTCCAGGAAACGTGCAGGGATTCATTGTACTTTTCTTCTTTTTATACTTATATGACAGTAAAAATGTTACCAAAAAGTGTCTATGCAGTACATAAAGACGTTATAAAGGTGTCTTTGTTGTAGACACACTGTGTGTGTTTGGTACTATAGTGTCACTCATTTGTCCTCGACCCCATACTGCCTCTGCCCCGTGAATGATCTCTCTTTTTGTGACATTATCATGTAATGGCTGTATAGACCAAATGCCCAAGGACACCTTAGGCACTGCACACTAAAACAAACGGTTGTTTCCTGGAGAACTCTCTTAGACCTCAAACCTCCCCCCTCCTCACCTGAGATCAGCCGCTATCTCGCACTCTCATACCTCCTCCTCATCCTCCTTCCACTTTTTAATCTCGTCTATCTCTGTGTGTCTAATCTCCCGCTCCTCCTCAGGATGGAGAAGAAGAATTAAAGTCAAAAAATGTCCAGGTGTCTGCAGCTCCTCAACATGAGCCGAAACATACACTCTGCTATGCACATTTGATAAGCTACATTTCAGGAGAAGGTGTGTGTGTGTTTCGGTAATTTCGAAGCGTGAAGAGCTCAAAAACTTCTTGGTAGATGGCTGCACCGACCTTGGACTTCAGAAACCACAGTGAACCAACACCAGCAGATGACATGGCACCCCAAACTATCACTGGTTGTAGAAATTTTACATTGGAAGTCAAGCAAGGTGGATTCCGTGTCTCTCCTCTCTTCCGTCAGACTCTGGGACCTTCATTTCCAAGGAAAAGGCCAAATTTACTTCCATCAGAGAACATAACTTTGAACCACTCGACAGCAGTCCAGTCTTTTTTGTCCTTAGCCCAGGTGAGATGGTTCTGACACAGTCTTTTGTTCTAAAGTGGCTCCACCCAAGGAATACAACAGCTGAATCCCATGTCTTGTATACGTCTGTGCATGGTGGCTTTTGAAGCACTGACTCCAGCTGCAGTTCACTCTTGGCGAATCTTCCTCACATTTTGGAATGGGTTTTGTGGTTATACCTAATGTTTGTACACCTATTTTCTTTAACAACATTTCCTTTCCTGCGGCTTTCTGTTAATTTGCTTGAACACACACTGAACAGCCAGCTTCGTTAGCAATAACCTTTTATCAAGAATTTTTTGCGATGTTTGATTTCACTTTCATTGTGCCGGCTGTGCCTTTCGTTGGTGTGCTGGAGTCTTTCGCTCGGGAGACATGATGCAACGTTAAAAGGGTAACGTTTAACAGACTGACGGTGCTCACACTGCCTAATAAGAGGAAGGAAAGAGACAGATAACGAGTTGGTCATGGAATAAACTGCCCACACCTACATAACAAAGATGACTAAAGGACTTCTTGGTTGGAATCTGTCTATAGTGTCCCAACTCTAAAAGAACTACTATGATTTGTTTGGGTACTTGATTCTAGTTTGTTAACTGAGACTGAGATAAGAGACCGAGACAATCATTTTTGATTGATTACAGTACTACAAAAAGAAAACGAGGTTCTATGGTCTACACAGTTATATTGTTGCATTCCTTTGTCATTTTCTTGTCCATGCAACATCATCCCTCCTTTTTTCCAGGCTCCAATACAAACCTTAGCTGTGTTGTTTTTCAAATGCGCGTGTTTCACTTTCACTTTCATTTAGCCGTTCATTTGTTACCTTTCTTTCTCTGCATCAAAACAGATCAAGCACCTCAGGGTGCCCTGCAGGTGGAGCCACACAGTAATTTGATTGGTCGCTTGTCCAAGGTCTCTTGAGTCTTCTCATCAGCGTTGATGTCAGATGGTAGCCTGGGAAAAAAATTGCCATCTGTCGTATTAACAGGTTGGTTATTATTCAGCATGGGGTGTAAATCACCAAAGCCTGACATGCAGCTCATTGTCTGTGAAGTATCGGCCACACAATCAAGGGTAGCTGCTGGAATCACTTTCACAACCCACCCCGGTTTATCTTCAAAGGTGAAATGTCTCTACTTGCATCATTTTCTGGAGCTTCAAACTCCGAAGACGGCAGCTTATAAGGCAAGCCAATGTCACACCGTCCATCATACCGAGACAGATTGTTTGTTTGTTTGCATGACACATTCAAGTCTTGCTTAAGAGCAATGGCATCCCAATAAAAGGGAGATTGCCTAAAGGGGGTTTGGGTCTAATGTACACTCTTACATGAATGGTAATAAAACTACTCGCAGGAAATCGGATTTCTTTTGGAAGTCATACGAAGCATGAAAGTCATCCTAAATGACTGATGATCTCACTGATTGGTTCAGTTTGTGATTGATTGCACATCACCATCACTGCAGTCAAATAAACAGGAATGCACCCGGAGCTACCATAAAGGCAGGGGGGTGTGACCTAGGGAGCATTCTATTGATTATTTTCCTTACAAGCATTCGATTGGAGCATCACACAGATATATCATTTGAAAATTGTTTTTTCAAGGGTGCTTCAGGGGTTTGAAAATGTCTGTGTCAGCTGTGTTTTTGTTCACCTGGTTACTTAAATCATTGCCTGTACAGTTACGACATGTGGAATTATGATTGTGACCACCTAGAACAGATTAATTACATATCCATTATCTCAGAGCTTGTTGGCCCATTAGCCAATATCGACAAAAGATAAGGGTTGTTCTTAGTTTTGCATATGCAGTAATCCTTTGTTAATCACGATTAATTGGTTTCAGACCCGACTGTGATAAGTGAATTTCCGTCCAGTAGAATTCCTTATTTATAAATGGAATATTTCCATAGTCGACAATTCCATTAGATTTATTTTGTATGCTCACAGGTATGTAAATTAGTGATGGAGGTGGGGTGCCATATAAATCTTGCCAAGGGAGCCACATCGGGTGGGGCCGGCTCTGTGTCATCCAATGGGAAACATGGATTCTTAAGTGATTATTCCTGTACTTTACTATTTATTGATGGAGCCACCAACGCCCAACAGCAATTGCTTTATTCTCTGTGCCATTTCGGCTAAACGTATCTTGGTCCTAAGAGAGATTGCACCGACGTCGATCGCGTCGAACGTCTGGACTGACATCACACAACTAGATTATCTAAAATGCCACACCAGCGCTCTAATGACGCCTGCAAGACACAGACGGGATGCTTTATAATGTTAATGCTCATTTACTGCCCTTTGACTCACCGGTTTCTGTTTGGAAATTGCACTTAGTTCCAGGATGACTCAAGTGCCGTCTTGTGCAGCAAGCCTGGAAGTAGCAGTGTCTTCATTTGAGGTGGTTGCACACAAAAAGATATTGTCAGGAAGTGAATGTCCAGCAGCAAAAATACACACAGTTGAGATAGATGGTTAAAGGGAGTGATGGCACACCGAGGAGTACTGGCAGTTATGTATGGTTGTAGGACTGTGTGTGGTTGGAGACAAAGCATCACTGAAGAAGGTCATGAATCCAGCACTGGGTGGAATCAGGCGAGACATAATATTATGGTGTTATATTTTAGAAAAATACATAAAGTGACAATGTGGAGCGTGCACTCAAGAATATTGAGTGGATTTCTGGGTTACCGAGGAAAAAAATGGAAACAGACAGGAACACTATACACCACACACTTTTTATTTGTATCATGTATGTACCCTACATGGCATGTATCATGCTACATAGAATATGCACCATGCACCATTTACTGTGTTACTTCTTGTCTTGTGTACCATTTACCACATACGATACAGCATGTATAATTCACCATTCACTATACACTGTGTACAATGTACCATACACTATGTACTAGCTACCATACAAAATGACCCATGTACAATTAATATTGTAACATGTACCATACATGATGTCCATTGTACAAAAGACTATTTACCATTTACCATACACTATGTACCAGGTACCAAACATGATGTTCAATGTACAAAACACTATGTACCATTTACCATACACTATGTACCAGGTACCATACATAATGTCCAATGTACAAAACACTATGTATCATTGACCATACACTACGCACTATGGATCAAACACGCCGTACCGTGTCCCATATGCACTATGTACCATTCACTACGCAGCATGTAGCATACACTAGTACCATGATCCATTTCTACCAAATACCGGAGGATGCTATGACTGGTTGTTCATACTGGGGACCATCAATAAATTACTTTTGTGTTGGTGATTCCAAAAAATCAAAATTCAAAATAATCCTATTTGTAAAAAAAACAAAAAACAGATCGGATTGGATTGGCAAGATATGAAAAATTTTTTATCGGATCGGAAGTTCGTACCATGTTTCATACACTACATACCATATTCCATATATTATTTACTATGCACCATACACTACGTACCATGTCCTATATGACCATGTACCATACACTATGTACTATGGACCATACTCCACGTACCATGTCCTATATGACCATGTACCATACACTACGCACTATGGACCATACTCCACGTACCATGTCCTATATGACCATGTACCATACACTACGCACTATGGACCATACTCCACGTACCATGTCCTATATGACCATGTACCATACACTATGCACTATGGACCATACTCCACGTACCATGTCCTATATGACCATGTACCATACACTACGCACTATGGACCATACTCCACGTACCATGTCCTATATGACCATGTACCATACATTATGTACTATGGACTATACTCCACGTACCATGTCCTATATGACCATGTACCATACACTATGTACTATGCACCATACTCCACGTACCATGTCCTATATGACCATGTACCATACACTATGTACTATGCACCATACTCCACGTACCATGTCCTATATGACCATGTACCATACACTATGTACTATGGACCATACTCCACGTACCATGTCCTATATGACCATGTACCATACACTATGCACTGTGGACCATACTCCACGTACCATGTCCTATATGACCATGTACCATACACTATGTACTATGCACCATACACTATGTCCCATACTTATCAAACTCCAAAACTGTACAATCAATGTGTGAAGCTGCTCGTTCACTGCACAACTCCTGCCACAAGACAAAGCTCTCTGCTTGCTTCTTGTCCCTGTTCCTTATGAAAGGAAACGTGCAAAGCCGTGTCCTATCACATCGCTAAAGATATGGTCCCTGTCGCAACAAAAAAAAAAATCATCACCATTATACATAAAGGTATTTGTCTTTCTTAAACATGTGTGGCAGCTTACGACGTCATCTTTAAGGAGTTTTGAACCTGTTGATCATATTTGTTTTTGTTTCCCTACGTATATGTGACAGCTTCCAGGAGTACGAGGAAGTTTATCAGTGAAGGTTTGACAGTCATCACTGCAGCGCCTGTGGAAGCAAATATTGTTTCAGACCAGACGGATTGGCGGCTGGGAAATCACTCCGGCCTTTCAAGGACACTGAAGGCAACGTGTTTTCCTGCTTCGAAGAAGGGAGAGGAGGGAAAAGTCTGTCACCTGAGAGCGGCGAGGAGATATTGTCATTCAGCAAGCGTTTGATGGCGTCAGGCGCTTCTTCACTGCAGATGTGACGCAAACGTTACACTCCTCTTTCTCGTCTCAGCGCTGTGTCATCCTCCTCCTCTTTATTTCTCACTTCTTTCCTTTGAGCTCCTTCTCTTGCGTCGCCCCGTCTCGCCTCCAGATTTGGGTCTCTACCTACTCTTTCCGGCTTTTTCTCCGTAGCCCTCAGCCCTCCCACCTTTCCCTTTTCCCCTCTCCCTGTCTCCCCATGCTCTCAGCAGAGATGAGTGGGTGGAGTGAAGCGTTGTGCCCTGGAGATTGTTGTGCCATCCTCTTTTCAAGATGGGCCTGTGTATGTTTGCGTGTGTGTGTGTGTGTGTGAGATTGAAGGGCCTGCACATAATAGGAAAATTGAACCATCCCTTTCACGTGGGTTGAAATGAATTATCTGATTTATGGTGTTGCTGCTGTCATCGCACAAATACATAAATCCATCTTATTTCCAGTTGGCTGTTATTTGATTTTGTCTGCAGCCATTTGACATTTTGTTCCTCTCAGCTGTTTTTTTTTTTTTTTAACTCGTTCCATCCACATTTCTTGTTTCTACACAGACGGGAGAGGACTGCATTTCCCCTCCTCTCGTCTGTCCTTCCAGATTTCCATGAATCTCATCCCTTCCTCCTCCACCTCCTCATTGGACATTTTTAGACAGTAAATCCCATGGTTTTCCTACAGTGCATAGCTGCGAGTGTGTATGGAAATGTGTGTGAGAGAGATATCACGGGAAGCATGCCCCACGCTCCGCCTGGTCAGGATACACAATGAAGGCAAAAAGAATGCATTCATGGCAACAAGATTAGGTACAGATAAACAATGGAATGCATGTAGCAAATGTGCTGTTTTTGCAAAAATAAGTACAAATGCATGGTTGTAGCTAAACACAATGTATCACACCCAATGGTAATACTTAGGATGTCATACTTGGGGTACATTTTGAGTTTAACTTGGTTGTTATTAAGTAAAGGGTATGTTTTAATCCAGAAAAGAAAACAAGAAAGTGGTAAAAGTCAGTGAGATGTCACTTTTGCAAAAATTGTATTGTATATTTTCATTGGTTTTGTATTTTATAGTCATCATATTTCTTATTAATATATTTTTTTCATTTGTATTATTATTTTTTTTAAATTAACATTCAACAATTTCTTCGATGAATAATTTAATAATAATAACAATTTTGCCCGCTTCGAGGCTGCAGCTAATCACGCTAGTGGCACAAACAGCATGCACACTGAGAGAGCCGGAGAGGTTAACACATTCACCATCTCGGAGCATGACGTGAGGAGGGCATTCAGGAAGGTGAACACCAGGAAGGCAGCAGGACCAGATGGCATCACAGGTCGAGTTCTGAAAGCCTGCGCTGACCAGCTAGAACCGGTGTTCACAGAAAGATTCAATCTCTCCCCGGAACAGTCTATAGTCCCGTCATGCTTCACGCAGTCCACCATTGTTCCTGTCCCTAAGAAACCCCAGCCCGCCAGCCTCAAACTACCGCCCTGCAGCCCTGACATCAGTGGTGATGAAGTGCTTTGAAAGACTTGTCAGAGATTTCATCACTGCAACACTGCCAGACACCCGGATCCACTTCACTTTGCTTAGAGACAAAACCGGTCTACGGAGGACGCCATTTCACACCTCCTCCACACAACAACGAGCCACTTGGACTGCAGGAAAGGGAATCATGCAAGAATGCCGTTTGTTGACTACAGTTCGGCATTCAACACCATAATTCCCTCCACACTCACGTTGAAGTTGGAGGTCCTGGGTCTCAGCCCACCTCTAACTTCCTAACAGACAGCCCACAAGCTGTACGGATGGGAAAACATCCCTCATCCTCCATCACTCTCAGCACAGGAGCCCCCCAGGGTTGTGTTCTGAGCCCTCTTCTGTACTCGCTGTACACGTATGACTGTGTGGCCGCTTTCAACTCCACCACCGTCATCAAGTTTGCTGACGACACGGTCGTGGTGGGTCTGATCTTCAACAACGATGAGACGGCCTACCTACAGGAGATTATAAACCTGGAGAGATGGTGCCAGGGGAACGGCACCATGCAGGACCGGCGAGCCCTAAAGAGGGTGGTGCGTTCAGCTGAGCGTACCATCCACACCGAGCTTCCAGACCTGCAAGACATCTATAACAAGAGGTGCAGGACCAGAGCCAGGAAGATTGTGAAGGACCTCAGCCATCCTAACAATGGACTCTTCTCACTGTTGCTTTCCGGAAAGCGATTCCGCTCCTTGAAGGCAAACGCAGAGAGAATTCGGGCTCTAAACAGGGATACACCGGGCGCATAAACACAAACACCTCTCACTCCACACCTTCACCTCTCACTCTGCTCAGTTTGCACAACCGTGGACTTGAAACAGCACAAGTCACTTCAAAGACTTTCACTACGACACTTTAGTGAGCATCTGTCACACACACACACACACACATCACTTGCCATTCTTGCACGTCACGTCATATCTCCTGGACTTTTCTACTTTATTTTATTTTATTTGTATTATCTGTATTTTTGTACTTATTTTTTCTCATATTTCAAACCCATTTTATTTTATTATTATTAATTATTTTTCATTTATTTCATTTCTTTTTTATCTATTTTTATCTCTTAAATGGTTACAAGTTGGACAGTCGTACAATACATTTCACTGCACGTCTGCATCTGAATAACCTTACCTAACTCCAATTAACACCACTATTGAAATAACTGCTGAGTCTCCTATTGTTGGGTAGCACTGAGTCAAAAAACATGAACATGTGTGGCTGTAGGCAACCTTACAAATGTTTTTTTTTCATGATTGCCCCAAGATGGTAGTTTTTTCACAAGTGGTCAACATCCAACAGCTTTATATACCTCTGCGTGTGCTTTAAAATGTTGGTTGCACTACTCCTATAACAATGTAAGCTGAAATGAATGTCCTTTAATGTCAACGAAAAAACAACATTTCGTGACACCTTCTCCTGTGCAGTTGGTAGCGTGATTGCCGTCGGAATCAAGACGGAATGTTTGACATTGGACTGAATTGGCCGTGTAGGTGCACACATTGCATGCGGTGCATTTGCAGTAAAGCAGTAAAACTACTGCATGATAGGAAAAGTAATTGCTTTTATACAACAGCGGTGATCTGTTCCTTGGGTCATACAGTCGCACGGCCGTAAAGCTGAAGGTGAGAGGTTTGTGGGGCTTTTTTGGTTATTGCATCCATCCCTCCTTCAGAAGTGGTGACAAGGTCCATGTATCATTTAGCCATGGCCTCTCAGGTCTTTCCCACAAACCACTGCTGGCTGCAAGATTAATGGCCGTCTTAATCTTGCACTTAGAAAATGCCAATAAGTGGACTTGAGGGCACACTGAGCTGCTGAGGACAAGAGGTCCTCATCTGTTAGCATTCACCTTGGGACAAAGGTGTCCAAAGTGCGGCCTGGGGGCCATGTGCGGCCCGCAACTGTTGTTCCAAAAATGTTCCAAAAATAAATTAAACATGAAAACTACAAAACCTACGAGAATAAGGATGACATATTAAGGGAAAAAGTAGAGTGTAAACTGCAGGTTTTAAATGGATGTGTGTTTTTTTAGGTTTTTTAAGGGATTCCCTGAGTGTAGGACCACATCCAAAGTTAAAAGGTAAAAAGATAAGGTAAGTTTGTGCATGTTTGTGTTCTGGTTGAATGGGGGGCTTGTCGTTTTGTTGTTCTGGCGTATGTTCCATTTTTTCTTGCAATGCTAAGCGTGTTGATCAAACACCCCCTCGTAGCTCTTATAGCGTCTGTGCAAACGTATGTAGGATATTCATTCACTTGAATATCTATCTGCACATGAAATGTCATTCTAATCTGCTGGTGAGAAATAACTTCTTTAATACTTTGGTTAGAGATGGATTAAATGAAAGTTAGTCTTGTTTTGTCAGATATAATTAATCATTCGACCCATTAATTTATTCTTAATTCAACCTGAAGTGTTGCACTTTATGCAAAGAAAATGTGAATGCATTTGCCATGTATTCTTTACCTTTTTGTTTATATCCATAATTAATGTATACCTGATTCCCTCACAAAAAGGGAAGGGAATTTAGGAAACTTCACCTACGCTGTCCAATATACAGACAGTTATTTCACCGTCAGACTGCTTGGATTTTTGGCAAAAACGTTACTGAATCGTTTTGGGATCGAATCGTTCTAAATGAACCAATAATGTCCTCGAATCGAATTGGCAACCATGAATCATACCAATCGAATCATTGTTAAAAGGAATCGTTACATCCCCAGAATAAAGTCGTAATATTAATTACATTCATATTAACTTTTTTTTTTAATAGAATGAAGTAGCAAAATTTAAGTAAGTGGTAATATGAAAAACATACCAAAAAAAGCTGCCAATTTTGGAAAATTAGGTTTGGAAAAAGTTTTTAAACTTCAATAATAAAATTAAAATATTATGAGAATAAAGTCATAATATTTAGCCAAAAAACGTCTTTATAGAGGAAAAGTTCCTAATATTATTACACCGGGTCACTGAAAATACAAAGCTGAGATGTTGTTTTTGAATGAATGAACTTGTCGTACTCAACATGCAAGTGGACTTGCTCGTATGCGTCACTGCTCACCATTTTGTTGCATTTCTCTGGTTTCACGTTCGCGTTCAGTCTGTACAGTACAGATAAATAAACAGACATTTGTTACGGTCTGGTCTTCTGGGCATGATGTACGACCCCGAGGATGCAGAGAGCTGGACGCCAAGCAGTAAGGTAGGAGGAATCTTTAATAAAGATGCTGCGAAGCAGCGGCAGAACTTAACAGCGAGAGGAAAACCAAAAGACAGCAAACAATAGCCACCTAGAAGCAACAATGAGCCCACCCCGACTGGTGCGCACACCTGAACATAAATAGCAAGAAACCAAAGGAGAAACAGGTGCGCGTAATTATCAGAGGTGAAAACTCAGCGAAGGCAGGGAAAAACATATGAAATAAAGAAAACAACAACACCGGCCTACTAACTTTGAACTAAATCAAACTGTCACGCATGCAAAACACGGGTCGTGACAACATTATCAGTTTCTCAATATTATTTCAAATCTGGGGGGGGGGGTTGAAATCATTTCTGCTGCCCTGGGGGGGCACGACAGAAAATAATTGAGACCCACTGTTGGCTCACCTCAAATGGAACCCTTTTGTCAGTACACATCAATATGTATGCAATCGTATGCTATTATTCTTATTACACTTTTACACTCAGTTTAATAGATCCTCATAAAAGTCCACTCACATAGCACAATCAGACTTGAGACTTGAACACTTGAAAAAGAGACAGACACCCAAAAGATACATTGTTCTCACTCTCACACAAAAGCTTAACTTTTACTCATACGCAAACGTAACTTTCACTTTCTATAGGGGCGTGGCAACTACGTTATAAACCCAGAGTGCTTTCATTCATTCTCTTATCGGCAAATATATGGCTCTTAATTTGAATACAACCTTCAAACCTTTCAAATTGCGCGCTCCCGGACTTATTTCGATAGCTACGTGGTCACAATAACCAGGAAAAAAGGCCAAAGTGAAGAAATACACTTTTACACTGTGTAGACTACGTACTTAAGATGCAACTTTGTGATGCTGTCTGACATTGATTACTACCATTGCTCATCTTCTTCCTCTCGTCTCCTTTTGCAACCACTCGAGCCGTAAATATTCTCAGGGTCAATGCACTAAGCCCTCCTAAATCGTCCCGTTTTTCCCAGGGAATCCCATATTTAGCCCTTCTTTCCCGGCATTTTCCCAACACGTGCAATTTTAACTTCAATGAAAAAAAAATCTTTTAATATCCCATATTTTCCGATACTTAAAAAATTGCAAAACAATATTTGTCCCATAAGAGAATCAGTGCAAGCGGGTCCTTTTCATTTGTGTCCCTAATATGAATATCTTTCCAGCTACTAGTCACTAATTGCACAAAATGGTGCTTCTTTGCCGCTTCCTCCTTTGTGTGCACGCGTGCACGAGCTAATTAAATGTCGGCAAAAAGCGTTTTCAAGGAGAGCTGCCACTTATCACTTACACAAGGAGCCATTACGTGTGTTTAGAACGCCATGTGAATTACACTCAATTGTTACGAAAGTGTCCCAAGTATGTGCTCATCAATTACGGGGGACGTGAGTAGAAACGATCATTTTGTGATTTTCAGCCGCTCCCCCTTCTATTTCCTGCCTGAGTGACCCCGGATGACAGTCAATTAGCAGCAAATACGCAGGATGTGTCCGCAAATTGTTTCAAAACGCTAATGGAGAGGGAGCGCCACGGGGTCAGAACCTTGGAGGCTTAGAATACGGGGCGGTTTTAGGAGCACCCTGATGGCTTGGCGTGCACGTTTTCCATTTAGTGCTCGGTGCCGTCACGCAGCGTCATTGCTGCCTAATCGGGTGTGCTGTCTTGTCCTTCAACATGAGACTCACTCCCCCCTGAATGAGAAGGGCCTGTGATGGCGTGGAGACGTCTGATTTATGTCTTCAACGTTTCTTATGACGCAGAGTTCGAGGTTTTCTCTCTTTAGTGGGGGGGTGGAGGTGAGCATTCACTGCACAAAAGGAGACTCAATATATAAGAAGATGAAATATATAAACATTAGGGGTGTCAAAAGATTAAAAATGCTAGTCAGATTAATCACAGTGTTTGAATGAATTAATCATGATTAATCACCATTAGCACCTGTGTCTGAAATATGCTTTATATGTTTTTACTGTATTTAATTAACGGACAGATTCCAAAGGAGGAAGGTTCCCATAATCTGTAATAGTCAATATTTTAACGTTGTCATAATACAGTATATGTCCCGCAGCCTTGATTTATTATTGAGTAAAAATAGCTGTAAAATTCCATTTCGTTATCCGATGTGGTTTGATGTTAAAAGACCTCCTGACAAAATGGACCCAAGCGTGTATGGGGCAGTAGTTTTTGTTCTGATTTGATTGTATGACACTTTTACAGACTAAATAAAACAAATAATTCCAGGTGGACTGTTAGAATTATAAGAAGGTGTAATCTGGCCCCCCGGCCAATTTTTTTTTTACTTAAGGAGTCAAAAAGTTTGACTTTAAACCGTGTTATTACAAGCAATGAGGGGCTAAGTTCATAGATGTCACGTAATTTAAGGAACATTTATTTGTTCTGAGTGTGTGTTTATGTGTGGGTTTTTTGTGTGAGCTCACCAGTTACCCTCAAATGTATTTTTTCGAAACTTAAGAGAGTTTCAAAGAGAGTGGGGAAGAAGGACAAAGTAAGAAGCCAAAGACTTACCACATCCACACGCAATGGGAGTAGAACGTTAGATCAGTCTCCATAATGGTCCATGTAGCATTACTCCTGCCTAGTGGGCAGAGTATTAGTCCTAATTCAGTATGATTTGCCTAATAGACCATACTCTGCCTCAAATAGCTGTCATTAATGTATGAATTTGGGAAAAAAACACAATACAGCGAGGGAGTGATAATCCAACCACAATATTGCGGAGGATGACGGTAATTCACTTTTTTTTTTCCTTTGGAGTTTTTGGGTGTGTTCTTTATTGTCAGATTTTATTGTCGGATTTCATTGTCCCATTAAGGTTGTCAAATGGTAGCCGGCTTGGTTTCTGCCGTGTTTGCTCAGGAAATGTGCAAATTCAGCAAATTGACTTCACGACTGGAATCATACAGAAAATACATTTATAACACTGTCCAACAGACATATATTAATATCAATATTGTTTTTCCATCATTACGGTCAGCCCTCACCGCTTTGCACTTTTGTGACTTCACTCCATCACGCTGGAACAACAGGTTTCTATTGCAGGTTTGAATCATCTCACAATGGATAGATATATACTTCTACTGCTATCATACTAATAATCTTCAACGGAAATCACAAAACGCAAACTACTGTTATGGCCATGCTAAAAGTCAACATTGAACCCCCGTCACCTCTTCCTGTTTGCACCACTGGAACACATTAACAGCGACACGCGAGTGCGAGTCTTATTTATATGTTATTTTCTCTTATCGTGTTTACTATACTGAGTAGTAGGAGTGTGAGGGTGACTATAGGGGTGTTATGTATTATCTAGAGGGCTCTGATAATGTTAATGTCAGTAAATTATAGGGTCGGAAACTGATTTTCTATGAAAATATTCCACTTGTAAATAAGGAATTCACTTATCACAGCCGGGTCGGCAACCAATTAACCGCGGTAAACGAGGGATTACTGTATTTTAATTTGTCACGATGGGTGCTTCCAGCCAAGACAAATGAGAGAGTCCACGCTACTTTATACATATGACCGTAATATTTGACAGCAAAGGCTGCAGTAGTGATGAAGTGGATCAAATGTGCGACCGGAGAGACGAGGAAAAGGTTCACTCCAGTGCACTCGTGGCAAATGAGAGCTTGATGGTGTGTGATCCGTGGCTGAAGTTCAGACTGCGCTGGAGGCTCATCGTCGCACGCTGCGTGTCATCACACACTGACTGACTTTCTCTCTCACACATTGTCAAGGACTGAGAGCGAGAGTGACACCATGATATGTTTATTGAGAGGCTTTGGATTATAGAAAAGGTGGCCGCTACTGCTGGAATGTTACAACCATGGACAGAAAAAACATTAGTCGCCCGCTCACACCCACCTCCAAGTTTTACAGCAATGCACGGGACAAGACAGCTTCACAGATTGAACAAGGTCATTTCTACATGAAAGGTCACAGTAGAGGTACACAATTAAGGGGGGAAGGGATTTACTTTGACCAGGCAAAAAAAATCAAGAATGAACAATGAAAAAAACAAAAACACAACATTTTTGCATGTTTGGTAAATTCAACAGGGGCCCAGACGGACTAAATATTGACACCGGGTTTGAGCGTGCAAACACGGGCACGGATGTCTCCCACACCAAGAGAGAAAACGCAAGATGTGCACTAAAAAGACTGAATATGCGCCACCAGAAGGAGGATTGGGTTCATCTGGCCGCCTTTCTCCTACACATATACACATTTAGGATTTCCACAGCATGAACTGGGAGCATTTAATATAAATGTAATTCCAGCTCGGTCAGATGAAGTCTACAAACAGCTTCTGTGGTCTGCATCTTTCCAGCACGCATTAAAAGCAGCAAATCATACGCAGATTAGAGAAACCATGACAGGGGAGTAGAACACGTACGGGGGAAAAACGAGACACGTTTGCTTGAGCTGTTTCTGCCCTTCTTCATTTGCACGTTGTCCTGCATGAGCAACTCCTTCCGGGGGGCCCCGCTGCATGTTGTGTCGTTAGCAAAGTACTTATTTCATACACACAAACCTCCTTTCAAACAATACTGCGCAAAACTAACTGACCCTCATTGAAAGCGCCGTTAGCGTTTCTGACTCAGTGTCCGTGTACAGTCGTCCCTCGTTTATCACGGTTTTTTGCCTCCAGACCGGACCGCAATAAGTGAAGTATCATTCCATATTAATAGTTTTAGTTGTGGCATAGAAAACCTGTTTACAAACTTCGAAATGAGTTTTTTAACGTTACTAGAGCCCTCAAGACATGAAATAACACCCCTATAGTCACCTTTACATTTGTATTACCCAGTATAGTAGATATACATCTGTGGTCATGAAATGTTGGTGGTGGTCCACCTGAAAGGCATTACAGGCCCACTGCTGGATCCCCTGCAGATTGCGATTCTGACGATCAGAAAATGAGACGTATTAGGCGTAAATAAGATAATATAGACTCACGCGTTAAGTATCCTTGTTTTTTTTCTGGACTATGTACTTCCGCCATTGCAATACCTTGATGTATTGTAACATTGTAATTACACCCGTATTACCCAGTATAGAGTAAATAAGCCATTTAAGATGCAAATAAAACTCTTGCTCGAGCAGCGTCACACTAAATGTGTTCCCTACGGTACCTTAGCGACGAGTCTTGTGTCTGTCTCACCAAACAATTACTGACATCTAGTGGCCAAAGCAGAGAACTGTACTACATTCACAATTAGAATGTTTCTTTGGCCTTGTATTTGCATTTTAGCGCACTTAGTTAATCCATTTAGCCATTTTTATTCTTGAAAGTTAGCCCAAGAATGAGTACAATTTGCTTAAATATGCACATTTTTACACTAATAATTGGCCGTATTTAACCAAAAACAGCCACCATTTATGAACTGATTTTTGAAAGTACGTGCTAGAATGAGGGAGCGATGCGGGAACTGTGATGTAGCGAGGGACGACTGCATTTTGAATAACCCGCCATCGTGTCAGGATCAGAATAGTTATTAATTAATTATTCCTATGGAAAAAATTACGTTTTTGTTTGTTACTTTTTGGCGTTTTACAAAACTTTTGCAACTAATTATTAACTGTACTTGTAGCATCCTCCTCCTGAACACACCCTTACGCTCGCCTCCATCTCAACTTTGGAAAGGAATTATCTCAGTTGACAAAAAGAAGCACAAAAACGACCACATTTGANTTATCACTTACACAAGGAGCCATTACGTGTGTTTAGAACGCCATGTGAATTACACTCAATTGTTACGAAAGTGTCCCAAGTATGTGCTCATCAATTACGGGGGACGTGAGTAGAAACGATCATTTTGTGATTTTCAGCCGCTCCCCCTTCTATTTCCTGCCTGAGTGACCCCGGATGACAGTCAATTAGCAGCAAATACGCAGGATGTGTCCGCAAATTGTTTCAAAACGCTAATGGAGAGGGAGCGCCACGGGGTCAGAACCTTGGAGGCTTAGAATACGGGGCGGTTTTAGGAGCACCCTGATGGCTTGGCGTGCACGTTTTCCATTTAGTGCTCGGTGCCGTCACGCAGCGTCATTGCTGCCTAATCGGGTGTGCTGTCTTGTCCTTCAACATGAGACTCACTCCCCCCTGAATGAGAAGGGCCTGTGATGGCGTGGAGACGTCTGATTTATGTCTTCAACGTTTCTTATGACGCAGAGTTCGAGGTTTTCTCTCTTTAGTGGGGGGGTGGAGGTGAGCATTCACTGCACAAAAGGAGACTCAATATATAAGAAGATGAAATATATAAACATTAGGGGTGTCAAAAGATTAAAAATGCTAGTCAGATTAATCACAGTGTTTGAATGAATTAATCATGATTAATCACCATTAGCACCTGTGTCTGAAATATGCTTTATATGTTTTTACTGTATTTAATTAACGGACAGATTCCAAAGGAGGAAGGTTCCCATAATCTGTAATAGTCAATATTTTAACGTTGTCATAATACAGTATATGTCCCGCAGCCTTGATTTATTATTGAGTAAAAATAGCTGTAAAATTCCATTTCGTTATCCGATGTGGTTTGATGTTAAAAGACCTCCTGACAAAATGGACCCAAGCGTGTATGGGGCAGTAGTTTTTGTTCTGATTTGATTGTATGACACTTTTACAGACTAAATAAAACAAATAATTCCAGGTGGACTGTTAGAATTATAAGAAGGTGTAATCTGGCCCCCCGGCCAATTTTTTTTTTACTTAAGGAGTCAAAAAGTTTGACTTTAAACCGTGTTATTACAAGCAATGAGGGGCTAAGTTCATAGATGTCACGTAATTTAAGGAACATTTATTTGTTCTGAGTGTGTGTTTATGTGTGGGTTTTTTGTGTGAGCTCACCAGTTACCCTCAAATACCAAGTACCACTTTCAAAGAGAGTGGGGAAGAAGGACAAAGTAAGAAGCCAAAGACTTACCACATCCACACGCAATGGGAGTAGAACGTTAGATCAGTCTCCATAATGGTCCATGTAGCATTACTCCTGCCTAGTGGGCAGAGTATTAGTCCTAATTCAGTATGATTTGCCTAATAGACCATACTCTGCCTCAAATAGCTGTCATTAATGTATGAATTTGGGAAAAAAACACAATACAGCGAGGGAGTGATAATCCAACCACAATATTGCGGAGGATGACGGTAATTCACTTTTTTTTTTCCTTTGGAGTTTTTGGGTGTGTTCTTTATTGTCAGATTTTATTGTCGGATTTCATTGTCCCATTAAGGTTGTCAAATGATAGCCGGCTTGGTTTCTGCCCTGTGTTTGCTCAGGAAATGTGCAAATTCAGCAAATTGACTTCACGACTGGAATCATACAGAAAATACATTTATATCACTGTCCAACAGACATATATTAATATCAATATTGTTTTTCCATCATTACGGTCAGCCCTCACCGCTTTGCACTTTTGTGACTTCACTCCATCACGCTGGAACAACAGGTTTCTATTGCAGGTTTGAATCATCTCACAATGGATAGATATATACTTCTACTGCTATCATACTAATAATCTTCAACGGAAATCACAAAACGCAAACTACTGTTATGGCCATGCTAAAAGTCAACATTGAACCCCCGTCACCTCTTCCTGTTTGCACCACTGGAACACATTAACAGCGACACGCGAGTGCGAGTCTTATTTATATGTTATTTTCTCTTATCGTGTTTACTATACTGAGTAGTAGGAGTGTGAGGGTGACTATAGGGGTGTTATGTATTATCTAGAGGGCTCTGATAATGTTAATGTCAGTAAATTATAGGGTCGGAAACTGATTTTCTATGAAAATATTCCACTTGTAAATAAGGAATTCACTTATCACAGCCGGGTCGGCAACCAATTAACCGCGGTAAACGAGGGATTACTGTATTTTAATTTGTCACGATGGGTGCTTCCAGCCAAGACAAATGAGAGAGTCCACGCTACTTTATACATATGACCGTAATATTTGACAGCAAAGGCTGCAGTAGTGATGAAGTGGATCAAATGTGCGACCGGAGAGACGAGGAAAAGGTTCACTCCAGTGCACTCGTGGCAAATGAGAGCTTGATGGTGTGTGATCCGTGGCTGAAGTTCAGACTGCGCTGGAGGCTCATCGTCGCACGCTGCGTGTCATCACACACTGACTGACTTTCTCTCTCACACATTGTCAAGGACTGAGAGCGAGAGTGACACCATGATATGTTTATTGAGAGGCTTTGGATTATAGAAAAGGTGGCCGCTACTGCTGGAATGTTACAACCATGGACAGAAAAAACATTAGTCGCCCGCTCACACCCACCTCCAAGTTTTACAGCAATGCACGGGACAAGACAGCTTCACAGATTGAACAAGGTCATTTCTACATGAAAGGTCACAGTAGAGGTACACAATTAAGGGGGGAAGGGATTTACTTTGACCAGGCAAAAAAAATCAAGAATGAACAATGAAAAAAACAAAAACACAACATTTTTGCATGTTTGGTAAATTCAACAGGGGCCCAGACGGACTAAATATTGACACCGGGTTTGAGCGTGCAAACACGGGCACGGATGTCTCCCACACCAAGAGAGAAAACGCAAGATGTGCACTAAAAAGACTGAATATGCGCCACCAGAAGGAGGATTGGGTTCATCTGGCCGCCTTTCTCCTACACATATACACATTTAGGATTTCCACAGCATGAACTGGGAGCATTTAATATAAATGTAATTCCAGCTCGGTCAGATGAAGTCTACAAACAGCTTCTGTGGTCTGCATCTTTCCAGCACGCATTAAAAGCAGCAAATCATACGCAGATTAGAGAAACAATGACAGGGGAGTAGAACACGTACGGGGGAAAAACGAGACACGTTTGCTTGAGCTGTTTCTGCCCTTCTTCATTTGCACGTTGTCCTGCATGAGCAACTCCTTCCGGGGGGCCCCGCTGCATGTTGTGTCGTTAGCAAAGTACTTATTTCATACACACAAACCTCCTTTCAAACAATACTACGCAAAACTAACTAACCCTCATTGAAAGCGCCGTTAGCGTTTCTGACTCAGTGTCCGTGTACAGTCGTCCCTCGTTTATCACGGCTTTTGCCTCCAGACCGGACCGCAATAAGTGAAGTATCATTCCATATTAATAGTTTTAGTTGTGGCATAGAAAACCTGTTTACAAACTTCGAAATGAGTTTTTTAACGTTACTAGAGCCCTCAAGACATGAAATAACACCCCTATAGTCACCTTTACATTTGTATTACCCAGTATAGTAGATATACATCTGTGGTCATGAAATGTTGGTGGTGGTCCACCTGAAAGGCATTACAGGCCCACTGCTGGATCCCCTGCAGATTGCGATTCTGACGATCAGAAAATGAGACGTATTAGGCGTAAATAAGATAATATAGACTCACGCGTTAAGTATCCTTGTTTTTTTTCTGGACTATGTACTTCCGCCATTGCAATACCTTGATGTATTGTAACATTGTAATTACACCCGTATTACCCAGTATAGAGTAAATAAGCCATTTAAGATGCAAATAAAACTCTTGCTCGAGCAGCGTCACACTAAATGTGTTCCCTACGGTACCTTAGCGACGAGTCTTGTGTCTGTCTCACCAAACAATTACTGACATCTAGTGGCCAAAGCAGAGAACTGTACTACATTCACAATTAGAATGTTTCTTTGGCCTTGTATTTGCATTTTAGCGCACTTAGTTAATCCATTTAGCCATTTTTATTCTTGAAAGTTAGCCCAAGAATGAGTACAATTTGCTTAAATATGCACATTTTTACACTAATAATTGGCCGTATTTAACCAAAAACAGCCACCATTTATGAACTGATTTTTGAAAGTACGTGCTAGAATGAGGGAGCGATGCGGGAACTGTGATGTAGCGAGGGACGACTGCATTTTGAATAACCCGCCATCGTGTCAGGATCAGAATAGTTATTAATTAATTATTCCTATGGAAAAAATTACGTTTTTGTTTGTTACTTTTTGGCGTTTTACAAAACTTTTGCAACTAATTATTAACTGTACTTGTAGCATCCTCCTCCTGAACACACCCTTACGCTCGCCTCCATCTCAACTTTGGAAAGGAATTATCTCAGTTGACAAAAAGAAGCACAAAAACGACCACATTTGAACCAGATTTGTCCTCTTGCCTTGTGAGGACGGAGGTTTATTTGCTCCCGCGGGACCCGGTTTGGTTGTTTTCTTTGTTTTTTAGGAAGCATCTCGCAAGGAGAGACTCGCAATCAAAACAAGCAAGCCCCCTACATGCAAACATGGCACAGAAAATGAGAATAGAAAAGAAAATCCCGATGAAACAAAACGCCCTGACACACAAAACTGCTGCTGCTGCCAGAAAAAAAGATTGAAATTAGTCAGGTTTTCTTCACACACTTACTAAAAGTGAACAGAGCCCTGCTAAAATACCAGCGTTAACACACACCCAATAAAATAGTATTTTTCAGTGTGGAAAAAATCAGAGCAAAAAAGCAACAAGAAAAATGATTGTTGGAATGGAATATTTCCATTGTTATTTTTTTAATTGTAATGATTAAAAAATTTAATTTTCAACAACGTCCACTGATAAGAATGGAATATGTTCTATTGTTTGTTTGTTTTTTTTAAACTAAAATTATTTTTTTTTAATCATCTTTTTTGGAACATTATTTTTTTCCATCCACTGTTAAGAAGGAACAATTTTCCTCTCTGTTCTAGATACTGCAACATGTTTGTGCTTGATTAATTAACAATATTTCATTCCAAACATAGAAACTACCAACACGTACTCATTGTTTTTACACGCCACGCATTATGATCCATAAAAACGCTTGAACGCATCGCTGCTTTCCAAGTTTTTTTTTCTTGGAGATGAATAAAGTATTAAGCTGTTGCATTTTGTTACTTTCAGTTTGGAGTTCAGTCTGCGCAGCATTACATGCAGCTCCAAAAAAACATCCTTAGGCCATAAAAAGCAGGGGTGTCCATCACTGACACTTAATCACAACATCTTTGAATGCGTCTTCAGAATGTCTTAAATTTGTATTATACGTAATTTAGCCGTTTTTATGCTTCAAAATGCTTCATTTATATGCAAAAATACAAAAACAAATAACAAATTGTATTCAACTGCAAAATGGTGATGATTTATAAATATATTTTTAGTTTTTTTAGTTATAGTTTTTTCTTGTGGCTATTGTTTTGGCAATGGTGCAGCGTGACCTGGTATTTTAACATGTACGTGTTCACTTTCTAGGTTCGAAATAATCTGCCAATTAGAAGTGCAGCGTGCAAAGCTGGGAAAACACGGACACTGGATCTGGAAATGAATTGGAATGCTACCAAAAAAAAAATCAATATGGGTGGCCACATTAGCCAGCTCTGTCGTCGGGTGGCTAATCAAAGCCTAATTTAATGGATGAGGAGCTACATTGTCATTCAAACCCTCACTCAGCGACTGTCTCGCTTGAGCCGGATGAGGACGTGGGGCATTCTGCATCACTGCCGCCCCCTCCGCCCCGCCCCTCCTCGTATGACACAGTATGTGCTTCCTGTCTCATTTCTAAAGGTCAGCACGCAACCACTGTTTGGAGAAGACACAAGGTCATCGTTCACGCCAGTCTGAAAGCTGTCCAAGAATAATGGATACCTGTGGTTGAGCGCCCGAACACACCACAACCAAGACTCTCAAGGGACCAGGTCAGGTCCTTTGAAGGAGATTACCCTATTACTTTTGTGTGACATTTCTCAAAATATAACATATTAATATAACATATTAATTCATCCGTCAACAGCCGCGAGAGACGGCTAATTCAATGGCCTCAGTGAGATCCGGAAATCGGTGAACTTTCTTGCCACTAACTCGGTGGCTTGTTATGTCAATTTGGCGGAACCAGCCTCCCCGGTATGCTATTGGGTCGCCGAATATAATGTTTATTTCAGTGCATTTAGGAAATCACATTTTTTATTAAAAAGCCACTTATAGTCCAGTTTTTGTGTTTTTTCCCTCTTTTTTGATTGACGTGACTTATACTCCACAACAGAGCTGCAACAATTAATGAGTGATTAACCGATTGACAACTGGTACTTGGTATTTGATTAATTGTTTTTTAAATTTATTAAAAAACATACATGTCCTCTTATTTCAGCCAATGTGAATATTTTTAAATAAAAGCAGACATTTATCTCCTGTAGGCCAAAATATTCACACATCAGCTTTCACTTTGGAAAATAGTCTTTTCTGATATGTCGCCGACCAAACCACTAACTGTTTGTGTTCGGTTCATTTGGTCTGTCTAGGGCCGACCCTCACAAGGGGCGCGGGTATGCTGGAGCCTATCCCAGCTGACTTTGGGCGAGAGGCGGGGTACACCCTGGACTGGTCACCAGCCAATCGCAGGGCACTTATAGACAAACAAGCATTCACACTCACATTCATAGTTTTGTAGACAATCTAGAGTTGCCAATGAACCTAACGAATGTGGAACGTGTGTGGGTCTTCTCCGGAATACGCACAGGAAACCCACGCACGCACGGGGAGAACATGCAAATTCCACACAGACGTGCCCAGTGGAGAAAATAACGCTTGTTTGCAGGCCTAGTTGAGTTAACCCAGCAGACGCCTCTTCAGCCCGTTTGGTGTGTCATTGCTGGTCTTGGACTCATTTTTTGAGCGATGCATCTGCGGAGCAACGTATAGTTCGGGAAAATACGGTCAGCCATTTTTTTCGATGAACTTAAGACGAACACCTGACGTACAGGAAAGAAAAAGGCAGCTGTCTTCTGCTGTGAGCTACACAGTGATCAGCTTCACGTACAACCGATCCGAATCCTAAATGCTTGCGCTCGGGAGATAAACGGTTCCGTCTTCACAGTCAGAATGTTCGGTCACAGTGGCGAAGCACAGCAGTGTTTGTTCGCCGTGTGCTCGTTTAGATAACCGTGCCCGCGTGTACTTGCTGCAATGTTTATGAATGACGCGTTCAAGTGTCTCGCCACTGGGAAATCTCACACCCACAATGCATTGGGCGCCGCAAATGAAGACAGGGAAGCAGCAGGGAACCAATCACGGCTAAATTGTAGAAGGGGAAAAAAAGCATGCTTTTTGTTTTCTTCCTGTTCCGTTGTTGTGCAAGATTGGATCCGGAACTGAAGTCCGTCCCAGCTTTGGATTAAGACGGGTCATAAAGGAAAACGGGGACTTCAGCAGGCATTGGTCTACCCCTTCCCTTTTTATGCCTCCGAGCAAATCCCGGTTTTGGGAATGGGTGTTTCTCTATAAACAAAAGCGACACCAGGAGGGGCGGGAGGGATTATATGGAAAAAATACCCTACTTTCTATATTTAGCTGCGGTCTTTTGTTGATTCGCTGACAGTTAGAAGGCTCAAGAGAGGAGGTCCACGTGAAGACTGAAGACGACGAACCCGTCAAAGAGGCGACATCATGAGGGGGTGGGAGAATCACGGAGGTGGTAAAACTCGGGGATGACATCACTCAACCTCTCTCCGCAGCGAGGCTGTGCTCAGCTTTTGGAAACGCTTGACCAGCGTCGGCCAGCATGGGCGGTTTGTTCCAAAAATGTTGGGAATGGTTCGTCGGCCTACTCACCGGACAGAAGTGACGTTAAGGCAGTCAGCAACATCAAACCTAGGATTCTGACCATGTTTGCTAGCTCACAGTGACAAACAACAGAACCTTAGCCCTTCCTTGGCGGGACGATCGAAGCAAAAGGGTCCGTAAAAAGCAGATCACAGTCCAGAACGCGGGTGAGATTTTTGACAGAAATATTGTAACACAGTTTAGTTACTCCTGGGCCAGGAACCTGTGACTGATTTCATAAAAGGCCTGCTGCACATGAGGGTCAAAGGTGGGAGGCGTTGTCCTCTCCCGGCGCCCGTTGGCCCAGTAGCCTCCTCCGCAGTCACCCTCCAGTGCTGGTGACAGGGCGGCGTACAGCACGGTGGCGGCACCCTCTGCAGGAGTCTGCGGAGACAAAACCACGTGAAGACTCGAATCCAATCTTGAGGGCCACAGAATGCTTTGCTATTTTGTAAGATATGCTAATAAGTTAAATATACACTGTTTAAAAAAATTAGAGGAACACAGCTCTCAGTCAAACTTGTGGGATATTGAACTGGTCAGTTAAGTAGCAGAGGGGGTTGTTAATCAGTTTCAGCTGCTTTGTTGTTAATGAAATCAACAACAGGTGCATCGGAGGGACAACAATGAGACAGACCCCAAAACAAGAATGCTTTTTCCAGGTTGAGAACACTGACTCCTCATCTCTGATTTTTTACTGACTGACTTTCTACTGCTGTAGTTTTGCTTTTGGCTTGGATTAACATCTCTGTTGATAGCATGGTGGGCTACCTGGACTCTACAGAGGTTGCACAAGTAGTCCAACTCCTCCAGGATGGCACATCAATACGTACCCTTGCAAGAAGGTTTGCTGTGTCTCCCAGCACAGTCTCAAAAGCATGGAGGAGATTCCAGGAGACCCCACGAGAGCTGGACAGGGCAGTAGAAGGTCCTTAAACCCTCAGCAGGATCGGTATCTGCTCCTTTGTGCAAGGAGGAACAGGGTGAGCACTGCCAGTGCTCTACAAAATGACCTCCAGCAGGCCACTGGTGTGAATGTTTCTGACCAAACAATCAGAAACAGGCTCCATGAGGGTGGCCTGAGGGCCCGACGTCCTGTAGTGGGCTCTGTGCTCACTGCCCAGCACCGTAGAGCTCAATTGGCATTTGCCATAGACCACCAGAATTGGCAACTACGCCACTGGCGCCCTGTGCTCTTCACCGATGAGAACAGGTTCAACCTGAGCACATGTGACAGACGTGAAAGGGTCTGGAGATGGCGTGGAGAACGTTATGCTGCCTGCAACATCATTCAGCATGACCGCTTTGGTGGTGGGTCTGTGATGGTCTGGGGAGGCATATCCCTGGAAGGACGCACAGACCTCTGCAGGTTAGATAAGCCTGACTGCTATTAGGTATCGGGATGAAATCCTTGGACCCATTGTCAGCACCTACGTTAGTGCAAAGGAACCTGGATTCCTCCTGGTCCACGACAATGCCCGACCTCACGTGGCTAGAGTATGCAGGCAGTTCCTGGAGGATGAAGGAATTGATACCATTGAGTGGCCCCCACGTTGACCTGACCTAAACCCAATAGAACACCTCTGGGACATTATCTTTAGGTCTATCCGGCGCCGCCAGATTGTTCCTCAGACTGTAAAGGGATTCAGTGATGCCCTGATCCAGATCTGGGAGGAGATCCCCCAGGACACCATGTGTGGTCTCATTAGGGGCATGCCCCAACGTTGTCAGGCATGCATACAAGCACGTGGGGGCCACACAAACTACTGACAATCATTTGGAGTTGCTACAATGACATTTTGGCAAAATGGACCAGACTGCTGCATAATTTTTTCACCTTCATTTTTGGGGTGTCTTTAATTCCCCCCTCTATAGGGTGATCATTTTCATTTCTATCAAATGATGAGGAATCATTTTGTTACCTATACATCCCTTACTTATTATCAGGAAAGACATTCAAGATAATTTCCCCCAAGTTTAGATCCGATGTGTTTTCAAAGTCTTCCTTTCACTTTTTTGAGCAGTATATATTTTAAAAAAAAACATTTTCTCAGCTTTGTGGTATAGCTGAAAAGGCCTATTAGTATCAACCTCAGTTTTGCTTTTGTTTTTTTAAAATATATTTTACAAATATCTCAAACTTCTTCATTGATAATCTTCGTAAATGTTGTTCTTGTAATATCAGGACTTTATTGCTACAATAAGTTGACTTTATAATGTTAGATTTTTTTACTCAAAAATCACAACAACTTTGTTTGTTGACTACTTCAACTATTTATTATATTCAACTCCAGGGTACCAAAATTATTTTTCCCCATAATATCATGAGTTTATTTTCGTAAAAGTGACACTTTTTTTTTCCTAATTAGAATACAGTTCTAATTCTAATTCTCTTAATATTTGGACTTTATTCTGTTCAAATTTCTAACTATTTCAACTTTCTTCTAAATTTTCTTCTCACAAATAAGCGGTATAGAAAATGAACGAATGAATGAATAAATAATAAGATGTTATTCACATGATATTTTGACTTTATTCTCACTATATATTTTCCCCCAACATAATGTTCTGAAAAAGTAAAGAAGTAAAAACACACTTTTCGTAGTCATTTCAGCTATCTAAAATTAAAAAAAAAATTTCACTCTATCACGGTTTTTCAGAAAAAAAATCTCACTTTTGTGGGTGACAGCCCCTATAATTTGTCCAAAAAAATATGAATAATTAAGCAAATCTTATATCTTCTTGGCCGTAGAAAAGCATTATCAAGCATAAAAATAACTAAATGAACTAGAATACAAATATAAAGCATTCAGAAGACACATTCAAAATATGTAGTAATGCACATGGTCACTAGGTGTCAGTCATGTTACATTGACAATCAACAACAAGGAACGCACGTGTGAGTCTATGTTTTGAATGTATTTTGTGTGTATTATTTTCTGTTATTATGTCTACTGTATTGAGTAGTGCAAGTGTAAAGCTCCAGGGGTGTCTAGAGGGCTCTGATGATGTAAAAATACAAAAAACAAAACATATTTAGAAGGTCGTAAACAGGTTTTCTATGCTCAAACTACCAAACTATTCCAATTGTAAAGAAGAAATCCTATTTTGCAGAATTTCACTTATCACTGTTGTGATAAACAAGGGATTACTGTAATAGTAATAACAACATGACATAAAGCCCTGCGATTGACTGGCGACCAGTCCAGGGTGTACCCCGCCTCTCGCCCAAAGTCTGCTGGGATAGGCTCCAGCATTCCAGTGAGCCTAATGAGGATAAGCGGTAAAGAAAATGAATGAAGGAATGAACATGACATAAAAACACCAAAGCTGGGACTTTACCTCTTCAGGTGATTCTTGTAGCAATTTGTAGAAGAAAAAAAATCCCAATTTCTTTGAATGCATCGTCATCACCATAAACATTCCCGCTTGACATGTAAGGTGTCATGACAGGCGAGAAAAGCAGTTTGAGCATCACAATGATGGCGTGGATGATGCACGCGTGTGTTCGTGCTAGCAACTGGCACGCATGAGTGTGTGTGATTAATGTGTTTGTGTATGTGGGGCAGAACCATCCCAAAGGTTGTGCTCACAGGCAAGTAAGTCCCTGTGACAATCGCAGTTTGAGCTCAAACACGCACACAAGTCCCCTTACATTAAATCCCGACAACATTAAGAGCAGCCTGTGGCCAGCGCTTCAGGCTACGCTAGAAATGTGAACAGCCTCCCCTCATTTTTAGTAGCACTCGTACATTCTTCTGATGGACTCGCTTTGGGTATTTGTTTGCATGTTGAACTGTCCCGCTACTTTGCAGCTCCCCCAGGCAGCATTTTTCTGCAACATTAAGGCATTGGCTTAGCATAAAAATACTACGGCTATATTCCAACACAAAGTTATGTTTTTTTTAATAGTTTGGCAGTCCTGAGATTTATCATCAGGAATGACATACATCAACATATACAGCGGTGTGAAAACGTGCTTGCCCCCTTCCTGACTTATTTGCATGTTTGTCACACTTTAAATGCTTCAGGTCATCAAGCAAATTTAAATATGAGTCAGAGACAACACAACTGTACACAAAATGCAGTTGTTAAGTAAAATGTTCAATTATTGAGAGAAAATCCAAACCTACATGTGTGAAAAAGTCATTGTTAAAGCTTAATTTAACTGAGAATAATGGAGATCTATCAGTGTGGAAAAGGTTATAAAGCCATTTCTAAAACTTTGGGACTCCAGCGAACCACAGTGGGAGCTATTATATGAGAACATGGACCAGTGGTGAACCTTCATAACCATTACCCCAAGAGCGCAGCGACAACTCACCCAAGAGGTCACAAAAGACCCCACAAGAACATCTAAAGAACTGCAGGCCTCACTTGCCTCAGGAAAGTTCAGCGTTAACATGACTCTACCATAAAAAAAAAGACGATGGACATATAAGGCCTGCCTGGCACAGTTCCAAGACCAAAACGACTGCTAAACAAAAATAACTTTTAGGCTCATCTCAATTTTGCCAGAGAAACATTGTTACGATACCAAATACCTTTGGCAAAAGTATCTGTGGTCTGATGAGACAAAAGGTAAACTTTTTAGAAGGTGTGTGTCCCATTACATCTGGTGCATTTTAGAAAAACATCATACCAACAGTAAAATATGGTGGTGGTAGTGTGATGGTCTGGGGCTGTTTTGCTGCTTCAGGACCTGGAAGATTTGCTGTGGAAAATGGATTCATGAATTCTGCTGTCTACCAGGAGAATGTCCAGACCTCATGCTGAAACCAACTTGGGTTCTGCAGCAGGGCAGGGATCTTAAACACACCACCAAGTCCAGCTCTGAATGGCTAAAGAAAAACAAAATGAAGACTTTGGAGTGGCCCAGTGAAACTCCTGACCTGAGTCCTGTTGAGATGCTGTAGCATGACCTTAAAAAGGTGGTTCATGCTGGAAAAGCCTCCAATGTGACTGAATTGCAACAATTCTGCAAAATTGCTCCACAGTGCTGTGAGGGACTCATTGCAAGTTATTGCAAACGCTTGATTGCAGTTCTTTTTGATAAGAGTGACAACCACTTATTGGGTTTAGACTAAAATCACTTTTTCACACAGGGCCGTGTAGCTTTGGATTTTTTTCCCTCCCTTAATAATAAAACTTTTCATTTAAAAACTGCATTTTGAGAAATCAGGAAGTTAAAATATAGATGAAAATATTTGTTTCAACTTTTTTCCTAAACAATTTGTCATTTTTCCTCATAATATCACAAACTGATGCTCAAATAATTGCGTATTCTCGTTTGAATTCTGTTTTGTTCTCCTAATAATTTGACTTAAAATGACAAATTGACAGCTGTCTTTCTGCTGTTGTTTTTTTTAATTTATTTTACATTTCATTTTCCATTACATCAACTTTCTTGTAAATTCTCTTCTCGAAAGTCTGATTTTATTGTCATAATATTTGAAATTGTAACTTGTAACACTAAACTGAATTTTACTAATTTTATTAGTTTTTTTCTTTTTTTAGGTTGCTGAAATTATATTTTTAGAATGTGCTGCGGGACTATTAAAAAAAATGGCAGCTGGGCCGCACTTTGGACACCCCTGCTTTATCCCATGAGGCTTCTTCATAAAGTTACACTTTTTACCCTTAAGAGCGAAAATGGTCCCACTCCTAACAAAGATGAGTTTGTGGCACACTAATTGAATTATACCGAGAATACTGGACGCTTTTTGTTACGTAATAAGGCCTTGGAGACTGTGTGTCTGTAAGTATTGTGTAAATACAATAGTGTTCTAAAATAATAGCAGTGCAAATTGACTAACCAGATGAAGTACTGTTATTAGTAAATTTTTAGTGCTACATGGCAAACAGTAGGTGCAGTAGATTCTCAGAAAACAAGACCCAGCATTCATGATATGCACGCTCTTAAGGCTGTGCAATTGGGCAATTAGTTGAAAGGGGCGTGTTCAAAAAAAGTAACAGTGTGGCATTCAATCAGTGATCAATTTTGGTGTGAATCAGGTGGCCCCTATTTAAGGATGAAAGCAGCACTTGTTGAACATGAATTTCCCTTTGAAAGCCTGAGGAAAATGGGTCGTTCAAGACATTGTTGAGAAGAACAGTGTACTTTCATTAAAAAGTTAATTGGAGAGGGGAAAATTCATGAAGAGGTGCAAAAAATGTTTGGCTGTTCAGCTAAAATGATCTTCAATGCCTTAAAATGGAGAGCAAAACCAGAGACATGTGGCAGAAAAAGGAAGACAACTATCAAAATGGATCGAAGAATTACCAGAATGGCAAAGGCTCAGCCAATGATCAGCTCCTGTATGATCAAAGACAGTCTGGAGTTACCTGTAAGTACTGTGACAGTTAGAAGACGTCTGTGTGAAGCTAATCTATTTACAAGGATAACCCGCAAAGTTCCTCTGTTAAAAAAAGGCATATGCAAAAGAGGTTAGAATTTGCCAAAAAAACACATCAACTGAGAAATGGAGGAACATTTTGTGGACTGATGAGAGTAAAATTGTTCTTTTTGGGTCCAAGGGCCCAGACAGTTTGTGAGGCGACCCCCAAACTCTGAATTCAAGACACAGTACAGAGTGACGACAGTGAAGCATCATGATATAGGCATGTTTCTTCTACTATGCTGTTGGGTCTATTTATCCCGTAGCAGGGATCATGGATCAGTTTGCATATGTCAACATACTCGAAGAGGTCATGTTGCCTTATGCTGAAGAGGACATCCCCTTGAAATGGCTGTTTCTACAAGACAATCACCCCAAAAACACTAGTAAACCAGCAACATCTTGGTTCCTAACCAACCAAATGAATGACCAGCCCAATCCACGGACTTTAATCCAATGGAGAACTTGTGGGGTGACATCTAAAATGCTGTTTCTGAAGCAAATCCAAGAAATGAGTGATTCACAGCATTGCCAAATCCTAGAAGCAAAAAAAATTGTACAAAATAGTTTTGAGTTTGTAAGTCAATGGCAGACACTGCTATTTTTTGAACACACCCCTTTCAACTAATTGCCCATTTGCACAGCCTTAAGAGCGTGCATGTCATGAATGCTGGGTCTTGTTTGTTTTCTGAGAATCTACTGCACCTACTGCTAACTTCTTTGCCATGTAGCAATCCAATTATACTAATAATGGTGATTCATGTGGTTAGTCACATTGCACTGCAATCAGTGTAAACACTACAGTACAGGGGTATGCTATCTGTGTGGATGGAGAAATGTTGAAGTACAATACCAATTATTTTGAGCTTGGAGATTGTAGCTGCTTCTTCGGTCATTGTCTAACTAAATACACATGCATGATTTTTCCACCTATTTTCATTCCTGTGCAAATACAAAATACAAATAACGATGCATCCTGTATTAAAAGTGTCTTCTTGGAGAACAAAAAAAAGAGGAATTTGTGTACAGCAGCATACCCGGAAAAGCAGGCGTGACGCGACACTTTGTGCCAGGCGGAGGGGTGTCCAAAGGTGGCAATAGAGAGCGGTGTCCACCATGCCAGGATCCACAGCGCATGAACTCACTGGAAAAGCTCCACGTTGCAGCTCCTGGTGGAGGTGGGAGCTAAATAAGAGCTGTGCCAGCTTACTGTGACAATAAGCTCCATGGGCTGAATAGCAGCGGCTGCGGAGCAAGAACATCGTCACACATTTCTACTGGCCTTACACTCAACTGCGTTACACGTGCTTACAGTATGAGTGAGAGCCTACTTGCTATTCAAGTCATCCAGTCGGATCTCGCCAACGCAATGCGCCGAGGAGGAAACGTTGACCACGCGGGAGACGCCACCGGATGCGCCGCTGCTTTTCAGCGTGTCCAGGAGCAGCTGGGTTAACAAGAAGTGGCCCAGATAGTTCACACTGAAGTGCACCTCAAATCCATCTTGGGTGCGACCCTCGGGAACCAGCATGACACCCGCTGCGCACACACAACGTGGGATGCACACACACACTCATGGATTCAATCGCTCAGGGGCTCTGATAAAAGGTGGCTGTTCTTCCAACTGTACTTGAATGATTGAGAATGAAAAGAAAACATGATCTAGTCAGAGCATTAGACAACCCTTTCCAATAAAGGTCAGCCTTTACCAGGACTTGTGTGCTCTCGGGCAGGCAGAATTGAGTGGGTTGGTTTAAATTGTATAATTTCGTAAAACGGGCAAAATTCACACAGTTGCAGATGCGGGTTATATTGTATATTCATGCGCACTACTTGGTGCTGATCATTTTCTTTATATATTTCAAATATATGCAACAAAATGACATTATTTTTCCTCCAAATATTACAAGTTGATTCTTATAAATTTGCTGCTTTTTTATCATTTGAATAAAAACGGTTTTTTTCCTAAGTTTTGACTTCATTCTTGTGAAATTGCAGCTGATTTTTCCATGTATGCGTTTGAAAAAAATAATAATCATAATATTTTACTTGCATAATATTTTGACTTCATTCTCATAATGTTATAAACATTCCCCCTACCTAAATTTCCAAAAATATAAAACAAATACATACACATACTTTCCATAATATTTTCTGTCAAAAAGAAAAAAAAGAATACAGTACGGCCTTGGATATTCAAATTCGGCGGGTTCACTCTATCGCTGTTTTACAAAATAAAAAAATTAATAAATCATCGCTACAATGTGGTTGACAACGGCCTGTTATTAGTATTAAAAAAACAATGCCATTTTAAGGAAATTGTACATATTCTTGGCCTAAAATTTGAATTTTCAAGCATAAAAATGACTAACTGAACTACAATACAGTAGAAGGCATTCAAAAGATGCATTCAAAAGATGTAGTAATTTACACTGGTCACTAGGTGTCAGTAATGTTACATTGGTGAGACAATCGCCATCGCAGGAGGTCCCAATAAAAACAAACAAGGAACTCACATGTGAGCCAATATTGTATAATGTCTTATCTTCTCGTATTATGTCTACCAGGTTGGGTAATAGGGATGTAGCGGTGACTATAGGGGTGTTATTTCATATCTAGAGTGCTCTAATCATGTTAAAAACCCTATCCAGATAGTCGTTACAAGGATTTCTTTGCTCTAACTACCAAATGAATTCAATTTACAAATAAGGAACTGAACTTTGTGGAAATAGATCTATCATGTTGGGTCTGGAACCAGTTAACCCCAATAAACAAGGGGTTACTGGGATGATAATAATATGGCACGGCAACACCATAGCTTGGACGTCATCTGATCATTCTTGCAGCAATTTGTAGAAAAATAAAATTCTGCTTCTTTGAATATGATGATAAATGTTTCTATTTGACATGATCGCTTTATCAGTGTAGAACTCGGCTCTAGAACATCTGTATTCAATATCAATCAAGTGTGCAGATACACCCAACAAAGTGTCCAGTGTGTGTATACCATCATCACCAACACTCACCATTATTGACCAGAATATTGAGTGGTAAATCACGCTCCTTGAAGCTTTGGGAAAACTGACGGACTGACTGCAGAGAGGCTAGGTCCAGTTTCTGGAACTCCACTAGAGAAGACACAAACAATGAAGACACTGTCATTGGATGACACCATTTCCGTTTCGGTGGGAAGACATCGAAATGTTTCAAGCAGCTCTTAAAATTGGACGCCATGTCACGTGCTGGTATTGGTCCGGTGTGTTGGTCCAAGGTCAGTGCAAATGTCTACCAGGAAGTATTAGAGCACTTCATGCTTCCCGCTGCTGACCAACGTTATGGAGATGCAGATTTCATATTCAGGACTTGGCACCCGCACATACTGCCAAAACTACCAGCACCTGGTTTAAGGATCATGGTACTGACGCGACCATTGCAATACGCCAGACATAAACATTCGAAAAAAATCTATGTATGGCCGCACGGTGGATGAGTGGGTAGCATGTTGGCCTCACAGTCAGGAGGTTCTCTGTGTGGAGTTTGCATGTTCTCCCCGTGCGTTCGTGGGGTTTCTCCGGTTTCCTCCCACATTCCAAAAACATGCATGTCAGGTTAATTGGCGACTAAATTGTCCATTAGAGTGTGAATGGTTGTTTGTCTGCCCTGCGATTGACTGGCGACCAGTCCAGGGTGTACCCCGCCTCCCGCCCAAAGTCAGCTGGGATAGGCTCCAGCATACTTGCGACCCTAATGAGGATAAGCGGCATAGAAAATGGATGGATGGACAGTCTACGTATGTAAAAACCTTTTGAATGAAATAAGTCAACTTTTTGGTCACATTTACATGCTTATCAAGAATCTCTGCAACTGTTGTTTTCCATCTTTGAATTTGATTTTACAAAGCATCCTTTGCTCTACTCCTGCAGGTCATAAATAGAGCACAGCGCTTGTCTCCGGTTCCTCTTCAGGTGGTTTAGTTCTTTTCTTGTGGCGGTCACATTAGCTAAGAGCTATGGTCTCAACGTCATAAGAAATAACATTAAAATGTTAAAAGCCTTGTAAATTGTAAATCACCAACTGCACTCTAACATGCTCATTTCTTCCCCAAAGGGCCCTCAACAAAGCCTTAGTATGTATTTTGTCCATTTTGTCCAACATAAATCTCTCGTCCACTTTGTTGCCATGGACAATTTTATTAGTATATAAATATATTTTTGACAATATTTAGTAGAATGAGAGATAAAAGCATACTTTTAGCTGGAGCTGCAACAATGTGCAATGTGACTAACCAGATGAATCACTGTTATTGGTACATTTTTCTCGCAAACAAGTTACCAGTAAGTGCGGTAGATTCTCAGGAAACAAACAAGCCCCAGCCTTCATGATATGCACGCTCTTAATTGGGACATTGCACTGCTATTATTTTGAACGCAACTGTATCTTCAGTGCTTATTTTTCAAATGTTAAGGGTTGACACCAAAACACATGTATTTTTTATATTCGACATGTTTTGCATGTCAATTATGTTTGACAGACGCCCTCGGCTTTGCCTTGCACTGGCTGCTTGCTCCTTTGTTGGCTTTGTTGTATTTTGCGTGCAGATTAAAGAGGCTAGAACTGTTTTTTGGCTTCACACCTCTACATCTGGGGGTCCAGACGTACACAGCTAAATCCCTTTAGAATATCTAAAACAGGGCTATCACAGTGTGGCCTGGGAGCCATTTGCGGCTCGTCACTCTTTATTGGCCCTTGACGCATTTTGACAATGTACTTAACAGGAAAACTAACAAAAACTTTTAAGTACAAATATTACAATAAAGCCATGATATTAATATAAAAAATTGTAAATCAGGACCAAATAGCATCATCGTAATACTATGGAAAAAATAATATTTTTCACAATCATTTCCACAGTACCTTTTGCAATAACACGAAGAATAAAGTTACATTTGTGAAAATAAGGATAGGAAATATGTTGTGATGTTACAAGAATAAAGTCAAAAAGATTCTGGGAATAAAGTGACAGTGCCACAAAAAAAATTACAAAAAAGTTGAAATGTTCCTAAAATTGCAAAACAGCAAAAATGAGCAGAAGAGAAAAAGTAACAAATACACTTTTATCACCTGTAACACAAAGCTGAGATGCAGGCTGTTTTTCTTTAAATACACATGCTAGCATATCTACATCGGTTGGTTTGGCCCACATATTCTTTGATTTTACTGTACGCTGCCCTCGTTGGCGCACGGTGGATAAGTGGGTAGCATGTTGGCCTCGCAGTTAGGAATCTCTGTGTGGAGTTTGCATGTTCTCCCCGTGCGTGTGTGGGTTTTCTCCGGGTACTCCGGTTTCCTCCCACATTCCAAAAACATGCATGTTAGCTTCATTGGCGACTCTAAATTGTCCATTAGAGTGTGGATGTTTGTTTATCCGCCCTGCCATTGGCTGGCGACCAGTGCAGGGTGTACCCCGCCCAAAGTCAGCTGGGATAGGCTCCAGCATACCCGCGACCATAATGAGGATAAGCGGTATAGAAAATGGATGGATGGACCACGTTGGGAAAGGTTTGCACATCAATGATTTAAAACATCGATGCAAATGCTGTAGATGTACTACAAACGTGCAAGGGAGGAGAGTCGGCCTTTGAAAACATTCACATTCAAGGAACATGCCGTGTTATGGCAGCACGGTGGAAAAGGGGTCAAGTATGATAGAAAAGCGCGAGGGGGGTGGGGGGCAAGGCAAGGAGGGTTGATGGCCGTGACAGATGGAAGTGCAGTGAAGCCCGATTGTGACCTTTTTGACCTGCCGTGTCGCTCACCTCCTGCACTCACGATGGATAGATGGATTTTTGGGGTGGGGGGTCTGATAGGTTGTAAGTAAACAGCATATGTTTAGTTTATGCATATTTGTCTTTCACATGTGCCGCCGAGCAAAAATGGAAATAATATACATGGTATGAATCTCTGTGAAAGTGTGTGTGCTCTCCTGTCCTCTTCACTGGCTTCCCTTGGGACCCCTGTCAAGACAGGCCAGTTATATGTAGAGAGCCCACTGGGAACAAAACTGAATCGATTGGACAAGTCCGTTGGTGTCAGACCTTTCTTAATACTGTCAGACCACACTGGAGCCAAGCCCACTGATTTTTTTTTGGGCAGGAAGGAATTATTGAAACCATTAACTGCTTTTTGAGATAAAACACTGCACCCCTCCGGACCTCTCCTTATGAAGTAGAGTCGCCAGGCTAGGTCTTTTCCACAAATATGTCCTCTTTTTATTTTTTTTAGATTCCATATAAAGCAGGGGTCTCAAGATCAACTTAGCTTAATTTTGGGATTGTAGTTAGTGTTCTGGCCGCACGGTGGCCGAGCGCTTTGCATGTTGTGCGTGGGTTTTCTCCCACTTTCCAAAAGCATGCATGTTAGGTTAATAGGTGACGCAAAACTGTCAAAGTAGGAATGTGAGTGTGAAGGGTTGGTTGTCTATATGTGCCCTGTGATTGGCTGTCGACCAGCCCAGGGTGTACCCCGCCTCTACCTCAAAGTCAGCTGGGACTCCACGACACTAATGAGGATAGGAGGCATAGAAACGTTTCAAAATGTTCTGTTCTGTAACTACCTGTAACTTTATGTTAACTACCACATCCCCAAAATCCTCTTGTTGGAAAACCTCAAATATGGCGACTCCATTTAAAGACAATTTCAAAACCACCTGGGAATAAGCAGACTTTTGCTCAAGTCTACACCAATTTCCACTCAGAATCTCATTCATCCATCTAGCTTCTTTCGACTATCTGAGGTTGGGTCAAGGGAGCAGTACCTAAAACGAGACGCTTGGACTTCCCTCTCCCGCAACTTCTTTGTTCGGCTCCTCACAATGGATCCCAAGACATTCCCAGGCCACCGAGAGCGACATTGTCTCTCCAACGTGCTCTGGGTCTTCCCCTAGACCTCCTAAAGCCACTTCATTTGGATCCTCTCAATGCAAAGGTCAGTGGTTCTACTCCGAGTCTCCAAGATGACAGTGCTTGTCATCCTATCTCTAAAGGAGAAACCCAGCCACCTGAATGAGGAAACTAATTTTGGCCACTTGTCTTGCCTTTTCGGTCACTACCCAAAGCTCATGACCATATGGGAGGTTATGAACATGGCTAGACTGGTAAACTGAGACTCTAAATCAAATCGGAGACTCAAATCGCACCAATCGAGATCTCATGAGCCATCCTTTCCTTACTCGTTAACAAGACTCGTGGACAAGGTACTCCTCCACTTCGGGCTGGATCTCATCCCCAACAAGCAGATGCTCCACCAGAAATCCCTGTTGCAACTATTTTTCCAATTCAACATGTTACGGGTGAGAAGTATCAATCGTAAGATCTGCAGAGACCCAAATGCTTTCCAGGCTCCTCATTCTGGAGCTCATTTCCGGTCAGTTGATGTCCCGCCTTAGTGTCCAGAATGCAATTATTCATGCTGAATGCAATATCAAAATCAGCCTACTAAATTATTGAAGCATGGTATTAGCGCAAGCTCTGATTCGACAAATAATGTGCGTCCCGGTTACAATCAGGACACCGAAGCTGGCTTCAGCGTGACTTAAACAGACTTGTAATGATAATGCTTGTTCGTCAATGACTACAAAATGTTGTGCAGACATGACCAAAGCACAATAATTTACCGTTAACTGGAGCAGGACTCCATGATGAGTCAGCAACTCCTAATTCTTCCTAAATCTTCGGTTTCTCAGTCTTCTCTCTCTTCAACCGAATAGCTAAAATGACTCATGTGAATACCTCGGAGCTATAATATTTGATGACTGCTCAGAACAGCTATCTGTTCCGATGGCCGCTAATGACCATGTCATTTTAATCGGCAACTACTAATGCTCGGACAACCGAATGTGAGAAAACTCCTCCAGCCCCGGAACACTCTGCACCATCTCAGTGTGTAAAAACGACATACTTACAAGGGCCTTAATGTCACCTTGATACTACCTGTATTACACATAAAAGTAAGTATCATACGTATCATATAGGAAGGTGGTTACTCCCAGTCCAAAAGCAATTTGATGAGTTGTGATAAAATCGCTCCTTCAAATTGAAAGGCTAAATAAATTTTTCCCCCAATTACATTTGAAATTCGCAAAGTATAACCATTGCTTTTGCAGACGACTTCAGCATTTGATACGATAATGCCGATGTCTCCTGGAGATAACATCATCAGTGTCACACATTCTGTGATGGATTGGGTCTTTTCTCTGATAAGACGAAATTTAATCACAACCGACTGCAGTTATCTATGACAGACGGTGAGTTTACGCGGGTTGTCTGCAATGGACTTTGCTAAAGTGAACAGAATAAAAAAATATGTTTTGGAACTGGATGCTGAGGGGCTGTTTAAGTAGCCAGGTCGCTCCAGCATTACGTGGAAGTCGGGAACAATACCTCTGGATTGGCAGACCGGAGTTTGGTTGCCCTTTTCAAGAAAGGTGACCGGAGGGTGTGTTCCAACTGCAGGGGGCTCACAGTCCTCAGCCAAAGTCTGTTCTAGAGTGCTGGAAAGAAGGGGACAAAATGTTAGTCGAACCACAGCTACTGGAGTGGTGTTGGTCCTAGTCATGGAAAATTGGACCAGCGCTACACTCTTGCAGGGGCGCTGGAAGGTTTTGTGGATTTGGAAAAGGCATGAATTCATTCATAGTGTCCTGTGGGTGGTGCTCAGGGAATAAGCGGCTTGTGTCACACTACTATTTGCTATTTGTTCCTTGCACAAACAAAGCAGGAACCTGGTACACATTGCCGACAGTAAGCCAAGCCTGTTAACAGTGAACAGTGTATTTATATATATATATATATATATATGTATAGGCACATCCAAATTGTTGAGAGTGTCCAGTGTGATGTAGCCCTGAGATCTTCAGGGTTTACTGAGACGGTTTGCAGCTGCGTAAAGCTTCTGGGATTTGACCCTATGAGGCCATGGTTCTAAACCGGAAAAGGTCGGGAGTTAGGTCTTGCCCCAGGTGGAAGAGTATCTCGGGAAGGTGTTCATGTGTTTAAGGGAAGGCTGAAGCATGAGAGCAAGAGGGGAATCTGTGTAGCAACTGCAGTAATGCGGATACCCATTAACCCAGTGGTTCCCTAGCTTTTTTTGCAGCGCCACACTTTTGGAGATAAAATGAATTTCTGCGTCCTCCCTCCCACCGAACAAAATACGATAACAATGAAGCAAGTTCATGGTAACCCCGCACCCCCGGGCATAACGCCGGGTCCCCACTAGGAGGCCCCCACCACCGAATTAACCTAACATGCACATTTTGGAGAGACTTGAGCCGGAAGGCAAAGCTTTCAATCTATGTTCCCAACTTGAACTATGGCATGGGTCTCAAAATTGCGGCTCGCGGGCAATTTGCAGCCTGCGATATGATTTTTGTGGCCCTCACTTTATATGATAGTTTATTGTTAGTGCAGCCATCGAGATTTGAATGGCACTTTTTACAGTGTTGTGTGCCGAGCTGACGAACCTACCAGAAGGTGTATGGTTCTCGGGGGCGTAACATCGACCGGGCTTGATGCAAGAGAGAAGCAGGAAGTGCTCCCAGCAACGCTACAATACGACGTGTATAGGTTATCACTCTCTCCAAATAAATCAAAGTGATAAGTGCGTTCCGAGATAAAAGAAGCGTGGGGAACTCATAGATGTGGTCTGCAGTCTGAGTCCAGTCGGATCTGTGTGGGAGTAGGCTGCAGTCGTGCTGAGCGTGCCACGCGTCGTGACCCCCATTTGCAGCCATGTTAAATGGAAAAAAGAAGAGGCGTTTAGATGGCATGGCAGTAGATCCGATCCGTCTGGTTGTGGCGTGCCCTTGTGTGGATCTGGTCTGGTTCAGAGTGCAGATCACATTGATGGATTCCTTGCTTTTGAACACGACACGCCAAGTAAATTAAAACACAGTACATTCCACAGCACTAAACATTCCAAAGAAATGTGGCTCAGCTATTTGAGAGGAAGCGCTGCCAGGTCCCTAGGAGTAAAAAGTAGAGGCCATTTTCAGAAAAACCCATTGACTGAGGTTAAATAACTGTAAAATTTAACTGAAAAATGAAATGTATTACTGATCTAAATACTTATTAGTTCTTCATTTGTTTATGTATTTGTTGATAGCCAGACAAGTAAACTGAGTTTGAGACCTCTGAACTATGGCCATCAGCTTTGGGTCATGACCGAAAGAACAAGATTGCGAATACAAGCGGCGGAAATTAGCTTCCTCCGTAGTGGGGCGGGACTCAACCTGAAGACCTGAGGAGCTTGGCCATCCGGGAGAAGCTCAGAGTAGAGTCGCTGCTCCATCACATCGAGAGGTCTGCTGAGGTGGCTTGGGCATAAAGTCCGGATGCCTCCTGGATGCTGGTGAGGTGTTCTGGGCATGCCCACCTGAGAGAAGCCCCTGTGGCAGACCTAGATGCACTGGAGGGATTAGGGACTGAACGGGGAAGTCTGGATTTTTCCTACTAAGACTTCTGCCTTCACGAACCGGACCCGGATAAGCGGAGGAAAATGGAATGGAATGCACATTTTTTAGGGTTATCAGAGGAACACTAAGTACCCGAAGAAAACAAACGTACATACAGGGAGAACATGCAAACTCCACACAGAAATGTCCAAATGAAGATTCAAATCTGCTGACTGCGAGGCTGACATGCTAACCACTCATACACAGTGCGGCCCTTTTTACTTACTACTATGCATTTCATTATTTGGTATACAGACCTTGCTCCGACATGCTTTGTTGGCACGCATTTGACCTAGACTACTAGGAATATATGGATTTACCCAAACTAAGATGCCCCGAACAGCCGGTAATTAATATGAAAATTGGCTTCCACCGATGATGCCTTATTAGAGTTGCGTCGCTTTCATCTTGCCGCACCTGGCAAGTGTCTACAATGTTTCAGCACAAGATCCAATCCACGAAAAAAGGAGGACGGTGGATTGCACCTGGCTTTAAAATGCACCTTGTGTTCTGGTTGAGCCGGCAGTAAATATGATTAAACTGGATTACACTTAAATCTGATATTAAAATGCACTGCTGGTAAACACATCACATGGCTTGGAGATTTTATATTAAAAACTCACATTAAGGCTGATGTGCTGGACAATAGCACACCTGCTTGGATTGTAATTTAATTAATTTGATACAACACTGTCAAAAATGTGCATGCTAAGTCCATCCATTCATGCCTTTTATTGCATAAAGAATATAAATACAGGAGGGGGAAAACAATGAACTAACTCCTCTGAGACCTTTAAAGGTCCAGACAAAAAAAGAGTAAATAGTCTCACCTAGAGATGTCTGATAAACAACAGTGTGATAGTCAAGAATATTGGGTCTGGGCGTCGTGCCAGCGTCCAGTCCTCCACTGGCTGTTATTATTCTGTTAATGTAGCAGACAAGGGGAGGCGGGCTGCATGACGGTCAACACTGCACTAGGGCGATGCAGTGACAGTCTCCTAAATCAAGACCGCTACACATTATGTGTCCTTTATTTGCAATTATGTGTGTGAGCACGGTGGATGAGTGGGTAGCACATTGGCCTCACAGTCAGGAGGTTCAGGGTTCGAATCTCCATTGGGCATCCCTGTGTGGAGTTTGCATGTTCTCCCCGTGCGTGTGTGGGTTTTCTCCAAATACTCCGCTTTCCTCCCACATTCCAAAAACATGCATGTTAGCTTCAATGGCCACTCTAAATTGTCCATTAAAGTGTGAATGGTTGTTTGTCTATATGTGCCCTGTGATCGACTGGCGACCAGTCCAGGGTGTACCCCACCTCCTGCCCATAGTCAGCTGGGATAGGCTCCAGCATACCCTAATGAGGATAAGCGGTATAGAAAATTAATGAATGTCTGTGAGTAAAACAGATTTTTCATTAAGAAAGCTACTTTCGCAGGGAAACCTCAAGCCGCACACAATCTGTCTTGATCCTGTTACAGCATCTTTGATTGATTGAATTCTCCAACTAAAGTCTGTTTTCCCGACCACAACTCATTGACTAGCTGTTTAGCTTCCTGTGTAGTAGTACTTACATTGATTACATTGCTCTGAAATTATTATTCAAATCACATTTATAGAACTGATCATATTTGTGTTTCTAGCTACCTTTTTTTGCTTTGGCCGACTTTTTTGCACTTTTGCAAATGGGACAAAAAAAAAAAGTACTAAAAAAAGCCGACCAATCTCAGCTCTTGGGTGTACGCCAAGTCGGTGTTACACCAGCGTTTTTCCGGTTCATTGTTTTTTCTTTCCGGATTGGAACCTCAAACCTTTTTGTGATGTCATTTGGAAACAATATCGACAAAAACACACACAAGCCAAAAAAAAAAAAAGCAAACACGTGCAGAGCTAATCCTTTGTTAAGTGAGGTGCCACAAGAAGAGGCAGTGGTTTGGATTTCTCACGCTGTAAAAAAAAAGGAAAAAAAATCGAATTGCTATCGACGCAAATACCATTGTCATGGGTCACAGTTATCTACAGTGCATGTACAACCAACACACATCCACGTTTTCCACCAGTCACATATCACTCCCAATCCCTGGCATGCCTAAGGTGCCTTGCTGTCTCTGGGAACATAACCCAGCCCACTACTTGTGTCAGGAAAATATGGTGTGTTTATTGCACTTATGTTTTGTTGTGTGTCCATTATTCAATTGGATTTTTGCAAATATTAGTTATAACTATCCACTAACATACATATGTATTTCTTAAAGTACACCTTCATGTCACACAGACTTGCTATGATTACCCGGATGCCTCTTGCCTCCAGACCAAGTCCTGCCGACTCCGACACCGATCATCCATGAGTGACATCGGCTGATATGGATTCTGATGACAATAATTAACTGTACATTTTTCAATTTATTCCTAAATACACTATGTAGTGCTACTGGCCCGTGCCAATTCCAAAGGCCCCTGGTAAATAGCTAATGTTCATTAAACAGCAACACACAAACAATGTACGGAGGAGACAAAATGAGTATTGAAAAAGTTAGTGTGCTCCGATGGACGTAAAATACACTTCCCTGCGGGAGGAAAACAAGCTCCAAACCAACCTCATTGCTTGTTTTAAAAATACAATGTAACGGTGAGGGCCGCACGGTGGTTGAGTGGTTAGCACGTTGGCCAGGGTGTACCCCGCCTCCCGCCCAAAGCCAGCTGGGACAGGCTCCAGCATAGAAAATGGATGGGTGGATGGAAAAGGGTCGCATAGATACTGTGGCAGATTAGTAAGTACTTGCATCCCGACAGGAAAGGATAACTGACAGAAAACCGTCCTCCGCTTCCCGAGCTCGTCTACATGAGCGTTATTTTGGGAGTATAAAACAAGGAAATGCCAGGAGACTGTTGACTATGACACTCGAAATATTCAGATATTATGTTGGATCGTTGTAAAAGCTCACTTCTGGTCACGTGACAGCGATGGGTAATGGATGTCATCGATCTTAAAAAGATGCGGATTGCTCGTCTATACAAACACTTCAGATTTTCCTACTCTGGAAGCCGTTTCACAACATACATTTTCAGGGCGCCCGGGACGCTGTTGCCGAGAGCGAATGAAACGCTAAAGTACTTTTCCGTTTTGACCTGAGAACGTTTCTGTGGAAAGCCCCTTAGATGACTCCTCAGCGCGCATATGCAACATCTTTTCCAGTAAGTCCACCTCGTCTTGTCTATGTCTATTTGGAAGCCAGCGAAAAATGTTCCCTTGACAGCCTGACTGCATGCGGGCAAAGCCAGATTTCCACTGGGAAGGTTCTTGGTAAAGCAATGTAAGCTGCATTTTAACACTGAGACATTCCCACACACACACACACACACACACACGTGCGCGCACGCATTGCCTTGCTTCGCATTTTTAATCCAAGCTTTTGGTTTCAGGCAGAACATGTTACTTTCAAGTGCAGCGTGACTAAAGTTAGTGGACAGACAGAGGTGCCCGTGGCAAACACGCATAAATACCTTGGATTTGTGTCTACCCCGTATCTGGATGTGTCTGAATACTTAAAACTAAACTGCTTCAAAGCTCATCGTTTTTCCTAAAGACAAAGCCATAACAAACATGACGTCGAAAGACAAAGCAACACTAAATAGGATCAAACTGAACATCCATCCATCCCTTTTCTGTCCTCATTAGGGTCGCGGGGATGCTGGAGCCTATCCCAGCTGGCTTCGGGCGAGAAGCGGGGTACACCCTGGACTGGTCTCCAGTCAATTGCAACACAGACAAACAACCATTCACACTCACATTCACACTCTAATGGACAATTTAGAGTGGCCAATGAAGCTAACATGCATGTTTTTGGAATGTGGGAGGAAACCGGAGTACCCGGAGAAAACCCACACACGCACAGGGAGAACATGCAAACTCCACACAGAGATGCCCAACGAAGATTCATTGACTGTCCAGATTCTCCTTCCAAATCTCCTGACTGTATCACCAACAGTTCTAAACACTCGGCCACCGTGGGGTAGCTGGGAAATGGGTCAAAAGTTATTTAAGCGATAGAGTGCAGTATGTTCATATGGGTGAGTTTTCTTCCAGATGTCTTGGCGATGTTTGTGGGGTTCCCCAGGGATCAGAATTGGGCCCCAGATTATTTAATTTGTATATCATTGACATTTTTAATGTTTCTCTTGTTGGTAAAATGTATATTGTTTGGAGATGACACAAATATATTTTACAGCAATAACAGTTTTGATGATCTCATCCACAATGTAAATAATAATAATTGAGTAACATCAAAAAATGGATGGAAAGTAATAAATAATCCTTAAACTGACCCAAATGAGGATAAGCGACATAGAAAATGGATGGATGGATAAACTTAAATAAAACCAAAGTAGTGATATTTGGAACACATTCATTGAGGATGCAAAAATGGATAAAGGTTAGTGGTGTTAAAATTGAGAATGTTGCAGAAATAAAATGTTTGGGTTAAATGATTGACCATAAATTAAACTGGAAAACACATATTAAATATATATCAAATAAAATCTCCAAAGGCCTTGCAATTATCAATAGAGTCCTTGATTAGAGTGCACTTCATACTTTACATTGTTCCCCAATTCTTCCATACCCGACTTATTGTGTGGAAGTGTGGGGCGATAATTACAAGACCACAATAGAGTCGTTATTTTATTTACAAAAGACGGCATTACGGATAATTCATAAGGCGGGGTATCTTGATCACACCAACTGGCTATTTTCCAAATCTAAAATTCTAAAATTACACGATCTTGTAAAACAGTACACAGCAATGTTGATGTTTAAAGCATTTCATAACTTATTACCGATTAACATTCGGAACATTGTTTCTCACAGAGGTCAGCCGTATGACTTGAGAGGTGTAGGGAACTTTGATCCCCCTCTGGCAAAACTACCAGGAGATGTTTTTCTTTGTCTGTTTGTGGGGTCAAGCTGTGGATTAGTCTGGGACCCGAACAAAAGGAATCTCAGAGCATTCGTTGTTTTAAATGTTTATATAAACAAAACAACTTGTTACAATACAGAGACATGGAGGGTTAATTATGTTCATGTTTATGGATGGGTACTATTATATAATACTTGGTTTTCTGTTTATGTTTTTTTGTATTACTTTTTTTTTCCTTCTTAACGCTAATAATAATAATAATTTATAATTAATTGCTTTGACTGAAGAGAATAAGTTAACATTGAACTGGTGCTGGTTGAATACACGAAGTGAATATGTGTACTAGTAACTGATGTGAGATGTAGAGGGGGCAGGACTGAATAAGCTCTGCTTCTTCCTGCTCCTTTTCGAACACGTGGAATTGTGAATTGTGATGTGAGGCACTTCGAGTAAACCACATGTGTGTTTGAAATAAATTCAATCAATCAATCAAATCCATAAAACCGTGCGGCCCAAATTGAACATTTGATTGTCAAAAGTGATTCAAAATCCATTCCCTTTACTGCTATTGCCAAGTTTGAGAAGATGCACTCCTCACTCTAATCGACAGCGTGTACAGTAAAGAGAAACCCTGGTTTTCGTAATTTGCTGCAAAAGGTCAGACAACAAGCGGAACATACAAAGGGTGGCAACGAGGATCTGGCAGTAGAGTGGCCAGCTCCCAGCCTGAAGGTTGCTGGTTCGATCCAATTTTAGGCCGTGCATTTTTTGGCCTTCCCCAAATCACTGCTTTTGTTCTTTTCATTGAGAACCTTGTACATACCTATCCCATACACGAGGATGTACGAAATATTGTACGTGTGTTGGCAGGACTAATTACATATGTGGGGTGCAAGTACAACATGCAGACATATTCCGTTTAAACAAAAAGACACACGCCGACCATACAGATGATGCACAAACGCTTGCTTTGCAGCCTAATAAAAGTGTCAAAGAACTGACAACATGACAAAGAACTTATGGGACCAGTCTACAGCTTGAAAATCAGCACGTCACGTGCACACACTGCGTGCATTTCTTACAGTTTTTAGGAGCCATACGACCGGTTGTGACGTAGGATTTCATGTGATAACAGCCCAAAGCCCATTTACTACGTCCCTATTACAAAAACCCAATCATTTTTTCCCACAAAAAAATCTTTAAATCCATTTAAGTCATTCCAGAAACCCCAAAATATTAACATAGAGAATATGGATTACTATTGCAACAACACATCCTCAGTAGGGTAAAACTAACCTGTCTCGCGACGGTCTAAACCCAGCTCACGTTCCCTATTAGTGGGTGAACAATCCAACGCTTGGTGAATTCTGCCTCACAATGACAGGAAGAGCCGACATGCATGTTCTCAGTCGGAAACGGGTGGACTGTACCCTCCGGGTTGGGAGTGAGGTCTTGCCTCAGGTGGAGGAGTTCAAGTATCTCGGGTTCTTGTTCACGAGTGAGGGAAGGTTGGAGCGTGAGGTCGACAGACGGATCCGTGCAGCATCTGCAGTAATGCGGTCGCTGTACCGGACCGTCGTGGTGAAGAGAGAGCTGAGCCGGAAGATTAGCTCTCTGTTTACCGATCCATCTACGTTCCCACCCTCACCTATGGTCATGAGTTATGGGTCATGACCGAAAGAACGAGATCGCGGAAATGAGTTTCCTCCGTAGGGTGGCTGGACTCACCCTAAGAGATAGGGTGAGGAGCTCGGCCATCCGGGAGGAGCTCAGAGTAGAGCCGCTGCTCCTTCACATCGAGAGGAGCCGGTTGAGGTGGCTCGGGCATCTAGTCCGGATGCCTCCCGGGCGCCTCCCTGGTGAGGTGTTTCGGGCATGCCCAGTCGGGAGAAGGCCCCCGGGAAGACCTAGGACACGCTGGAGTGACTATGTCTCACAGCTGGCCTGGGAACGCCTTGGTGTCCTCCTGGTGGAGCTGGAAGAGGTCGCTGGGGACCGGGAAGTCTGGACTTCCCTACTGAAGCTGCTGCCCCCGCGACCCGGACCCGGACAAGCGGAGGAAAATGGATGGATGGATGGAATAATTATAGTTTTATAGCAATAAGAAATGTATAACAGCACGGGGTAAGTACAGCTTTATAAGAGGAAGAAAGCACTCAAATACAGAATTGTTTATCATTCTGTGTGTATGTGAGGAACAAATAAACCACACACACAAAATAAAGATGATTGAAGGATCCCCTGGTCGGTATCTGTCTATAGTGTCACAACTCCAACTCCAACCCACCCCAGAAGTATGAGGCCACATGCCACCATCGAGAAAAAGGATCAGACTTTTATTGGATTTATTTCTTCAAGGCCCGTATATTTGGTGAAAACACTAGGAAGCGTGCCAAACGGCGTTTGGACAGGGATGTTCAGCGTGCCGCCTCACATACCAATGAGAACCCATTACCGGCTTATTCGACCACAAACATACACACATTCTCATTCAGCGCACAAGCATCTGGCAGCAGGCAGCCCCTTGTCCCTGATGCCTCGGTGCCTGCCAATTACAAAAGAAGTGATCAATCCCACCGCAGACTCGTTCAAGGAAATGGACTTGAATGACACCAGGCGTCGCAGAGCTTGACAGCCACTCACACGTAAATCGGACCGCGGCCAACATCGTCTTCAGCTGGTCTTGCTGCCGTGCCAGCTAATGCAGCTTGCCCCACAGCGGGTGGCTTAGTATTCTAGTGGAATAGTATTATTGAGATCAGTAGTATTATTTTGGAGTACTATCACACTCTGAGGTCCGGCACAAAGAACTTGCTGCCTACATGAAATACAGTGTATGTGAGCATATAACTGTGGAAACATTGGTTTGAAATCCTATTGTTGTCAAAATGCTGTCATGGAGAACAAGATGAGCCTACAAAGCCTAGTATTCCGACCGAATGCAAAAAAAAAAAAGCCATAGTAACATGACAGCCAATTGCTATCCAAAAGTGGCCCTCATAAATTATGAACAATTCCAAAATTTGGAATGGCTAGTGCCAAAAAAGTCATAAAAATGTACATCGTCATTTTTCAGACTGAATCGTTACTGGGCACAGTGGGACGGCGCATTTAGGCAAAAACGGACCCAGAAATAATCTGTTCCAAGAACAAATTGCCACCATCATGCCTGGGGCCCCCAGGCTCGTGTCCGTTTTTTTATTTACCAGCAGCAAATTCTAAAAATACAACAAAAAAACAACAGCAAAACAGAAAAATCAGATGTGATTTTACAAGAAGAGGAAAACGTCGCAATCTAACACAAATAACGAATAACCTACAATAAAGTTGCAATATTAAAGAAAAGTTATTTTTTCAAGTGGTAATTTTACCAAAAAATTCTAATTTTTTTGTTTACATAATTTCAATGCGGAAAAAGTTAAAGGTCAAAGTATTAGTCAAAATATTATGTCATAAATATGACAAGAAAATTTACACAAAAACAGTAAAAAAAAAAAACAACAGAAATAAAAAAATTTTTTAAAGTCTAAATAATAAGGCAAAAAGGTTGTATTGTTCCATTCCATTCCATTTTCTTCCGCTTATCTGGGTCCAGGTCGCGGGGGCAGCAGTTTCAGTAGGGAAGTCCAGACTTCCCGGTCTCCAGCGACCTCTTCCAACTCCACCGGGAGGACCCCAAGAACCCCAGGCCAGCTGTGAGATATAGTCCCTCCAACGTGTCCTTGGTCTTCCCCGGGGCCTTCTCCCGACTGGGCATGCCCGAAACACCTCACCAGGGTGGCGCCAGGGAGGCATCCAGACTAGATGCCTGAGCCACCTCAACTGGCTCCTCTCGATGTGAAGAAGCAGCGGCTTTACTCCGAGCTCCTCCCGGATGGCCGAGCTCCTCACCCTATCTCTTAGGCCGCTTGTATCCACGATCTCGTTCTTTCGGTCATGACCCATAACTCATGACCATAGGTGAGGGTGGGAACGTAGATCGATCGGTAAACAGAGAGCTTTGCCTTCCGGCTCAGCTCTCTCTTCACCACGACGGTCCGGTACAGCGACCGCATTACTGCAGACGCTGCACCGATCCGTCTGTCGATCTCACGCTCCAACCTTCCCTCACTCGTGAACAAGAACCCGAGATACTTGAACTCCTCCACCTGAGGCAAGACCTCACTCCCAACCCGGAGGGTACAGTCCACCCGTTTCCGACTGAGAACCATGGCCTCGGATTTGGAGGTGCTGAGTCTCATCCCAGAAGCTTCACACTCAGCTGCAAACCGCTCCAGTAAACGCTGAAGGTCACAGCCTGATGAGGCCATAAGGACCACATCGTCTGCAAATAGCAGAGACGAGATCCTAAGGTCACCAAGCTGGACTCCCTCAACACCTTGACTGCGCCTAGAAATTCTGTCCATGAAGATTATGAACAGAATCGGTGACAAAGGGCAGCCTTGGCGGAGGCCAACGTTCACCGGAAACAAGCTCGACTTACTGCTGGCAATGCGAACCAGGCTCCTGCTTCGATTGTACAAGGACCGAATGGCACGTAGTAGCGGGCCACCAATCCCGTACTCCCGGAGCACCCCCCACAGGACACCACGAGGGACACGGTCAAATGCCTTTTCCAAGTCCACGAAGCACATGTAGACCGGTTGGGCAAACTCCCACATACCATTCAGTACCCTTGTAAGGGTGTAGAGCTGGTCCCTGTTCCGCGACCAGGAGGAAAACCACATCGCAGGTCCTGTAGCCGAGGTTCGACTAACGGTCGTACCCTTCTCTTCAGCACCCTGGAGTAGACTTTCCCAGGGAGGCTGAGGAGTGTGATCCCCCTATAGTTGGAACACACCCTCCGGTCACCCTTTTTAAAAATGGGGACCACCACCCCGGTCTGCCAGTCCAGAAGTACTGTTCCTGACTTCCATGCAATGTTGTAGAGGCTGTCAACCAACACAGTCCCCCAACATCCAGGTCGTATTGTGATAAGTTGTAATATTATGTTTTTTAAGTTATAATATTATGAGACAATTTTTGGAAAATTAGGTTAACGAAAAAGTCATATAAAGTCATAATATTACAACAAGAAACTGTACAAAGATTATTTGAGAAGAAAGTTGAACTAATTAGAAAATGTAATTTAAAAAAATTACTGTTGCTCAACAAAGTCTCAAATTGGCTCTTGCATCCTTTCATTTTTCAGTAGTCAGCCCTCGGTGAAAAAAGGTTTCATTTTTGTGTCCCACAGCAACTACGGTGCGTTCATGGACCGCCAAACAACATAGGAAATCCCGACACTTCAGAAAATAACATTATCGGTGAAGCATAAAAACATAAACATGAAAAAAATGTGGCATTTTTATTACTAGGGGTATATCAGATGTGTTTTTTAGAAACAATTTCCGGAGGAAAACAAATACCGATTTTTGGTTGTCAATCAAGCAGTGTCAACACAGGACACAAATATAATATAATATAAAACAAAAATGTACAAATATACTGTGATCTATTCTGTATGTTCAATTTCTTGTTCGTTTGTCTGCCTCCTAACACACTCCTATCATTGCACACTCGGCACAAAACCTGCCAACGGCAACATCCCAGCACCGAGAAGACAGGCTGCCTTAAGTGTTTGTGTTCCTATTCACGGACACGCTCACACGTTCACCTTTAGCCTCGTTGTACTCTTCGTGGATCCTTCTGATGGCTGCCAGACCCTTTTGTTCGTCCCTGGAACCTGAGAAGAGATACCAACAAGTTAAAACCATGTCAGGCTACAGCCGTGGTTCTCAACTGGTGGGTCAAGACCCAAAAGTGAGTCACAGATCCTTTCCGGGTGGGTGGTGTACAACTCATGTCTGAAGTGAAAGATCTCATTTGGGGCTCTTTTTGATAAGTAAATTTTAATAATTAATTTTAATAAATGCAATATCTAATTCTATGCATTATTTGTATGCATACACGTGTTCGTCCTCATTTCCTTGACCAAATGCCCTAATAAATTCTTCTGAAATGCACTTTCAACATTATGTGTGCATGACAGACAATAAAAAAAACATACACTTGCACAAACACAATGATTTATATAAATAAATGAAGGAATACATCAAAAATAAAGACAAAATACATGTGTAAAAAAAAAAAGATAATAATGATAATAATGACTTATATCAGAGTGTAAATAATAATACAAATAAAAATGTCTTCAAAAAAATGTAATTTAAAAAAATGGCTTAAATAAGGGCAACAAAAATACAAATAAATTAAACCATCAAACCAACATAAAAGTGCAAATAATGATAGAATAAAAATGACTTTTAAAGAAGTGTAAAGAAATTCTAAAAATGAACCAAAAAAAATCATTAGTGTAAAAAGGTGTAAAAAACATTTAAAATGACTTAGGTACACATGTAAAGAAGAATAACAATGACAAATAAAAGTGTAAATACTACTAAAATAAATAAAACAAAAATGACTTAAACTGTAAAAAAATAATACAAATATAACTGACTTAAGTAATTGTAAAAACAATACAAAGACATTAGAATTACTTTACTAAAAGTGTGAATAATAATGAAATAAAAAATAAAAATGACTTAAAAGTGTAAACAAAATTCCTTAATACAAATTTGTAAAAGATTATAGGACAACTCAGAGACCATTGGAAAATGTGGCTCACAGGTTGAGACCTTTTGAGAACCCCTGGTCTAAAAACACAGAGCATTTTTATGCGCCTCACCACTCACTGTAAGTGAATCAGTTAAACTGGCCATTGCCAGTTCATTTGAAGGCACATTTGACTGGCATTTTCGCCTCTGTGATTTGCATTATACTATTTTTATTATTGAATCATTTTTTCCTTTTTAACAAGCACAGGTGCCCTGGTCAGAGACACACTCCGTGACTGTCATTTAAAGATAGTCTCGGCATACAAATCACGCATGCATCTTCAAAAGGGAGAGGGGAATATGAGAGACACAGAAGGGCGTTTCAAAAGAACCGTCACTTAAGATGATTTGTCCTTTTACTTTGTTTTTAATGGCGGAAGCCATTGTTAGGGTGTTTACACCTGGTCACCAAGTCGTTTGTTTATTCTATTCAGTTTCAAAAACCTGCAAATAAGAATCCTTTTCCACATTTACAAGTGAATGTATCAAGTGAGTCAAAGCAATAACTAACATGTGCACTTTCAATTGCAATTTTCATCAACGCACAAATGCTCACAGACATGGTAATCTTGGATTATCACACAGGCCTTTTCAAGGGCACAGCATCATTTGGCCTGATGCACTGTTGCTCAGGCTGGGCTAAAGGATGCATGTCCTCAGGCTGGTGTTTCGCTAAAGTCACACACAAACAACATTGCCGCACACATTCTCGGATATTTCCGTGCTTATGGACCAAGCGTGAATGAGAATGCTGTGCTGTTGGCCAAAACCCCTGTTAATTACCGCTGTTATCTAAAATACAGTGCCCTCTAGAACTCTGGGTCAGATAGGGTAGGATAGGTTTGGCCTCTGTACACAGCATTTAGAAGTGAAAACAACATGAAAACCAGAGAGCTGTCTATGGGTGGAAAAGCAAACAATTGTGCATCAGAGAGAAGATGGAAAATCAATCAGAACCACTGCACTGTCCAGGTCTTCCGTACACTGTCTCCGTCCTTGTACAGTTTTGCACAAACTGCACAAGTTTTGCACAGTTTTGCTGACCACTGTGTTTGAGATAGAGACATCACTAATCTATAGGGGACTGATGTGAGCAATAATAAGATGACCGAAAAACTAAGTAGCTTTGGAGACTAAAAATCCCAACTTTTGAAATTGTATCTACTGTTGAAAACACGTGTCAGCGAAACGTAGGCTATGACATTCAAAACAGCAATGGCCGAAGACAGAACCGACCCGAGTCAAATGTATTTTTATATCAACAGACATGTTACTATCATATAAGGGTGCCACTAACAATTATTTTCTTTGTCAATTAATCTGAATCTAGTTAATTAAGTACCAGTTAGGCTCTGGACGGACCAAGTCAACATGAACAAACAGTCAGTGGTTTGGTCTGCTTTCATGGGTGACTAAGTAAATTTAAAAATGTTCACACTTGAGAAGCTAAAGTCTGAGGATGTTTACATTTTTTAATTAAAAACAATTAGTCAAATACCATAATAGTTGTTGGTTAATTGGACTATGGATTAATCATCGATTCATCAATTAATGGTTGAATCTTTGAATACGTACTACCAGAACTCCATTTTCCAACCAAAATGTGCCAATAGTTAGGTAGCTTTGACTAAGACAGCAACCCTAAAACTTCAAAAAATGGGTTTTTACTCTCACGTGACGGTATAATCCCTGAAAGTTCTGTGCAAAAGCGCCGACCGGAAAGTGACAACTTCACTCCAACTAACTGGGACTAAGAGCCCTCTCGAAGACACAAACGGAGACAAAGGGAGAGGATTTACCGTGCGGCTGTTGAATGAAACTGCATTAGCTTTGCCTAATAAATCCACGAGTGAAAGGCTGTTACACATCCTGAGCTTGATGCTGTGTGTCTTTACTTGTGCACAAAGACGGTAATTTCTCATTGCCTGCAGTGATTGGCTCATTATGGCAAATGGATGTGCATGCATTTCCCAAAGTCACTGTGTACATTTCTCGTTGAATGAGAAAGCAAAACATCTCACTTGGTGCCTGATTGTTCTCTACAGAATTGTAGTAAATCAGATTTTCTATTTTCTGTCTTGGTGTTGGGGAGTGGCCCATGGTGGCGGTGGGGTTACGGTATGGACAGGCAGGTGTTATGAACGAACAGGTGCTTTTTATTAATGACATTTTGAATGTATAGAGGTATCATGACAAGATCCCGAGGCCCATTACGGTGCCAATCATCCATGAGTATCACCTCATGCAGCATGATAAAACACGGCCCCATGTTGCAAAGATCTGTACACAGTTCCTGGACGCTGAAGTCATCACTCACTGAGCATGTTGGGGATGCTCTGGATCAGCATACTGCATACGTTATTTGGTGGTCACACCAGACACTGACTGGTTTTCCAACCCCCTCTGCAGTTTGTAAAGTAGATAAAGTAGTCTGGTACATGCACCATGATAGTGCTTTGTGTCTGGGGAAATCCAGCACAAAAAGTAACGGCAACACCAATACTGTATAGGTAAGGTAAGCCCCTTTATCTTCAAATATAAAGTCACCAATACGTCTGACCTACATTTCTGCTAGTAACTTTGTGCATTATTTACGAATTTCCACTGATGCGCGTAAACCAGGCTCTTAACCAAATGCAACAAGCGTAAATGGAACAGCTCAGTGATTAAGGACTCCAACTCCAAACCTCTGCGCTAAAACATCACAGTTCAGAATCAATACTTGCAAATCTAAGAACCTGACAAAAACATAAAACCTTTTAAATAACATATATTTCCTGAGAGGGAAATCTTAAAATCAACTGGTTGAAAAAACAGTCCCTTTGCTAATAGTGTGTATGTGACATGGGCCAGCACTTCTGATTCAGAAGGCCCTGGCCAGACTACATTGATATGGCAACACTTACAAGCTGATATCTGATTGGACAAAAAAAAAAAATGCCACGTACAATTTAACTACTGGAAGCCGTGCAGCCAAGAGACACTGTTGGGAATAAATTAATAAAGTTTCATGGAACAAATTCTAGAATTTGAGTTGTAAGTACAAATCAGTGCTTACAGTGTTAAGGTCAGCAGAGAAGGCTTTGCTGGCCCAGACTGCACACCCTCAAATATGGCGCATTTATAAATTAGGAAGAAAACTGCATATTTTGAGGGAAATAATTAATTTTCACCAAAAATCATGAATGTGCGGGGATTCAGTGCTCCTCCTACGACTTTCAGTGCATTCATTCCTGCCTATCATTTGTCTTGGTACACACCCATAAATGAATTTATAAAGCAAGACTTGGACTCCCCCGAAGCTTAATATTTAATCTCGCTAAAGCCATTTTGGAACAGATTTCTCTTCCAGTCTAACCATGCCCCAGCGCACAAAGCATGCTTGGATGAGTTTGGGCTAGAAAAACATGACCCGCGGCCTTGACCTCAACCCCATCAAACACCTTTGAGATGAACGACGACAGAGATTGTGTGCCAGCAGGCCCTTATCGGTCAGTGATGTCTAAAACTCATCAATGTGGTCTCTGGTTCCCACAGACACACACCGACGTCTCGGAGGTCTGCAACGGCCAATACATAGCAGTAGAGATCTGAATTCAGATCCCTACTACTATGGATGACATCTGGACGACTAAGAGATTAAGTGGGATGACAGTCTGAGTTATCATTGACAGACTCTGCTGAAGTTGTGCATGAATGATGTGTACTGCATATGCAATTCATTCTGCACATGCACATTGTTCAAAGCTCCATTCCTTCTATAGTGTTCATCATACAAGCCATTACATTTCAGTCCAACGGTGGATTATCTAACAGCATTCTGCTTCCCAGCGTACTTGTGGTGTCTAGCCACCGAAGAGAGACGTCCACATCACCATAACGATTCTCACTTCATCAAAGAATGTAAGGATGGCTCTGAGCGGATTGGATTTAATCCCTCCTGGAATGTCTGAGATGTTCCGCTCATGTCTTGTTTACGTTCACTTCCATCTCCAAGGACGCCCTGACACTGACTTTGCAGTAAACGTGGGCTGAATGAGTAAAGCTACAAAGCTTCATTTTGAGTCTTGTAAACTGAATAGAGAGTTTACAATTAACCTTGCAGCCAAGTTTTGAGGCCGGACAAAACTGCAGACGTCTGCCTTGCACCTTGGAGTTGGAACGGACCTTCATGATTCAGCTCAATATTGTGTGCGTGCTAATAGCGTGCCAATTCTATGCATAGCAAAGTCAACAAAATCAGACTATTTATCAGGGCATTGAATCAATCATAACTGGACAGTTTGAGTTTAGAGGACTTTAGAGGATCCAATCAGTTCATGCTCAACGACTAGATAGGAGAGCTGTAGAGTGACTAGGTCGGACAACTTTAGTCTGAGGGGTTGGTGCAGGATCCGAAGAATTTATCCTGTAAAAGGGTGCTTAACGACCCAAATGATTTGGGATAAAAATGACAACTTTCACGCGGGTCATTTCCTTTAGGAATGGAGGGATCTCATTTTTGTTCTTTGAGAATGACTGACAGCCTGTTGAAAGCAGCCTGGGACCTACCGTAGCTGGCAGGCTAATGATTATTCATAAAATACTTAACCGTCAGTGTTTAGCACTTCCTAATGGAGCCAGGAGGGAATACTGTTAAGAAGACGCGCACTCAAGTATATTTGTGTGTCAGTTTGAAGAGGAGATCACAAAATTCAAACCAGAACGCTAAACCACAACAAAACATGCAAACAACCGCCTGTTTGCTACAAAATCTGCTGTATTATCAGTCGGCATTATTCCGTATCAAAAGCATTTTGATGCAGATGAGAAAACGTGTTTGTATTTGGACTACGTGCTATTACAAAATCAACAATTCTGGTAACGGGGAGGATGGGAAGACAGTTGGGCTGTATTGGTTTACTACAAAGGTAACAGCTTCTTGGGAGAACAGCACGGCAGGAAAAAGCTGCTATTGTCAAAAACTAACAATTTATACTTTGTTCTGTTAATGCAAATTTCACCAGGCTACAGCTTTCATTTGCCCCATTTTTGGAAAAGATTTTTGCCTTGATTTGTATGCTCCAGTTTTTGCATGACTTGGCTTTGGCAAAATCTTGCTTCAGTTGTCATATGCCCTCGTGTTTGTAGTTTTTATTAAAAGTCCGCGGCAACATTTTGCCTTGGTTTTCGTCAAAAATTATCAACAATATTTTTGTATGTCCCGGTTTTTGTGGAAAATGATCATCAAAATGTTTGCAAAAATGTTTTCCTTTGCCGATTTCGTATGATTCAGTTTTTGGGAAAATTTTTCACTAAATGTTGTATGCCCCAGTTTTTTTATGATTCAGTTTTGCCTCAGTTTTGAATAGTTTGTTTTTTGTCCACCATTTTTGTCAATTTTTTTAAAACCAGTTTTCCTATGATTCCCAGTTTTTCATCAAACATTTGGGACTCGGTTTTTGTATGTTCTGGTTTTCATCAAAAATGTTGTCTCTTCAAATGACCCAGTTTTTTTAAAAATGAGTTTCCATATGGTTTGGTTTTCGACAAGTGTCAGTTTTTACATGGCGTGCGGATTTAATCAAAAGCGTTCACCAATATTTGACCTCTTTTGCCGTTTTTTGGTATCTGGTATGGACTCGTTGGATTTATATTATTTCATATGAGAAACAGTGCATTGGTTTGTGTAGATCGTGTTTTTTCAACTTGACGAATCACAAGATAAGGGGCGAGAAAAAAATGGACTCTGGCTATTTGTCCTTTCATGAAGCCAGCGTTCACGTTAGGAAGGTTATGGTCTTGAAGCAATGGAGGCTAAGTTGGGCGCACTAATTGACAGCGAGTAGCAGCGGACAGTAATCGGCATAGTGCCGCCGAAAGTAGAAGAAATGGCGCTAAATGCAATTACACCCACACCGTTACACTTCAGGGAACATTATTCTATTCGTTCGGTACCAACAGAGCCTCTGGATTTTTGGGGGAGACATACCTCGACATTTACATTTGAAAACATGGAGGAAGTGAGGAAAAATCAGGACAAATTCAGAATCAAGTGCCCAAACAACGCATCCATGTTTTGGTGACTCATGTGAAAAATGGCTAGCGGTTCTTTTAGAGTTGGGACATTATAGACAGATTCCCGCCAGGGAATACTGTAATCGTTTTTATTTGTGCGTGTGGGGATGTGGTTCATAGAATTCTCACCGACAGTAAGAACTCTGTATCTGTATATAGAAACCCCTTACCCTTTATTTCTCCTGGCACTTTGACCTATTCTTGTGTTGGATTTACATTTGAGTTTTTCATTTTACCTATGCACATTTTATCAAGGTAAAACACATTGCCGTGGATGATTTTAGGATTATGAGAAGTACTCCTACTGTATATTGTTATGGGCAAATGATGTTGCAAAGGCGCATGTGAAGATCATATCTAAAACGATCAACTCTGCGTTTATCCGCTTATCAGCTCCATTCCTGGTGTTTACACGGTAGCTGTGTAGACTATGATACTGTACCTATGATAACGTGTGCCCCCAGTTTGGCCATGTGGCGGGCGACCTCATAACCGATTCCCCTGTCTCCTCCCGTCACTATGGCAACCTTGCCGTCTTGTCTGGGCATCACTGGCAGAGGTAGAAGAGAAGACAAAGTCATCAGATAAGGCCATCATTTCAAAGCCACGTGAGGTTACTGCAGGTGAACGTGTCATGTGGTTTTACTCCGCAGTTGTTATGTACGTGTGTAGACGCAGTGCAATGGAGAATATGATTGCACCTATTCTGGACTAGTCTGGTGACAGCACTAAAGCAAATTAATAGAGAACAATGCCACTTCTTGAAATGAAATAGTCCAACATCAAACTTATTTTAATGTTAGTCGTGTTTGGAAGTTGTATTAAAAAAAATACAGCACATTTTTGCACAGAAATTCATCTCATGTGTGCGCTCAACGTCCGTCCCTGGCCTTCTCTCTTTTCATTGGCTGATACGTGATGGACAAACAACCAATGGGCGTCTTCCTTGCCGTTTCAAACCGGAACTAGTGGCGACAACAGGTATTTTAAACCTTACTTTGTGCCACAACAAGCGCCACACCCGCTGTGGTGGAAAAACGCCCGTCTGACATTCGGCGCAAACGCCGAGTAGCGAGTCGCGGCGTGTTACGAGATTATAGGTGTGATGCTAAGCTAAACGGCTAACGGCTAACGGCAAACAGAACCGACCTGGCAACCGGAAACGTCTGCTGAGCAGCTGAATGGCAAGAACCTTAAAAGCGAGCAGGTACAGCTTGACGGCCGGCACCAAACGACACCAGACATGCGAGAACATTCCGGTCGTGTGTGCTTTGCTTCGATATAGCCGGGTAGTACCGCGTGCTCGTGCGCAGAGGAGGAAGGAAGAGCTGCTTCTGGTTGACGTTTTGGGACACGTTCCAATAAGAGAATGTCGCCCACTCGCTTCCTTACTTGCCACGAATACTTTTCACAGAAGGAGAATATTTTTGTCCTAACTGGCGAACTTTGAGTGGTAGTAGTGTGTTACACGCAAGACAATTACAAACCCACGTTCGATGTCTTTTGTTTGTTTTCGCCTTGTTACAAATGGACAACAAATAGGGAATGGAACAGATATCATCAATTGGGCTTGTACACATTCGGAGCAGATTTTAAAGCGCAGCACCGAGCTGGGTCATCCATGCACACGACTCAGAGATGTGACAATGTGCAGCATGTTTTCAACTTTGCAACTTCAAATGTTATGCAAGTTAACCAGATAAAGGCATTCTGCGGGTAGGTGCGCAGGTGGAATGCCATGCGACGGCAGACAGGCATCATTGCGGCATGGCTGCACATTGTGTCATATGAACCCTCTCTAGACATCCCTCACTTTGCTTCCCTCGGCAGGCCTAGAGATTACACACAAAAGAAGCAACGGAGCGACCGCTTGGAGCTGTCCTTGTCACCCAGCATGCCTTGCGGGCACTTTGTAATACTGTTTGAGTTTACGTGTTTGTTGTTAGCAGTTGAGCCCTGGCGGAGGTCTGTGCCTGACTGGGTGCCATGGTGTCGCCCCAGATTCCCTGTCAGGCTGCCGGATGAAATGTGGAGATACAATCGCAAGTCCTGCCATTGCAATATTCCACAGGCGACATCTTAGAATTAAAACATACTACATTGACACAAGTAAGATGGCACGGAATTTCGATGTTGTGCACGTTATCTCTCATTGTATGAAGAATGCTGATGCCAGCAACTCATACAGTGGTTTGTACAGATACTGGCAAATTGTGAAAATATAATAACAAAAAAAAATTTTTTTAAACAGCAACAATTGAAAAATCTGCAGTAATTTCACAAGAATAGTGGTACAAAGTAAATATATTCACAGAAAAAAGTTATTGACTAATGCGGTAATATCGTAAGAAAAACATTTCAGTAGCATAAAGTTGAAATATTAAAAAATAAATGAAAATAAGGTTGTGGAAAAAAAATATTATGCAAATAAAGTCCGATATTGCAATAAAGTCATACTGTTATGAGAAAAAATGTACAAGAAAAATGTTTTAATACTTTTAAAAACACAATACTTTTAAAAAACAACAGTAGAAATGCAAGTATAAAGTCAAAATATTAAGTAAAAAATAGCATTCTAACAAAATAAAAGTCACAGTTTTATAAGACTAAACTTGTAACATAATGAAGAAAATTATTTAAAAAATGTTATTTTTTAAAGTCGTAAATGTTCAAGTAAAAATAGTTGGAAAAAAAAAAATACCAGATATGAAAAAAAAGCTGTAATTCAATAGGAATTAAAAAAATCGTATTCTAACAAAAATAAAGTTGTAATATTATAAGGAACAATTATGTAATTTTAGTAGTATAGTGTTGAAAAATATTGTTTTTTTTTCAAAGTTGTAATATTATGACAAACAAAATATATAATGTCAATGTTTGGAAATTTAGTCTGGGGAATGGGAAAAAAACAGCTGTAATTTTATGGAAATAAAGTCAAAATATTAAGAGAAAAACGTAATTTAATGGGAAAAAAGCCACAATTTTACAAGCATAAGCATGTCATATTATGAGGAAATCTGGTCATTTTAAGAGCATAAAGTTGAAATGTTGAAGAAACATTATTTTAAAGTCAATATATTATAAGAAAGAAAGCAAAATAAAGTTTTGGAACATGAAAATGAAACGAACACCACTGCTATGCGCGCTTGAAACTGTCAGCGTGGTGTCATGAAATGTTACATGAGGACGTTGAGACGGAACAAGAGCATCATTATCGTCATCAGGAAGTATTTTAGGCAAATGGAAGGCAGCTCGGTATTAACCCAAATGTGAACGGACAAGCTACTGCCGGGCTGGGTTGTGATTGGCGTGCCGAGCAAGCAGCTGCACGTGCATCGTCGCGGCGCTCCGAGCAGGCCGGCCAAAGCTCTTCATCGTAAAGACAAACGCATCCTTTCACTCCTTTCCTCTTTGGAGAAGAATCGGGTTGTTCCTCATCAAAACATGTCACTGACGCCGTCCCCGGGACGCTTCTAATTGAACGCCGCAGCTTCACTTTGGACTAGGCGCCCGATTTTGCCCCCACACGTGTTGCTGTTAACACGATCGGAGAGGATGTGTGTGTTCCGTGTGTGTGTGTGGCTTTGTTCTCTCTGGTCAGCGAGGCGAGCCAGCCTGCTATTGTTCAAAGGAAATTGCATCTCACGCATGACTGTGGGATGATTATTTGGGATGATGGGCCATCAGGAAGACACCTCTCCACACACACACGCAGCCCGAGACGAACGGGAAACAGGACGTGGCAGGAGGGCGTGTGTGATGTAAACAATATGTGAACCGCATCAAAATAGCCCCAACCGTCATCTAGTTTTGTATGACAACCACTAGCTACTTGTCTCGTTTTGTAAATCTGGGCTGACATTAGCACCACCGGATATGAAACTTTGCACATTGTGTGTGTGTGAGTGTGTGTGTGTTCAAATGGATGGGATGGAGAATCTCATCTAAAATGCATTTGTGCTTGGCTGAGGTAACGGTGAAATCTCGGTCTTTGTATGATTCACTTGCAAGTCCATATACTTGTAAAAATGCAGACAGACATTTTGTCTGTTAATTTTCCTTTGATTTTGATTTTTTAGTGACAATGGAAGAATTCTTCCCTTCTCATTCCCTTGATCCCTTCGACAAACTTTTTCACTCGCGGGCCAAATTGGGTTAAAACATTTGTCAGAGGGGCCGTTATTAGTATATTTTTATTGCTACATGGCAAACAAGCTACCAGTAGGTGCAGTAGATTCTCAGAAAACAAACAAGACTCTTGCACACATTGCACACTCTTAAGGCTGTGAAATTGGCCAATTAGTTGAAAGGGGTGTGAATTAGGTGGCCCCTATTTAAGGATGAAACCAGCACATGCATTTCTCTTTGAAAGCCTGAGGAAAATGGGTCCTTCAAAACATTGTTCAGAAGAACAATGTACTTTGATTAAAAAGTTGATTGGAGAGGGGAAAACCTATGAAAACTTACTTTATTCAGCTAAAATGATCTTTATTGCCTTAAAACGAAGAGCAAAACCAGAAACATGTGGCAGAAAACAGAAGACAACTATCAAAATGGATGAAAGAATAACCAGAATGGAAAAGGCTCAGCCAATGATCAGCTCCAGGATGATCAAAGACAGTCTGGAGTTACCTCAAAGTACTGTGACAGTTAGAAGACGTCTGTGTGAAGCTAATCTAATTACAAGAATCCCCCACAAAGTCCTTCTGTTAAAAAAAGGCATGTACAGAACAGGTTGCAATTTGCCAAAGAACACATCAACTGGCCTAAAGAGAAATGGTTGAACATTTTGTGGACTGATGAGAGTAAAATTGTTCTTTTTCGGTCCAAGGGCCGCAGACAGTTTGTGAGGCGACCCCCGACCTCTGAATTCAAGCCACAGTACACAGTGAAGACGGTGAAGCATCATGATATGGGCATGTTTCTCCTACTATGCTGTTGGGTCTATTTATCCCATAGCAGGGATCATGGATCAGTTTGCATATGTCAAAATACTTGAAGAGGTCATGTTGCCTTAAGCTGAAGAGGACATGCCCTTGAAATGGATGTTTCTACAAGACAAACACCCCAAGTACACATGGAAACCAGCAAAATTAATGTTATGGAGCGGCCAGCCCAATACTCAGACCTTGTGGTCAACATATTTGTCTTGTCGTATTATACCTTTTGCTCTATTTTTTCCCATGTTGCTATTGAAAAAGTATATTACTACAATATGCAGTCGGGCAAATAAAAGCCAAAAATAACAACTGACTGCAAATGGCCAGTGGGCCGCACTTTTGGACACCCTAATTTTCTGCATTTGGTTTTATTTCTCATAATTTTATGACTTGATTTGTTTAAATTTTTCAACTCTCTGCTACTAAAATGAGATTTTTTTTTTCCACTTGATGTTTTGACTTTATTGTAATGAAATGACAGCAGCTTCTGTTGACTTCTTTCAGACCTCTGTTCTTCCTTTTTTCCTTGCAATTATACAACCATATATTTTTCCCAACCTAATTTTGCAAAAAAGACAGCTTTGTTTTGTTTGTTTCTCATAATATTTAAAAATATAGTTTTAATGTTTTAACTCTAAAATTAAATTTTTTCTCTTAATATTTAAATTTTATTCTCATGAAATTACAGCTGTTTTTGCAGTTGTTTTTTTGTTCCCAAGCATTTTACCTTACTTCTTAAAAGAATTAAAATTAAAACTGTAGTTTTTTGTATTATGGCATTAACAGCTATTTTTCTCTTAATATTTTTTTCTCAATATTTTTTTTTTAATTTACGTTCCAACTATTTCAGCTCTCTTCTTGTAAATGATCTTTTTGTAATTATAACCATATTCCCTTAATATATGGACTTGCAGTGCTCCCCAAACCACGGCCCGCCTCCACATTTGACCCGGCGCCCCCCTGAACAATACCAGAGACGCATTAAGATTTTTTTTTTCAGTCTGGCCACAGCAACGAGACCTGTTAACGTGTAGCCATAGTTCAGTACTGGGCGAGGGAGCAGAGCTGTCCAACTCCAAGCAGTATTTGGCTAACTACTGCCGCCTAGAGGGTTGGCCTGCTTGTAAATGCGCTTAAAAACTCATTTCAGCGTTTGCCTTGTACACGCGTAGCAGGGTATTTTTAAAACCGCACATTTCTCCCTTTCAGTTTTTGAAAACAATGGTGTAGGCACGACCTTGTATAAAAAAACAAAACGAACGCATCCTCACGTAACCGGATAAATGCATTGGGAGTCATAAGCATGTCATCTGTCATCAAATCTACACTTTGGCCGGAGGTTTTGAAGACCTTGGTTTTTAGTGCTGTATATCTGCGGATTCGTGTGGACGGTACGCAAAAACGTGGAAAAAAAACCTTAGTTTTACGCGTTTTTATCTAGTGTGGGTGCAGTTTTTGAAACAATTCAGGCAGTGTGGACAGAAATTTTCCTACACAAAGAGGGAGGAAAAATTTGGTTTGAAAAACATCGATTATGTGTAGGGGGCCGCACGGTGGCTGAGTGGTTAGCACATTGGCCACACAGTCAGGAGATTTGGAAGACCAGGGTTCAAATCTCCGTCGGGCATCTCTGTGTGGAGTTTGCATGTTCTCCCCGTGCGTGTGTGGGTTTTCTCCGGGTACTCCGCTTTCCTCCCACATTCCAAAAACATGCATGTTAGCTTCATTGGCCGCTCTAAATTGTCCATTAGAGTGTGAATGTTTGTCTATATGTGCCCTGCGATTGGCTGGCGACCAGTCCAGGGTGTACCCCGCCTCTTGCCCAAAGTCTGCTGGGATAGGCTCCAGCATCCCCGTGACCCTAATGAGAATAAGCGGTATAGAAAATGAATGAATGTTTAGACTGCGCCAATACAAGCTTTTTTGCTTATGTGTGGCTTTCTGGAAAACAATACAGTAAATGTTTACGTTTAGGCAGCCCTGCGATAGTCACACTTATTCTGTTCTGAACTGACCCCCCCATCAGAGAAGGGCAAAGTTACGTGGCCCTCACATGAAAAAGTTTGAGGACCCCCGTCTTATTGTTATAACTTTTTTCGCAACCTTTTTTTCCAAAAATTACAAAAATATTCCAACTTAAAAACAATGTCTCTCTTCGATATCTTACTTTATGCCACTGAAATAAAAGTTTTCCACATTTCATGTTATTCGTGTAAAATTAATGAATTAATTAATCTTAATTTTTTGACTTCTTGTAACATTACTGCTGTTCTTTCCAGTTTTGCTGTTTGTTTTTTATGAAATTATATTCTTACAATGTTCAGCGGGTCACACTTTGGACAACCCCGCAACGTTTCTATGCATTTTCCTTCGAACATTGAAAATTATCCATCCATCCGTCCATTTTTATACCGCTTTTCCTCATTAGGGTCGCGAGTATGCTGGAGCCTGTCCCAGCTGACTTCGGGCGGGAGGCGGGGCATTATATCATTAATATAATGATTTGAAAATTAGAGTAAATCTATGAAAATAATTCCCATGCTTTTTGATGCCAGGTTGTCTAGCCTTTCTAGTGCTATACCGATTTTGCGGTAATCATAGGGCCTGTGTCATTGCCGCTCCCAAAAGATAAAGCAATGATCTGAAGCAGACTGGGTGTGCATATTTATATTTGGGGTGGGGGAGCTTCTTGCTCACTAGTAGCTTTTTTTTTTTTACACACGTCCTGGATAGTCACAAGCTGTGTCCTTGCATTCCCGTATGCATTCATCAAATAAATCCCAGCAGTTTTTTTCCCCACTTCCTCTTGAGGGAGAACACGGAGCAGTGGAAGGGATAGCTGCTGGCGCCAATTAAGTCTCCATTAACTGGCACACACGCAAATACACACACCGGGGTGCGAGCGCTTCTGCTTCAAACCTGTTGTTGTAGTGGCATAACACTCACAAGTCTTGCCGTTCTCGCTCCCGTTTTTTTCCCCATGAACACGGAAAGCCTCCGAGTTGCTGTGCTTACGCTCCGATTCCCTGGCATCCGGCCCTTCACCGCCCCCTCCGTTTAACCTGGTCATCCAGTCGCAACAACACACACGGGGGTCAAATGGGTGTGTCAGTGACCCATAGGAAAGAAAAAGAAGACATGGGGCTTACTTCAGATAATTCAGGGCAAGATGGTTCATCTTTGTATATTGTTAGATATTAATACATCATATGACAATGTGCATATAACATCGTTTTAATGTACAAAGGGGAAAATACCTCGGTTTTCGGCACTAATTTAGTCCAAAAGGTCCGACAAAAAACAAAACGGTGAATTTTCCCATAGAAAATTGTCCTGATGGTGCAAAAGTCTTCAATAGGTGACAAGCAGTTGCAGGTACACAGACAACGTGACACAGCGAAAAGGCTCTATGAAAAATAAAAGAGACGGATAATAGTGATTTGTCACTCGCGAACAAATCGTGTCCAAGAGCCAGCTCTTTGAAATAAACGACGGGAGCCACCTGGGAGCCCATTTGTTTTTGTCTTGTCGTTTTTTTCTCTTAAAGCCAAATGTCATTGGTCGAGCTGCTTGGCAGCGCTCAGACCCGATTCATTCCTGAGGAATTTGCATGAAGATGTTTGACCTCCCGCAACCCTTCAAGATTCGCGGCGCCGAAAATGGATGGACAGATGAATATTTCACCTATTTGGACCCACCATTATCTACTGAGATGGTTCTTTGTTTTTGTTTTTTACAATATAACACTATTGTAATATATTTTTCTAGCTGTTCATTGAGGTTTAAATAAATCATGTATTTTTTGCATTAATAATTAATTTTACACAACACACTCATTTGGTAATAACAGGAGGCAGAGCTGGAGGTAGTAGAGATGAAGATGCTGAGGTGTGGGTGTGACCAGGATGGACAGGATCAGGAATGAGCACATCAGAGGGCAGAGCACATGTTAGAGGTTCCGGAGATAAAGTCAGAGAGGCCAGACTGAGATGGTTCGGACATGTCCAGAGGAGAGATTTTGAATTGCCAGGCAGGAGGCCTAGAGGAAGACCAAAGAGGAGGTTTATGGATGTAGTTAAAGAGGACATGAAGGTAGTTGGCACAAGAGAAGAGGATACAGAAGACAGGGTCAGATGGAGGCAACTGATTTTGCTGTGGCGACCCCTGAAGGGATAAGCCCGGAGGAAAATAATACAGTTTGGTAATAAATGAATTTTAGACCACACAAAATCTGAGGAGCCACTTGGGAGCTGAAAGTTCCGGATGTTTTTAGCGAGCCGTGCCAAAAGAACCGAATTAACGTGACAGCAAATAACGTGCATACAACTTAATCGTTCCAGATACCCAAAAGCAATAACAAAAATACATTTTATGGAGAATACAAAATTGGAGCATTTTCCAACTTTTATATTTAGTTGTTCTGAACTTTACTGCTCCCCAGTGGCTTGGTCTTTGGTATAAAAAAAAAAAACACTAGGAGCGTAGGTTTGAATTTACTTATGAACAAATAAACACATGTATTTATTTTATTTTAAAAAATTGCTTCCCATCTTTGAATGATCAACATCCGCCACACGTTGGATTTAATCATCTGTATTCTTTTGCTCATCTGGGGCTGGGTCGCGAGGTCAGCATCTTATGCAGAGAAGCCCAGATTTCCCTGTCCCCGGCAGCTTCATCCAACTTCTCCTGGATCCCAAAGTGTTCCCAAGCCAGTTCAGAAACGTAGTTTCTCCAACGTGTCCTGGTTCTTCCCCACGGCCACCTTCCAGTCGGACGTGCCCTGAACGCTTCCCCAAGAAAGGATCCTGACCAAATGCTGGAGCCACCTTATCTGGCCCCTCTGAGGTTGAACGGCAGATCTATTCTTGAGTTTCTCAGTGCTTCTCATTCTTTCACTAAGAAGAAGCAAGGCCACCCTAAAGAAAAACACCATTTTGAGCTGTTGTCCCCGTAATCTTGTCCTTTCGGCCACTACCCAAACCTCATGACCATAAGTAAGGGTAGGAATGTAGATCGACTGGTGAATTCAGAGCTTTGACCTTCAACTCAGCTCCCACTTCAACACGATGGACCAATGCAAAGTTTTCAACACTGCGCCTATCGGATCTTGCAATCTGTCCTTCCCTCACTTGTGAACTAAACCCCTAGATATTTGTATTCCTCTACTTGGGGCGTCCTCGACCCGGAGATGACACTCCAACCTGTTCCGAGTGAGAACCATGGACTCGGACTTAGCCGCTTCACACTTGGCTGCAAAACAATCTAGTGAGAGCAGAAGCTCATGGCCCGATGAAGACACCAGGATTATCCTTCCTTTACTTGTGAAGAAGACCCCAATATACTTGTATTCCTCCACTTGGGGCAGGATCTCATCCCCAACTTGGAGAAGATCCAACCTTTTCCAAGAGAAGCATGGACTTGGACTAGGACTCTTCACACTCAGCTGCAAATTGAACTAGTGACACTAGGATCACGGCCCGATGTCCATATCTGCAAAAAGCAGAGACCCAGTCCTGCAACCACCAAACCGGATTCCCTTAGCACCCTGGCTGGGCCTAGAAATTCCTGGCGAAGTCCAACCCTCACTGCAGGAAAGGAGTCCGACTTACAGCTTCAGTGCAGACAAAGCTCTGGTAGGGCCCTATGATTTCCACGTTAACGGAATTGCGGTAGTGGCCAATAAAAACAAAATTTACTGTTAAATGTGGAATCTCTTGTTACAAGCTAAAGTGTATTTTATTTTTAAATCTTGAAAGAGTTTTGACCTAATGTCTTATGGAAAACTCCATGTCTAACTCCTCAAACGCTGATGTCATTTTTAGAAAGTTGTAGTTCCCAAATGAGGCTGGGAATGCCTCTGAAATCACATTAAGAGAACCTCCGGGTTAATAAGGCAGAAAATACATTTGCATAGAAGATGATTAAGATGTCTTATTATAATTAAGACCGCTTACAGTTTTCCCACCGGAAGACACCGTCGATGATATAATGGAACATTTTGAATCAGTCCGTCTTAAGGGGAAGCCGTGCACATTGACATGTGTGTGTGTGTGTGTTTTTCATTCATGTGTGGGATTGCTTATGTTTATCAGTATGGATTGAGCTAGCTACCTGGGCAGAGGGGTGGCGAATGCGATGTACATCAAAAGTGGTGTTTCCCGCTCAGCGCGCTCTGAAACGCTAATAACGCAAGCAATTTGTCCCGCAGGGATTCCATCGTGCTGAGTGTATCTCATGTCGGTCCACCGGGAAGCACCCACTGGGGAATGCACACTTAAGGAGGGAAGCAGGAAAGAAACTATTTGCTGGGGGAAAAGCTTGCAAGTGTCTATGTGTGCGTGTGTGTGTTTGTGTGCATTGGACCTCAAACGCAGCAGCCATGTCACCTCAGCTCCAGCGGCATCAAGCTAAACTGACATAAAGCTCCCCAAGCGGCCCTATCAGAGATGGACTTTACATAACGGCTGAGTCACTCTCAATCTATTTTTATGGCTTTGAGGTGTGCGTGCTTCGGGACAACGATCTTCCTGAGAGCCAATTTGAGTCAAGGGCGTATTTGTGACGTCGAGACATCTGAGAATCCTTCTGTCTGCTTCAGGACGGCGTTGAGGACGTAACACTTGTGCTAGAAACGTGAAGGCGAGAGGTATTGTTTTGGAATGCGTTGGTTCGCAGGATTACACAAACACTACACAACCAAACTTCGTGCATGGTAACGCATGTGTCCACGGGAACTCATTTGGCTCAGGTGGTGAAAGGCTCGTCCACCGAAGTGAAGGTTGCTCCGGATGCTGCATCATCAGGAGGTAAACGTAAACGTGCCATGTAAGTTAAACAGGGGTTGTAACAATTTCATCAACAATGTTCCATTCCATTCCATTTTCCTCTGCTTATCGGAGTCCGGGTCGCCAGGACAGCAGTCTCAGTAGGGAAGTCCAGACTTCCCGGTCTCCGACCACCTCTTCCAGTTCCACCAGGAGGACACCGAGGCGTTCCCAGGCCAGCTGTGAGACATAGTCCCTCCAGCGTGTCCTAGGTCTTTCCCCGGGCCTTCTCCTGGTCGGGCATGCCCGGAACACCTCAGCAGGGAAGTGTCTGGGAGGCATCCGGACTAGATGCCCGAGCCACCTCAACTGGCTATCTCTTAGGGTGAGTCCAGCCACCCTACGGAGGAAACTCATTTCCTCCGCTTGTATCCGCGATCTCATTCTTTCGGTCATGACCCATAACTCATGACCATAGGTGAGGGTGGGAACGTAGATCCACCGGTAAATAGAAAGCTTTGCCTTCCGGCTCAGCTCTCTCTTCACCACACATTACTGCAGACCCTGCACCGATCCATCTGTCAACATCACGCTCCAACCTTCCCTCACTCCCTGAACTCCTCCACATGGGGCAAGACCTCCACTACCAACCCTGACTGAGAACCATGCCCTTGAAATTGGAGGTGCTGAGTCTCATCCCAGAAGCTTCACACTCAGTAAACGCTGAATGTCAGAGCCTGACAAGGCCATCAGGACCACATTGTCTGCAAATGGCAGAGATGAGATCCTTTGGTCACCAAACTGGACGCCCTCGACGCATTGACTGCGCAAAGAAATTCTGCCCATAAAGGTTATGAACAGAAAGGGCAGCGTTGGCGGAGGCCAACGTTCACCGGAAACAGGCCCGACTTTCTGCTGGCAATGCAAACCAGGCTCTCCATCTCCATACATACATACTCCTGTATGTATCTTGTATCATAAGCCATGAGGTACCGTGAGATTCCCAGGCGTTCTTGTTAGTATCCTATATGTATGATCGTGGCTAGAACAGCAATATCCTCCAGCTTCAATAATTCACTGTCATGCTTACGTGTTGTATGACTTTGATCGTGATTGAAAATGCATCTATGGAGGTGTATCAATGCTGGCTATTCGGAGTGGGAGAGAAGTTTAGGCGCCATGTTTTCAGCACAAACTCACGCATGCTTGTTAGTTTAGCACACACACCTTCCTCACATTGAGCATTTCCNCACACACACACACACACACACAGGCTGACTACTCGTTCCACAACAAACCCACACAGATGCAGGCGCTCAGACTCTTTCTTTTTTCCAACACAGACAATACGATTTCATCTCGGCAGATACTGGCGTGATAATAAGCCGTTAAGATATTGAATGTGCCCTATCCCTTCTTGAGCCTTAGAAAACGTTCGGCCGCAAGCATTTTCTGCGATTTATCAAATGGTATCAGTAATGAGGTGCTGGACAATACATTGTATAGTGGTGAGACCGATATCTGGCATAAATGTTCGTGTTCATTGGGTTTATCTGCATTCCTGTGGGTTCCACAGCTAGAACATTAAGTTAAAATGATGCAATTATGACTTCAGTAACTGGATAATTTTGGACAGCAGTAAGAAAGCCAATACAGTAATCCCTCGTTTATCGCGGTTAATTGGTTCCAGACCCGCCCGTGATAAGTGAGTCTCCACAAAGTAGGATTCAATATTAGTAAACGGAATATTTTAGTAGAGTATACGGATTTGACGGAATTGCGGAACTGGCCGATAAAACAGGGATTTACTGTTAAGTCTCGCCATAATGTGAATGAAATGCTGTCGTCGTGAGAAGAAAACGTTTGTGTGAGGAATTATTTCCCCGGCAGACGGCTCAATCATGGCAGAATCTCATTACAAACACTAAACTGCCCCCTCCCGAACTACTGTAAACATGTTGAAACGGCGCTAAACGCCGCCGATAGTTGGCGGAACTTCCACGTGAGATCCATGAGTTTTCACCACGTTGCGTTTTACCGCGTTAATGTAAGGAGTGTTTAACAATGCCCGATGCAGACAAGCAGGTTCGGAGTGACAAAAGACAAGAAGCACGTTTATTTTTGCACCCGGATCGTCTTTAACATTTAACAGAGATTCGTCATTCCCAGCACACGGAGAACACACGTCTGGCCTTTTAACTGTATCAACAAAATAAGCGTGTCATATAAAATATCTTGCATATGCAGTTGGTATGGCATGACACCTTCCTTAATCACACGAGATTCAAGAATCCAAGATTTTGTAACAATGTGTGCAGAGGACACTGGATCACTGCAGGCATCACAGACTCACCGCGGGGACCAAAGAGGGCTGCCGCTAGCCGCTAGCACAGCAAACCACACACTACACTTAAGTGTTTCAAACAGGTTGGGGAAGATGAACAAAGACTCCAAAATTTTACCACTTCCACACCGAACGGGAGGAGGAAGTTCTTTTCACTCAATCTCTGTCATGGTATGTCGGCTGTCTCATAACATTACTGAAGCCAAGTGACTACTACAAATAACTTGTCTTTCCATATTTTTGAAACAGCGATCATTTATGAATGAATTATTTTTTGGGTCATTAGACGCACTGTTCTGATAGCACTACAGAGTGTTGCCGCCACATTAAAGGGTATCTAAGACCCGCAAACCCCTGAAAAGGGGTTCATTTGAGAATCACTGGCCTATGTCAGGGCTGCGACGAATGACTATTTTGTCGATCAATCTGAAGCTTATTGTTTCAATCAATCAAGTAATCAGGTATGCCCCAGACGGACCAGGTCAATATGAACCAAAAGCAAACAGCGGTTTGCTTTTCTAGATGAATAGGACTATGAAAAATGTTCACATTTGAGAGGCTGAAATGGGAGGATATTTGCTTTTTTAAATAGAAAAACGATTAATTGAATACCAAAATAGTCAATCATTGATTAATCGCATTGTGCTACAGGTTGCTTCGACTCCACCCACAGCGGGGCAGCGATCATTTTATCGGCGGAGGAACCTCAACCACCTTTCAACAAACAGTTTGGCGCTGCCCTTCTAGATTTGTCCTGAGACCCTTTTCTCTTCTTTTTCAAAAATTCCACCATAGCGCTTCCTTCGCAAGACGCTCAGCCGTTTATTGCCTGCAGGTTGTTTAAGGGGAGGCGGGATGGTGAGGTGAAGAAGCAGACAGGTGTCGGCTTCCATCACTTTGCCATATTTACCCCCACGCAGATGCACGGACGGACTGGCAGTTTGTACGGCAAACGCACCCGCCTTGCGGCGTGTCCTTCACGTGTCCTTTGCATCCTCCACTTTGGAACACGTGCAAATGTGCTAAATATCTCCACTTGGGAAGGATGCGAGGACGCCAATCACATATAGATGTATTTTTTCCCACACACTTACAGCTTTGCGGGTCGTGTGACGGCATGTCATCATGTCCTTCATACGGTGTGCACCGTAACAGCACAAGATTGCAGACGTGAAATAAAAGCTTGGTTGGAATATCGATGATATGGAGTCGGGTGTGGGGATGGGGATAATCCGGGTGGGTGGAATGTGAAATGCCAGTGTGGAAACATCCTCTGAGAGCAAGATGAACTGAGCATGAACTAATGCTGCATCCCAAAAAGAGGGGGAGGGGGAGACGATATCGGCAAAGGGAGGTAAATAAACATTGCTGCTGCTTGACCTCCAGGGACCGGCGTGCCTCCTTCTACCGCAATGTCACCCTCGGTCATTGCGCGACCCGAGCGCGCGTTGCCGTGCATCGTGTGCCCGCCTCCGTTGGCAGGGGGGTGCGCGCGTAAGTTGGCCAAAGGGTCATTCGGGGTCGTTTACGCGCGGTTACCCGAAAAGCATGCAAAGACAATGAGGAGAAACGGGGGGGGGACTCACAGGGGGAGTCCGGGGTTCTCCACGTGCGGCGGCGGCGGCGCCTCCTCTCCGTCCTCTTTCAAAACATGAACTAAACGCAAGAATCCTCATATGCCGTGATCGCAGTCCACGTCCCTGCAAATGTACCACAGGATCACATAGAGGATGAGGAGTATGGCGAAGATGAAGAGTGCGACTAGGATGGCCTTGGTCACCGGAGAAATGAGCGACTGCATGTCAGGAGCAGAAGCCGGGCAGGAGCGGCGTGGCTCTCCGCGTCCGTCCTCGGTCTGCTGTCTTCCCGCTCTCCTCCTCCTCCTCCTCCTCCTCCTCTCCGACGGCAACTGTTGAAGAGGACGGAGCGCCCCGCGGCTGTACGCGCATATAAAGCCGCGCGCACGCACGCACACGCGCAGCGCGATGCGGGGCTTCCCCGTGCTAAACGCGGCACGAGGCGGCACGAGGCGGCGGCCCTCGCGCCGCAGCCCCGCGGAGTTTCTCCAAGCGGGGGTTGCCAAGCTGCGGCGGGAGTCTGCGAACAGGTTGCCGAGGATTGCTTGTGGCGCGCGGATGTGCGCACGCATGTAGCTGCGTTCGGAAGAAGGCGTTTCTTATCTCCTTCTTTACTGCTGTGGTTCGAACAAGTTCTAACCGGCATTGACACCACGCCGCGTGAGTGAAAACTACCGAAAACACATGAACGCACCAAATTAACGGCATCGTTCAGCAAAACGATGCTGACGTCGTGTTGGACTGTGCGCAAAAACCGGGTTTTTGTACACTCCCGGTCCCGTATGATAGGTATGAGCCCCCCAAACAAAGGACTCTACGCATTGCTGACTCACTGCCCATGCACGTTGTCCTTGTGGCCGCTAAATGACCCGCCACGGGGCCAAAGAAAGTTACGAGAAGGTGAGAAACACAAATAAAACGCTAGTCAATACGAGAAAGGACTCACGGCAAAAGCAAAATAGCACCCGTGTGGCCGAAGTCTGCATCAACAATGCGTACCGTTAGGAATGGAATGTTTTCCACTCCGCTTTGGATAAGCGCTGCAACACGATCGCAGCTTCCACAGAGACGTGAGACGCGATTACGAGGCCTTTCACTTGGAAGGTGCACACGCAGTTCTCTTAGTTATCTCGCATACACACACACACACCTTCATTAGGAGTCAGCCTTCCCGTTTCCCGGCCGCCCAGCCAAGCCTATTTAAAACCAGATCAGACCCATACACCACCAAACAGGTAACGGAGAGTTTCCTGGTAATTAGGACTGCCCTCTGCGCAAGGCGTATAACTCATTTCCACGTTAGAGGTGCTGCTGGGACCATACTGGGGGGCTGCCCACTCGCTCCAGCGCTGGCAGGATATAGGACATAGGTGCTTATTGGACATGTTCCACATTTGCGTTCCAAATTAGAGAAGCTCAAATTAAGTTCACGTGTGATGATAACGCGGTAGTATATTTTGGGTTTATCCTGAATTGCATCCGAACTATGCCCAACACGTGAGTAGTTTACGTCGGTTTGGTTTTCTTAACCTACTTTCAGACAGACCTGCGATTCAGGGTATACCTGAATGCGTATATGCGTTTTTGGGCGCACTGGCACATGGTGACCACTGGATGGCGACAAACTCGCATTTTCAGGTGCCCATGAAACGTGAGCCTGTATTTGATTATTCCGCACACTATCGGAACACTGTGGACTTGCATAGCAATCATGACAGCTAAACGGGCCTGAAGACGAATTGCAGGTAAGAAGCGACGGTGGTTTGACTACTGTTTGCACGACGCCGAGATATGTATACGTTACCCGGTGGGAGAGCAGCGCGCGGGGCTAGTTATTGAGCTTTACTATCCAAGTATGTGGGGCCTATTTAACCAAGCGAGCAAGTAAACGTAAGGTGCTGCTAGCAGCCCCCTTGGCAAGTTTGGGCCGACATATCAGCTGTTGTTTATGTGCCGTGTCGGTCGAGCACTACAAGCTGAGTTCAAATGGCCGATGGTTACATGTGATTACAACAAGAAAGGAGTATTAAACCTGCTGTTAATAACCACAGTCGATATTAAACACGCAGCTTGCTAGCTAGCAAACCATCCTCAACCAGGCCCGGCTAGTAGTGTTAAGACGGTACACAACAGTACGGAAGTTCCGGTCGCGCGCCGGTCAAAATAAAAGTCTTTCCCTCTCATACAGTGAAACGTTTACCTACAATGGCAGCTTGTGTTTCCTATTTAGACATAGCGCTGCCCTTTATTAACACCAACTGTCACTTTAGTGAACAGAATTCCAAACCTGTGTATTTGTGTTGTCGCTTCCACATGCGGAAGAGCCTTTTATTTTTTAGAGCTAGCTTCGTGTTTCCGCATTGAATGCCGCGCCTTGCACAAGCGCGGCTAACGAGCAAGCACGTTAGCCGACTAGCAGTGAGAGGTAGCCTAACCCGCTTAGCATGAACAAAACTCCCAGGTCGGGTCACACCTGGAACCAAGCGTGCACATCATTCTGTCCTCCGGGTCAGTGTTTTCCACCTGCGTACTTGGTTCCGTGTATTCCGTACAGTCCTCGTGGGCAACGTTGTCTTACGCCGACGGATGCAAGTTAGCATTGGCTGGACTCGATCCCGTTTTAGAAACAAGTGGAATTGAAATGACCGAGCGTGCATGCCGCCGCCGGAAGCGTGCACTTAGCGATGCGTACGGAACACATTTCACTAAACATGCGTGTTATACAACGCTTCGCGAGCCCGGTGAAACTTTGCTTTGCCTGTCCTGTTTGAGGATTAGCAAAAAGGTCAGGGGTCTCCAAAGTGCGACCCGGGGGCCCAATTGAGTGCACAGCTGTTTGCTCACATGCTAGGATGTCATTTTGAGTAGGAATAGGAAAAACTAAAACTGCAGCAGCCAAATGGGGAAAAATTGGCAGTATTTCTGCATGAATAAGGGCAGAATATTGAGTAAAAAGGTAGCAATCTAACGAGAAAGACGCAATTCAACGAGAATAACGTTAAATGAAGTATTGTGAGGAAAAGAGTCATTTTAGTAGCGTACAGAAGACTTAATGAGTAACAACATTTTGGAAAATTAGGTTGCCGTTTATTTCAAACCGCAGAATAACACACAATGCTGTACACACTGGGTAAACAGAAAAAAATATTTGTTTGTAAATATGTACTGTATGTTCATATACAGCAACAAAACAACCCAAAATACACATATAAACAAAATAATTTGACTCTAAAAGTGGGAAGACGACAAGCTTATTTATACCCCCCACTCCCACCCCTTAGTAACATATATATATATATATATATATATATATATATATATATATTTTAATAATCAACATCAACATACAACATGTTATACATAATGAGTTGGAGTTATATATAATTTTTTATGCATACATGAAAATTGTATTTGGTAATCCTGTTGGATTATTAGTCCGTCCATTTTCTATGACACTTATCCTCGTTAGGGTTGTGGGTATATCCCGGCTGATTTTGGGCGGTACACCCTGGACTGGTCGCCAGCCAATCGCAGGGCAGACAGACAAACATTCACACTCTAATGGACAATTTCGAGTCGCCAATTAACCTAACATGCATGTTTTGGGAATGTGGGGAAAAAACCCACGCACGCACAGGAAGAACATGCAAACTCCACAGAGATGCCCGACAGCGATTCGAATCCTGAACCTCGGGACTGTGGGGCCGACATGCTACCCACTCATGCGCCGTGCGGCTGGATTATTAATGACGATGGTAATTATTTTGCCTAGAGCGTGTCATGCATTTAAAGAGGCCAAGTTCTTGTGGACCTCCTGCCAGCGAGGGGCTGCTCTCTAGCAACATGACCACTCTTGGCCTAGTGTCCTGTGCTGTGCATTAAGAAAGACAAGAGTTTGAAGGTCTGCTGCGAGAAGATGGACGTTCTCCTGCAACCGCATCTCTGCTTGCCTGCCCTAATCTAGTGGTTTTATTGTACAAGTGTCCTGTATTGTTCATTATATTTACTGTAAAGTATAATATTCCTAGAAATAAGACAAAATATTATGGGAATGAAGACATAATTTCGAGGAGAACATATAGAAAAGAAAGTTTAAATGGAAAGCACATCTGTAATTTTACATTAACGTAATAATTATTTCATTTTAGTAGCAGAGTTGAAATATTAGGAATTTTTTTTTAAGTCGGTATGAAAAACAGACGCAAGGTGGATGAGTGGGTAACACGTTGGCCTCACAATCAGGAGGTTCTAGGTTCGAACCTCCGATGGGCATCTCTGTGTGGAGTTTGCAAGTTCTCCCCGTGCATGTGTGGGTTTTCTTCGGGTACTCCGCTTTCCTCCCACATTCCACAAACATGCATGGTAAGTTAATTGGCAACTTTAAATTGCCCATTAGAGTGTGAATGTATGTCCAGCCTGCGATTGACTGGCGACCAGTGCAGGGGGTACGCCGCCTGTCACCCAAAGTCAGCTGGGATAGGCTCCAGCATACCCACGACCCTAATGAGGATAAGCAGTATAGAAAATGAATGAACAAAATCAAGTGTAATTTTTGGACATTAGGTTAGGGGAAAAGTTGTAAAATTATGGTAATATAGTTATGTTACAAGAAAAAAGTTATTCAAGAACATTGAATTATTGTGAGGTCTGAAGATTATACTAACTACGTTTATTCACCTTCAGTAGTGTTCCAAATAATAGCAGTGCAATGTGACTGACCAGATGAATGACTGTTATTAGTATATTTGTATTGCTAAATGGCAAACAAGTTACTAGTAGGTGCAGTAGATTCTCAGAAAACAAACAGGACCCAGCATTCATGATATGCATGCTCTTAAGGCTGTGTAATTTATTTGAAAGGGTAGTATTAAAAAATAGTGTGTGGCATACAAAATCCGTGATCAACATTGTGAAAAGCAGGTATCAGGTGGCGCATATTTAAGGACGAAACCAGCACTTGTTGAACATGCATTTCTCTTTCAAAGCCTGAGGAAAATGGGTCGTTTAAGAAGAACTGCATATTTTGATTAAAAAATTGATTGGAGAGGGGAAAACATATGAAGAGGTGCAAAAACAGAGACACGTGGCAGAAAACTATCAAAATGGATGGAAGAATAACCAGAATGGCAAAGGCTCAGCCAACAATCGGCTCCAGGATGACCAAAGACAGTCTGGAGTTACCTGTAAGTACTGTGACAATTAGAAGATGTCTGTGTGAAGCTAATCTATTTGCAAGAATCCCTCGTCAAAGTCCCTCTGTTTAAAAAAAAGGCATGTGCATAAGAGGTTACAATGTGCCAAAGAACACATCAACTGGCCTAGAGAAGGAATGGAGGAACATTTTGTGGGCTGATGAGAGTAAAATTGTTCTTTTTGGGTCCAAGGGCTGTAGGCAGCTTATGAGATGACCACCAAACTCTGAATTCAAGCCACAGTACACAGTGAAGACAGTGAAGCATCATGATACGGGCATGTTTCTTAGCAGGGATCATGGATCAGTTTGCATATGTCAAAATACTTGAAGAGGTTTTGTTGCCTTATGCTGAAGAGGACATGCCCTTGAAATGGCTGTTTCTACAAGACAATCACCCCAAACACACTAGTAAACCAGCAACATTTTATGTTATGTTATGGAGGGGCCAGCTCAACCCCGGACCTTAATCCAGTGGAAAACTTGTGGGGTGACATCAAAAATGCTGTTTCTGAAGATAAACCAAGAAATTGTGGAATGTTGTTAAACAATCTTGGAGTGCAATAACAGTTTATAAAAAATCAAATCTTAGTTTAGTGATTCAGATGGTTGCCAAATCCTAGCAAAAAAAAAATTGTAATTATATTTTTGAATTTGTAAAGTCAACGGCTTACACTGCTATTTTTGTGAACGCACCCCTTTCAACTAATTGCACAGTTGCAGAGCCGTTTAAGAGTGAATATCATGAATGCTGGGTCTTGTTTTCTGAGAATCTACTGCACCTACTGGTAACTTGTTTTTCTATGCAGCAATAAAAACATACAAATAACAGTGATGGTCAGTCACATTGGGCTATTATTTTTAAACACTACTCTATATCAGAAAGCTGCGATGCAGTGAAAAATATAACTTCTTAGCATATCTACTTACAAAACAACAAAGCGGTTCTTCGGTCTTCATTTTTCAGTATGTGAAAAAAGTCGGTGAAAAAAGTTTGAACACCCGTGATTTAAGGGATGCACTGTAGTTCTTGCAATCGTTTTTAACATACATACATTTAACTAGACGGTAATTTCCTCGCTATTCCCACAGGCTCAGCAGCTACTCTATGTAAGATGAACACTGAGGACAAGTTGGAGGGCATGCTGTTCAAGTGCAGCGGCGGAGGGATGGACGGCGGCGGGCGAGTGGGGCCGGGCGGCGCAGGAGGACTGGTGGTGATGACGCTCGGGGAACGATCGCTGGCGGACCACCCGCTGTTAGCAGAAGACGAGGAGGAGGAAGATGAAGAGGAGGATTTGACCGTGAGCTCTCTGGTGACTCACGACCTGGTACCCCCTGAGCAGCTGATGATGCAGGAGATGTCAAAGAATAGTGGCGGAGGCGATGAGGAGGGAGCGGGCGAGGTGGGAGTGCACTTCCCCCTGAAGCTCACCCATAAGTTGCCTTGTTTGCCTGTGAGTTCATGCTGACATATTGTTTTGTTAATATTAACAAGGTACAACATTTAAGACCAGCCGCAAGGTGGATGAATAGGTAGCATGTTGGCCTCACAATCAGGAGGTTCTGGGTTCAAATCTCCGTTGGGCATCTCTGTGTGGAGTTTGCATGTTCTCCCCGTGTGTGGGTTTTCTCCGGGTACTCCGGTTTCCTCCCACATTCCAAAAACATGCATGTTAGGTTAATTGGCGACTCTAAATTGTCCATTAGAGTGAATGTTTGTATATCTTTGTCTATCTGTCCCCTGCGATTGACTGGCGACCAGTTCAGGGTGTACCCCGCCTCTCGCCCAAAGTCAGCTGGGATAGGCTCCAGCATACCCGCGACCCTATTGAGGATAAGCGGTACAGAAAATGGATGGACGGATCTTAAAACCACTCTTTAGATGTTCTGTTGTAGGGCGTAAATATTAATTTTATGCATACACAAGTTTAAAGATCCTCTAGTCATGTTCAAAAGCAGCACTGTTGCAGTCAAACAACAAATTAAAATTGGCGTTTGTGTTGTGGTGTTACACTGGATATACTAAAGAGATTTCCATGAAATACTTTCTCCTGTTCATATGCACACATTGACAAGTATGTCAAAGTTTTACAAAGTCTTCCCGCTGTCTGAACTGTTCCAAAAAGTCAGTATGCAAGGGGGAAAGGGGAGGAAAAAATATGACCAAACGCCAGCCTTAAAGATCATTAAAGTTTTATCTGTTCACTTTAGGGGACACTTTTGGAGTCACCCAACGGCCCAAGTGCTGAGTAGTATTTGTACAACATTTCTGATTCATTCTTGGTTAGATGCAAGGTCTTCTTAGAAGGAATGAAAATGCTCAAGTCTTTTCTACAAACACAGTGCTTCGTGCAGTCAATACTTCATTTTGAGCAACATTTGCGGGCGTGTTTTATGCAAAGTTGAGGAGTTTAAACTGTAGACTTAGAACCCCTCGTGGGTGGGATCAGTGAGTCAGCTCGCCCTGACAGTTCCCAAGCGGCACACACTTGAGCATATGTGGGGGATGCATCATAAAGTGACAATTTTTCTAACTTACAGTATGCTTTTATCTCTAACCATTTTAAAGCTACAACCTTTTGAAATAGTAATATTAACATCAAAGATTTTATTGAGCCGTTACACGTAAATTGACATTTCTCAAGCAGTTCCTTGTAACTTTACTGATTAAGACTTTCTTCTTCTTTTCCTTTCGGCTTATCCCTTCAGGGGTCGCCACAGCGAATCAATTGCCTCCATCTAACTCTGTCTTCTGTATCCTCTTCTCTTGCACCAACTACCTTCATGTCCTCTTTCACTACATCCATAAACCTCCTCTTTGGTCTTCCTCTAGGCCTCCTGCCTGGCAATTCAAAACTCAGCATCCTTCTACCAATATATTCACTATCTCTCCTCTGGACATGTCCCAACCATCTCAGTCTGGCCTCTCTGACTTTATCTCCAAAACCTCTAACATGTGCTGTCCCTCTGATGTGCTCATTCCTGATCCTGTCCATCCTGGTCACACCCAAAGAGAAGCTCAGCATCTTCATCTCTGCTACCTCCAGCTCTGCCTCCTGTCTTTTCCTTAGCGGCACTGTCTCTAAACCAAACAACATCGCTGGTCTCACCACAGTTTTGTACACCTTTCCTTTCAATTTAGCTGAAACTCTTCTATCACACCCGACACTTTTCTCCACCCATTCCAGCCTGCCTGCACACGCTTCTTCACCTCTTTTCCACACTCTCCATTGCTCTGGACTGTTGACCCTAAGTACTTCAAATCCTCCACCTTCTTTATCTCTTCTCCCTGTAACCTCACTCTTCCACTTGGTCCCTCTCATTTACACACATGTACTCCGTCTTGCTGCGGCTGACCTTCATTCCTCTCCTTTCCAGGGCAAACCTCCAGCCCTCAAGCTTCTCCTCCACCTGTTCCCTGCTCTCACTACATATCACAATGTCATCTGCAAACATCATAGTCCATGGAGATTTCTGTCTAACCTCGTCCGTCAGCCTGTCCATCACCATAGCAAACAAGAAGGGGCTCAGAGCTGATCCCTGATGGAGTCCCACCTTCACTCGGAACTCCTCTGTCACACCTGCAGCACACCTCACTACTGTCTTACAGTCCTCGTACATGTCCTGCACCGCTCTAACATACTTCTCTGCCACTCCAGACTTACTCAATACCACAGTTCCTCTCTGGGCACCCTGTCATAAGCTTTCTCCAGATCTACAAAAACACAATGCAGCTCCCTCTGACCTTCCCTGTACTTCTCCATCAACATCCTCAAAGCAAATACTGCATCTGTTGTACTCTTTTTTGGCATAAAACCGTACTGCTGCTCACAAATGCTCACGTTTGCCCTTAGTCTAGCTTCAACTCCTCTTTCCCATAACTTCTTTGTATGGCTCATCAGCTTTATTCCTCTGTAGTTGCCACAACTCTGCACATCTCCCTTGTTCTTAAAAATGGGCACCAGGTATATCATCAGGACCGAGAGCCTTTCCATTCTTCATCCTCTTCAATGCCAACCTCACTTCTTCCTTACTGATCTTTCCTACTTCCTGGTCCACAACAGTCACCTCTTCTACTCTTTGTTGTCTCACATTTTCCTCATTCATCAACTCTTCAAAGTACTCTTTCCATCTTCCCATGACACTACTGGCACCTGTCAATACCCTTCCATCCTTATCCTTCATCACCCTAACCAGCTGCACGTCCTTCCCATCTCTGTCCCTCTGCCTTGCCAACCTGTATAGGTCTTTCTCTCCCTCCTTGCTGTCCAACCTAGCATATAAGTCATCATAAGGCCCTTGTTTGGCCTTTGCCACCTTTACTTTCACCTTACGGTACATCTCTCTGTACTCCTGTCTACTCTCTTCAGTCCTCTCAGTGTCCCACTTCTTCTTAGCTAACCTCTTACTCTGTATAAACTCCTGCACCTCCTCATTCCACCACCAAGTCTCCTTATCTACTTTCCTTCCAGATGGCACACCAAGTACTCTCCTACCTGTCTCCCTGATCACAGTAGCTGTAGTTGTCTAATCATCTGGAAGGACTTCCTGGCCACCGATAGCCTTTTTCAACTCCTTCATAGTCACGCAACACTCCTCCTTTTTCAGCTTCCACCATTTCAACCTCTGCTCTGCCTTTACCCTTCTTCATCCTTCTCACCACTAGAGTCATCCTACACACCACCATCCTATGCTGTTTGGCTACACTCTCACCTACCACTGCAGTCACTGCTCTCCTTCAGGTTACACCTCCTACACAAGATGTAGTCTATCTGTGTGCTCCTACCTCCACTCTTATAGGTCACCCTATGTTCCTGTCTCTTCTGGAAGAAAGTGTTCACTACAGCCATTTCCATCCTTTTTGTAAAGTCGACCACCATCTGTCCTTCAGCGTTCTTCTCCTGGATACCAAACTTGCCCATCACCTCCTCATCATCTCTGTTTCCTGCACCAACATGCCCATTGAAGTCCGCACCAATGACAACTCTCTCACTTCTGGGGATGTTCTGCATCACTTCATCCAGATCTGACCAGAATTTATCTTTCTCCTCCATCTTACATCCTACCTGTGGAGCATACCTACTAACAACATTGAACATCACACCTTCGATTTCTAGCTTCAGGCCCATCACTCTATCTGACACTCTTTTTACCTCCAGGGCGTATAGCAAACTCCTCCTTCAAAATCACCCCTACTCCATTTCTCTTCCTATCTACACCCTGATAGAACAGCTTTAACCCTGCTCCTAAGCTTCTAGCCTTGCTACCGTTCCACCTGGTCTCATGGAAACACAATATGTCTACCTTCCTTCTCTGCATCATGTCAACTAATTCTCTACCTTTTCCTGTCATAGTTCCAACATTCAAAGTCCCAACTCTTAGTTCTAGACTCTTAGCATTCCTCTTCTCTCTCCTCCTACGGACACACCTTCCTCCTCTCCTTCTTCGGCCAACAGTAATCCAGTTTCAACCGGCGCCCTGTCGGTGAACAGCACCGAGGGCGAGCGTTGTTAACCCAGACCACGTCCGATCCGGTATGGAAGTCATTTGTCTGATTCGCATGTTCTGGTTTGGCAAAGTTTTACGTCGGATGCCCTTCCTGACACAACCCTCTGTATTTATCCGGGCTTGGGACCGGCACAATAAGACACTGGCTTGTGCCCCGTTGCGGCTACATTTTTACTGATTAAGAGTTTCAGCTTCTAAAACCCACAAAAAACATTTTTTAAGCTGCACAATCCAACGGAAAAAAAAACCTTGAATTGTATTGATTTGCATATTGTTCAATTATAAAATATGTCAAATTCACCTTTTAAGTTGAATTGCAGAAGTACAACAACATCTGGATCAGAGACTTTGACATTTTTTGGGTCTTCCACTTGACTTTTTTGTTCCATAACACTCGGAATCTTCAAAGAAGTTCTAAATAACCGTTGTACTGTGTCCAACCTTAGCAGCAATGGCGCAGTGTGTGAGGCCTTGCTTAAGTTGTTTGCAATAAATTAGCTTAATTAAAAAAAAAAAAAAAACACTAACTACCTTTCCTTGCTCTTGCAGGGGCTTCAATTCACGAGAATTATTATTGTTATTTTTCTTCACATTTGCTGGCGTCATGGACTTTGCTAAAAGTCTTGTTAATGCTCTCTTTACAGCTCAGCATTAAACAAGAATTAAAACTGACTGAGTCACCAGTCCAGATCAAAAAGGACAAGAAATCAGTCAAAGATCTGATGATTTGTCCCAAGAAGAAGAAAAGGAAACAACACTCACCAGCAAAGGTACAAAAGAGAAAACTGACAATGTTAGCAAAGTACCTGTTAGAATTATGAAGGATTTTTCCAGTGATTGCAAACTATAAAGTAGGCCTGTTACGATAATCAATAAGGCGATTATTTTTCCGGGCTCAATTTGATGTGCATGCGTCTATGTTTTCCTCGTATCTCGTTACCACACAGGCTGGATGACGAGAGCTGGTTCGCATTGGTTCTATATTGGAATGAATGGAGAGAGTGATCCCTCCTGTCAGGCATTCAGCATCTTTGTCCCAGTATGTGGAGGTGGGGCTACTAGTGAGTGGATACACAGAGCTAGCACCAAGTTAGGAAGTTAACAAGAAAACTCTAATATGAATGAAGGCACAAAAGCCATCATTTAAGGCAAATGCAACAGCTCCAGTGTGGAAATATATTTCTGTTTTTAAACAGAATCAGCAAGGTGCGCCCATGAACACCAATGAGCCGATATGTCACATTTGTACAAGTAGGGGCGACCTGCATGCGCACCTCAAACACAACCATCCCGTCCAGTTTTCTTAACTGGGGAAGAAAAAAAAACAACTGCCGCTCGAGGTGCAGCTGAGGCTTTGTTGGGATAGTCTCCGCTTACTGAGGCGTTTGTTCGGCCAAGTAAATAGAAACAAAACAACCCAAAATGGTGCACGCTCACAGAACAGTGTCGCTCACTGACTTTGCAAAAGCAACGCTACCTTTCAATAAGATTGAAAAGCCACCATATGTTAAAATGTTTGGCAGGCAGTAGGAATTGCCTCGGAGAACGTACAAACAGCAATACCTGAACTGAAAGAAGACGTGTTGAAGGACATGAGAAACATTGCATTTGAACTCTGCCACCACAGATATTTGGGCCAGCTCATATGACCCCTTACATTGGTTTAACAATACACTACATAACTGGGTGTATGTGTGTGTGCTTTTTGATGGAGGGTCTATTTCTGTTGTTGGTTATGATGAGTGAAATTATTACTAAAAGAGTCAATTTTTTGTCATTGAGTTTTGGGTTTTATTTAATTATTCCGTTTAATAAAAAGCTCTTGACATTCCGATTACAAGGTGAAAACTCTTGAGAAATGAAAGTTTAATGCTTTTGATACGATGTACTCTATTATGCCATATAATTGACAAAGTGGCCTAAAAAAGTTGTCAATAGCGATTGACAATAATTTGTAGGACAATTGTCGTCCAGCAAAATGTGTTAACGTGACAGGCCTAATTCTAAGGTCTTTTATGGTTTGTTTAACCGACACAGATCCCCAGCATTAATGACGACGGTTCGTTTGGCATCCAAAACCCCAAGTGCCACGTTTGTGTTCACTGCAATGCTGCATTCAGAACCAACTATCACTTACAGAGGCACGTCTTCATCCACACTGGTATGAATTATCCAAATGCCATCTCCCAATGTTTTGACAAAGCATAGATCTTATGAGAAATACTGTTTTAGGTGAGAAACCATTTCAGTGCAGCCAGTGTGACATGCGCTTCATTCAGAAATATCTTCTCCAGAGACATGAGAAAATTCACACCGGTGAGCATTCCGATTTCCAGAGTTTTTTTGTTTTGACATTTTTTACCTAAGTACATTACGGTGTATTTTTATGCTTAGGTGAGAAGCCTTTCCGCTGCGATGAGTGTGGTATGAAGTTCATCCAGAAGTATCACATGGAGAGACACAAGAGGACACACAGTGGAGAGAAGCCATACCAGTGCGACTACTGTCACCAGGTTACATTTCTTGTCGCTTGAAAGTTGGAGCTTGTTGGTAAAATGTTTGTTCAAGGCACATAGTTGATGAGAATTTTGCACAAAAGGTTATGAATCTGATAGCAATATAGCTTGGAATATACTGTAGAATGAGTATATCCTCAATAAGTTGCCTTGACTTTTAAAAGGCCCTGTATTTCAATTAGTCGCACCTTCCCAAATAGAAGCTCCTATTTTCCCCAGCAAGGAAGTTCCTCAAGAAGAAACGCTACCTTTAGTCCAAACATTTAAAGTAAGCCTATTATACTTATTTTCAGGCCTTTGTTTGGAGCTTTGGAGTTCCATAGAGCAGCTACAGGCAATAATCCACACAGAAAGCCAACCATTTCTGCCTGATGCTTTCCTCGTTAGGAAAGTTAAACAAAATTAGCTTTCCCTCACACCTGAACAAACACTTCCTGGGAGCCATTGCACAACGTTCCCCTTATAACACACGTGCAAGACTCGTGCCCTGGAGGGACGAGACACTAGATTTGAGTGCTGAGCTTTTTCCCTCAAACTGAAGGAGGTGTTAATCATCAGAAACACCTGCGGTAGTGACCGTCGGGAAAGTGAGCGCCTCCGTGGCACGAGTTTGACACCCCTGCATTTACGAGAAAGTCCAGGTTGTGTGGCGTCTGTGACAAACTTTGTAACAACATTTATAGGTCAGAAAAAAGAAAACGCATAATAATAAGTGTATAAAAATACACTTTAAGTGTAATAAACCTGCACACAAAAAAAAAAGAAATTGGGAAGAAAAAACTGATTTTGGAACAAAATGAGACAGAATTTGGGAGAAAAATAAAACTGCTTTTATAGGGCTCTGATTAAAGGGTCTGGGCTTTATATGAGGAAAAACAGCATCAATATTGCAACAGCATTGATCAACCTTCATGCCAATCTGTTCATTAGCTGCATAAATCTTATTTTATCATCCACAGTACTTCTCCAGAACTGACCGTGTTTTGAAGCACAGAAGAATGTGCCATGAAAACCGAGACAGAAAGACCAACAAGGCTGGCAATAAAAGCGTAGTGCTACACGAAACCGATTCTTTAAGCCCCTTCCTCACCAAAGAGTGCGTGTTGCCTAAGAAGAAGCGCCAACAGTGTGCAGACAAGTCAGACAGTCCAGGCTCTTCCACCACCGGCCAGACAGAAGGGCTCGCTGCTGCCGTGAAAGAAACTGCAATGAAAGAGGAACAGAGAAAAAACAAGTGCGAAGTCCTGCCTCTCTTTGCTGTGTCATCCAAAGTCAAACATGAGTATGTGATTGGAGAATACACTGTGGAGCTTCCAGAAGAAACAGCCTGCCAACATCAAGATGGAGACTTGTCATCAGAGGAGGCAGCAACCCCTAAACTTGTCCTGAAAAAGATCTCCAAGAGGAGCCTGAAGCAGTCTGGTGAACCAGCTCCTTGCCTGGCCACTCTGTCCTCTTTTGAGGAAAACAATAAAGTCACGCATTACACCTTTGAAATTGTTGACAAGCAAGGCCTTTTAGAAGAAGTCAGCAACACGGAATTGGTCGAAACTCCAGCAAAACCAGCGACCAGCAGCACAAACTATGATGACGCCATGCAGTTCCTCAAGAAGAAACGCTACCTCCAAGCAGCGACAGCCAACAACAGTCGGGATTACAGCCTGAACACGAGTAGTATCTCTTCCCAGCCACCAAGTGTAACTCACACCGTGGTGTCTGCAGTCATTGACGAAACAGTCCCTGCGACCATTCTGGAACCTCAGCCTATTAACGCAGAGATAAAAGCTACACATGACAGGAATGTGTTGCCAGACGAGGTTCTTCAGACGCTGTTGGACCACTACTCCACCAAAGCAAATGGCCAGTCAGACATTTCCTTCAGTGTGGCAGATGCAGAAGTTACCTCAAGCATATCTATCAATTCCGCTGACAGTCCCTCGGAGAGCCTCGCGGCTGCCAGTGCTCATGCTCAGCCCCCAACGGAGAAGTCCAGTCTCTTGCAAGAATATTCCAAATTTCTCCAGCAAGCTCTGGAACGGACCAGCCAGAATGACAGCTATCTGACAAGCCAGAGCCTCAGTTTAGTCACAGAAAACCCCACCTTAGCTGGACAGCCACTGTTCTCCACCGAGAAACAGTTTCCTTCCCCCAGTAGATTCAAATCAGGGACAAGCTCCCCATTAAGATCCACGATAGAGAAACCTCACTTTGGATTGCTGGTCGGGGACTCCCAGCACTCATTTTCATTTTCAGGCGATGAGACCACCCCCCCCTCCACTGTGTCCCCTTCCGAGGAGGACTTCCTGGAACAGGTCTCTCCTTCCAAAAAGACAGACTCCTCTCAAGGGATACTGCAGGCATTTCAAATAGGCACATTTGATCCAAACTTCAAATCCCACTTCCAGACCTCAAGATCCGGTTCCTCCTCACAGTTTACAGGTGCCAACGGACAAGTGGGTCTTCGTGGACACAGCACAGACTTCTCCGAGTTTCCTTTAGTTCGAGTCACTGAGACCAGGTCCCAACTGGATTCCTCCCCAGACGTTTCCTCGAGTGAAACCTTTGGTTGAGGAGGCGACTCTGGGATCCCCTCATTATTCATTTATGCAGCACTTTATCCCATTTCACCTGTTTTGCCAAAATGCATCCCATTGCATTTACAAAGTTTCTTTAAGTATGTTCATAGAAAACAGTTTCTTTGTTGTATTTAAGCTATTTTGAAAATAGTACATCAAAAAATTGGCAATCCCCCTTTTAAAAAATGCGTTGAGAGATTAAGTGACCAAGCTAAATATTTATGAGGGAAAAGAGAGTAATATTTTATGCCATACTGGTATACAGCATATTTATGTTTTTGTAAATCTCTTCTGCTTCCACACACACAAAAAATAACTTTTTGCTGTTACCTACCTCTCTTAGTTATCCATTTTAAAAACCCATAAATTGCAGTTCCGATGTTCAGCCACTCTTTAGTTGCCGCCAGGGATGACACCGCAACTGTATGATTCTTTAGTTTATATTGCCACTATACTGTTGCCTGGAAGCATGCATCACCATGTTGTATTTTGTGTGAATCTGGAATCTTGTCCATTAACAGGACTTTTGATGAGGAAAAAAACAGAGATCCCATTTTTTATTATAAATAAAAAATGTAAAGTTAAATATAAAGTTAAATTAAATCTTAAAAAGATTACCGCAAGCCCCTGCCACACTCAAGTGGTCGCCACACTTAAAGGTGAGCTGATATGACTTAAAAGGATTGTGCTTGACGTTTGCACAATTTGCACATTTTTTCACTGCAAAGAGAATGTAGTACTTTGAATCACAGTGTGGGAACACCTGCAATTCAGGTGTCTGTCATGTTACACTTGTGGCTGCAACTTCAGTTCCTTGATGGATTTGATTGGATGGAGGAGGCAGGCAAGCAACCATGTGATGGAACGCCCCTGTGTTGCGGTTATACATTGTTTTAAGTTCCATGCTGTGTAATATTAAGTAAATATAAAATAAAATACAAGCAGAGAGTTAGCTGTAGGCTGAACCGTCAGGGTATTCATCTCGTGTGTAGAAAATCTAATTTGATCATACCTTGATGCAGCCGTAAGATTGTAAATCCCATGGTTAGCGACTTTTCCTCTGTACAGTGGAACCTCCGGTTTTGTCATCCATCCCGAAAGATCTGAGGAAAACTGACACGCCTGAAAACTGAAGCTATCGTCATTACATACACCGGCCCAACTTTCTGTAATGCGTCTTCCTTACAACCATCCCCCTGAAGTCGTCTTCTTACCTTCACGTTACAGTCCGACTATAAGAGACGCTACCGTCGTACTGCATCGCGTTTCTCACATTCTTTCCAACTTTCCAGCCACGTGGTGGGTTATTTTGCTATCCTAATAAATAAAAAAAAGCACACAGAGGGTGCTTGAATGCCTCATCAGTGCAGGGTGGAGATTGCTTATTAGGAAGAATAAAGGAAATATTGTCTACAGCATGGGTCACCAACGTTTTTTCTTGTGAGAGCTACTTTTACAAAGTGAAAATGGCCAAGGGCTACTCATTTTTGTAACATTTATTTTCATATTTTACTTCAACCCAAACAAACGGATTATGCTTGGTTTACCAGAACATTAACAAAATGCTGGTATCCAAAACTCACATTTAGTATTTCAGAATGCATTTCTTTCTAGTATTAATATTAAATGAAAACCCAAATGAAAAGCAGGCTTGCAGGCACCTCATGTGGCTGTGGAGGGCTACCTGATGCCCGTGAGCACCGCATTGACCCCTGGTATTTAGTGTCCCGACTAGAGCTGCAACAATTAGATGATGATTAATCGATTGTCCAATTTGTCAACAGCTGTTTTGGGAATAGTGATTGGCATTTTTGCCTCTTTTCAGATATGTTCTGGACCAAACCAGAACCATAGTTTTGGTTTATACTAATTTGTTCCGTCTGGAGCCTAACCGATTACTCAATTAACAGCAACAAACAACAAGCTTCAGATTGAAAAAGCAAATCATTAGATGCAGCCCTAAGTGTCCCAACTAGAGTTTTAATCAATTTAATCGATCAGCATTTTTGCCTCTTTTAGGAGCAAACTACTACCTGTTTCGGTTTGGTTCATATTGATTTGGTCTGAATAGGTCTTATCCAATTATTCGAATATTAATCAAAATAACAAACTTCAGATTAATCAACGAAGCAAATAATCGTTAAAACATTATCATCATCATTAGATATGAATTTCTCTAGGAGATTAATATTCTGTAACTTTCTGGATGCAGCCGTAATGGTGTCCCAACTAGAGTCACAACAATTAATCGATAATCAAGTATCGACAACTATTTTGGTATTTGACTAATTGTTTTTTTTTTTATGTAAATCTCCTTTGAATTAAGCCTCTCCGATATGAGTATTTGTTAATTTCCTTAGTCATCCATTGTGATCTTTGCGTTTAACTTCAGCATTGACTTCGGAAAATATGTTTGCCTCTTTTCAGATGTATGTTTGTTTCATATTGATTTGGTCCATCTAGGGCAGGGGTGATTTTCTTTCCAGCCGGTGATTTTAACGATCAACACCTCCTTTAAGGAACTCATCAGTTAAATCACCTGCTTTAGTGACCGGCTTGAAAGAAAACCTGCAGTGTCTCAGCCCTCCATGGCACGAGTTTGACACCCCGGTCTAGGGCCTAACCGATTACTCGACTGATCAAAATAACAGGCTTCAGATGAATAGACTATGAAAATAATCGTCAGGTTCAGCCCTAGTCACAACTCTAAAAGAACCACTATCCGTTATTCACATAAACCTACACACCAGCGGGTCACCAAAGCATAGTAAATTGGTTTGGGTACAATTACCAGGACCGTGTACAAAAATTAAGACACGTTTGTGGCAATTTTCAGGGCATACAAAGACCGAGGTTTCACTGTATGTCTTACAGTGAAAGTGACTCTTAAGGTGCTATTGTGTGAAACGCTGGCCTTATATGTCATCATATTAAGTTCCACTGGCAATCAGGGACAGACAGCACCAACAATAATCATCAAAAGTGTACATTCCCTTGATATATATATCCTGTAAATACATTGTATATTTTTCAGTTTGGATTCGTACTCTCACAGCGACATGTTACGGCAGAGACAGCTTGTGCAAGACTGTTTCTTTTTAGAGGCATATTCTTTTCTTTTGCAGCATATGTTCGTTTTAAGGAGGCCTCGGTCTCCTTCTGAGATTTGTGTGTATATATAGGCTGTAATCGGTGATATCAAGAGGGAAACCTTTCCTTATGGTGTATTGCTGACAGGTAAAACAAATTTAGATTCTTGTAATTTAATGCAGTGGATCAGATTGTTCATGGGTTTTACTGTACACAAAACTTCCGGTCCTAACTCCCAACTTAATTGTGAGCACAGTTGACATGAGTCATTCTTGTACTTTGTCAAATGAGAGTTTTAAATCTTTTCAAGCCATTCAAATACAAAGAATGGTTGAGTTTCATGATTTAATGAAAGTGCAGCACTGTTTTGTTGTTTTTTTGGCCATAAGTGTCCTTGTATAAGCTAGAGAAAAAATCTGTCTTTTTAAATAAAAATACATATTTTTGAAACCTGTCATTTTAGGCGGTATGTACGGTATGTCATATTCACTCATTACTGCTACACTCATTTGTCTCTGTAGAAGTGGTTCGTGTCAATGAATGTGAATCTCAGAACTTTTTTTTTTTTTAATGGCATCTTCTCACTTCAGTAAGGTAAAATGGAAGCTTTAGCGCTTCATTGTGGGAATTGGAACAGTTTATTGCATGGGCTACTCTCAAAAGTTGTTGGGTCAAGTGAACTTGTTTGAAGAATGATGTGATGCTTTAAGTGTAGCTGAGGAATCAGTCCAGCAACCCCCATACTGTTCAATTTTTACAATCTATAATGATTTGTAAACAAAATTGATTCAGTTGTTGATTGTTGTCATGTCCATATGAATAAAACGTTTCCCAAAAAAGTGGTTATGATTTGTCATGTACCGTTTTTCTTTGACCAAGATCAGGGGTTGGCAACTCGCGGCTCTGATCTTGGACGTAGGATATTCCACTCCGTAGCTACAGCGGTAGTCCTCCATCACTGTGCCTGAACTGCTGTCTAATCGCTGGCTATTTTTCTAGGGACAGTCAATAAATTACTATTTTGGTGAAGAAAAATGCAAATACCAGAAAAATCTCTTTCTCTCTAGTCGTTTTGACAAAATAAGATTCGGAAAGTCTGCAAATTTAGCAACAAAACACCAAGTTGGCAACACTGGGCTGTAGATGAGATGGGAAGCCATTCACAGTTAGAGAATACATGAAATAATAGTTTATAAAATATCAGAGCATCTATTCTCCCAATGAAAAAATAAACAAATTATTCAGAAAATAACAGAATGTCTCTTTGCAAAGACAGTTAAGAACAGGATCAATAGAATGGTTATTGATGACAATTTAGTGCAGAAATAAGCAATATTGAGCAAACAAGACTAATATATATAGATACAGATATATCAACTCTGATTGGCTTTTTTTTATCTTAAAGTTCTGTAATGTTTTGCGGCTCCCAAACATTTTTTTTACTGGAAGAGGAGGCAAAATGGCTCTTTTGATGGTAAAGGTTGCCAATGCCTGACCTAGATGTACCTGTGAATTAGAAAAAAACACTTGCATTTCCACCAAAATACCAATTCATTCATTTTCTATGCCGCCTATCCTCATTAGGGTTGTGGGTGTGCTGGAGCCTATCCCAGCTGACTTTGGGAGGGAGGCGCGGGTACACCCTGGACTGGTCGCCAGTGAATCTCAGGGCAGATAGTTTTTGGAATGTGGGAGGAAACCGGAGTACCTGGAGAAATCCCACGCACGCATGGGGAGAACATGCAAACTCCACACAAAGATGCCCAACAGAACCTGAACCTCCTGACTGTGAGGCCAACATGCTACCCACTCATCCACTGTGCGGCCTTTATGCCAGTTTTTAGTTACCAGTTTCTGGAAATGTTGCGAAAGGGGGGCTTTGATAAGTAAATGCGATACTGTAAACTAAAACTCAACCCTGCAGAAATTCTGCCTTTAGGCTCAATGCTCAGAAATGAAAGGAATATAGCTGAGGTGGAAGCGGTGGACTCTTACAAATACCTCGGGCTGTGGCTGGACAATTAACTGGACTTGACAACACACCAGCCACCTGTATGGGAACACACAAAGCAGTTCCTAAGGAGACTGCGGTCCTTCAACATCTGCAGCAAACTTCTGCGGATGTTTTACCCGTCTGTGGTTGCCAGCATCCTCTTTTACACTGTAGGGTGCTGGGGGGAGGGAAGGAGGGCGAGTACAGAGAACAGTAGAGGAGGGGGGTAGACATTTACTTCATCCTCTATGGTGTAATAACCTCACTCTCATATCGAATAATTTTAAGCATATGCGATACAGGCCATATCCAGTTTGTTATTCATACTTATATTGCTTATTATTATTTTCTATAGTAGCTAAGTGTTCACTCGTTATTCTTTGTCCTTGCTTTTTGTATGTGCTGCTGGAAATGTACATTTCCCTAAAGGAGTCATTCCCAAAGGGATCAATAAAGTCAAGTCTAAGATAAGCACGTTGGACGTATGTGTGTTTCCCAGCTGTAATCAATGGCAAACCTCACCCGCTACAGTTAGTGCCAAAACCAACAGACGGATCACTGTGCAAAGAAGTAACACCCTGCAAACAAAAACTAACCAAGCAAGCCTTGAAGTGCTTGCCGCCCATCCTTTAGCCTTCATTTTACACTTCGGGACCATGGACTAACTTCACTCAATGAAAGGTAGGTTTTGTTGTCGCCCGTAAGACGCCAGACCGAGCACTCTTACCTTTTACTTTCCAGACGTCCTTTTCATTTGGGTCAGCTTTGAATCCCAACAGCGTTGCCAGATGGGGGGAAATGATCCAAAAACGATCGTATTTTGGGGTAAAATATTATTCACACCCCATTTAACGTTGCTCGGGACCGCCTGCTACCACAGATCGATAGTTAGTGTGTCTTACGATGCGGGTTTTTCCCTTTAATCGACTAAAAACACTTAGAAACAGGTGGGCCCCGGGGGAACAGCACACCGGTTACCAAGTCGCCATTTTGATTTATTAAGGCTAGACGCCGAGCGGCAAACTGTGCCACCGAAAAACGTTAACTCAACCGCCCTCCGCTCTTGTATCCTCGACAATAGTAACGCATTACGGTTTTTTTTGTGTGTGATAAGTTTGTGTTTTAAGTTATTAGCGGTTGTAACCCATCGCGCCCACTCGACGTTGCGCTAGCTAGCATTTCATCCCAGCTGCTAGCTCATTGCTAGTGGCGCTTCTCGGGAACCCGGGAAGTTTCATTCGGAGGTTGAACGTAATGCTACGGAGTGCAGTCACCACCACGCCCGCAGTAATCCGGCGTCTGCGGCACTTGTGGCGGGATACATGAACATGAATGAACAAGAGTTTGTTCTCCACTTGTAGGTGGCAATGGGTACTTTGTCAGCGGGACGGACAGCGCATGCGTGCGAGGGAAATGGGGCAGACCTGCTGGATGAGAGCAACACACACCTGCACGAACACGATCTGTTTCAGGAGGATGCAAAGGTAAGACTTGTGAATAAGAATATGCACAAACGTGTGCATTGCTTCTTAGATTAAAAACAATTAAATACAGTCCGTGCAAACATGGACAGTTGCATCATGCAGGATGTTTGACTGGTAATGGAACACTGGTGTACAAATTGTACAATTGACAGGCCAGGCCAGGCCAGCTGCGTGACGTCAGCTGCAATGTTGATTTATCTTTTTCTATAGCCATAATTGTAATATGCATCTCTCTACTTTGTTCCAAATCAATAGTGATGATGATGCAATAACATGAATGTGTCTGTGCAGGGCTTCCAACAGTCCAGTCAACCATGGTGGAGGATCAAACTTTTTGTGTGGCAGCCGGTCCTCTTTGGCACCTGGGATGGTGTCTTTACCACGTGCATGATTAACATCTTTGGTGTTGTCTTGTTTCTGCGCACAGGCTACTTGGTGGTGAGTAGGCATGCAACGTTGAAAATTGCGATTGTTGTGACCAAAATGACCATGCTTATCATTATTATCACGGTATTGTTGAATGTGCTCAAAATGGTTCAAAAGTACTGATACGCACACTGAAGTCCAACCAAGTTTTATTTGGAAAAACAACTCCACATAAATAAACAACACACACAATGTACCTTTCTTAAAGAGCCCAACATGGCAAACTGCGCATGCACGCCAACGTGCAGTGCAGCGTGGAGCGCGTGCGCCAGTTCAAGAGCTTTTGTTTAAATCCGAGTGTGTGCTCTGAGAGAAAGAGACACAATGTAAATAACGACTACTTCTCCAAGAAGTGAGCAGTGTCCTTGAGTTGATCAAGGTACAATTATTTACCACGGTTATACGATAATTGTAGTTTGAAACCGTAATTCTAACCGTCGGGGGTTTTACCGCGGTTAATCATTATGGTCACATCCGTAGTGCTGAGTACCTGCTGTGTTATTGGCCTAGTGCGACTTTTGTGGAACATCAGTTGTGGTTCTTTTCGGGGAAAATGCAGCTCCAAAGCCGCTTCAAACTGAAGCAAACTGCAGTGATGCATGATGTGACCTGTGAAGTCAGCACATTATTAGTTACTCGTATAATTCCTTATTGCGTTAGTTGAAAACAGAAAGATATTGGTCAAACTTTCCGTAGGATTCATCTTATGTGTGTGTGCGAGCATGCTATATTTGTTCATAGAGCATGCACGGAACGATGAACAACTCAGTTTCTGTCTTTCATGCCTCCTGCCATGTTGTAGGGGAACACAGGTGTGCTGCTCGGGATGCTCCTGGTCTCAATGGTGGTCGTTTTTGCTTTGGTCACTGTTATGTCCGGGATCGGAGTGTGTGAGCGCTGTGGGGTGGGAAGTGGAGGTGTGTACTCCATGATCTCCATGGTCTTGGGAGGCAGAGTCGGGGGGGCCATGGGCCTGCTTTATGTATTTGGACAGGTGAGTAGACATTGAACGCCATTGAATCGACATTGCTCACATTTCAGTAAAATCCATGCCACCCTCCACAGTGTGTGGCCGGCGCCATGTACATTACCGGCTTCTCGGAGTCTGTGGCAGAGCTGCTTGGTCTTCAGAGCCAGTGGGCGGTGCGAGGCATGTCAGCTGCGGTATTGCTCGCCCTGCTCGGAATCAACCTGGCAGGTGTCAAGTGGATTGTGCGACTGCAACTGCTATTGCTGGCGGTGCTGGCCATCTCTACTCTGGATTTTGTCATTGGCACTTTCACGCACCTCGATCCTGGTAAGGCCACAGTCAGAATGTACCCCATGATGTGCTGCTTGGTGTTTTTGTGTCTTTCTCTGCAAATAATTGCAGAGAAGTTAGCACAAAAACGCATAATATTCATCCTCTAAGTCTGTTTGCCATTATTGCTTTTGCATGGACGTAGACTGCTATATATATATATATATATATTTATTTTAAGTGCATGATCTATTCAGACCAGCAGATGTCGCTGTTTTACAACTTCATATAGCCACTGCTACAGGACTGTTAACCTTTGTAAACAAATTGGTATGCTAATTAAGTCAAATCAAATTTTCATTTGAATTGTGTGACATTGAATAACACCTTATTTTATATTGTGAAAGTTTTAGTTGATTTGTATTTTTGAGCCGGCCTGAAGGAAGTGGAATTTCCTGTTCAAGCTGATTATCCATGTCCTGTTGAGTAGGAAGAGCAAGGTGTCAAACAGCATCATAAAACCATGTTTGCACAGCTCATCACATTTACAGACATAATGCTAAACTACTACCTGTTGGTAAAGGTGAAATAATTGCAGGTCCAGGTTTTCCCAGTTAAGAGCTCTGTGTTGTAGTGACCTCATGGTTGGCATGTGTCCAGCAGGTCCCTGGAACTGCCTAGATTACTCTGCAGTGCACCCACTGAACACAAAACTACATCCTGGAGGGGGACCAAACTTCTGTGGTCACAATTTGCCTCTATAATTTGTACACCGAGGTTTTTGCAGGATTTGGTTTTCCTCCCAAATTATTGCCAAATATATGTCTCGGTTTCTGTACGCTAACCAATGCATCTAAAAGACTAGTCCATTGGCCCCCCGTACGCCAACCGCGTCAACCACAACACTGTCATTGTGATGCAGACAAACACAGCTAAGGCCTTTCCATGTAGTGCATATCGGATTTTTTCCCTGAAGAAAGCTGTACTGCAACGTGCTCCTCAGGCTTGGGCTTTAGGGTGTTAACCAGACTCACCCACATTTTTTGAAAATGACAAAGAAAGAAAAAAGCTGGAGTCGAGGACCTGCAATCTGGATCTCTACAATCTGTACACCATTTAAGTGGACTTTTCCTCAAAGATAGACAGTTCACATATTTAGATAGAAAGTAATGTCCAAGGCGATATGCGACTGCCACTTAAGTAGTGGTTACCATGTCATGTCAGCCTCACAGTCTGGGGATCCGGGTTGAAATCCTTTGGAACACCTTTTTTTTTACATATAGTCTCCATTCTTGTGCGGGTTTTCTACAAGTACGTCCTTCCACATCACCCAAAACATGCATGTTGAGTGAATCTGAGACTCTAAATTGTCCATAGGTGTGATTGCAAGTGTTGAAGTACAAACCACTGTTTGAGTTGCGGGCACCGACATTCTGCGTACAATCACCTTATTATCAAAACATACTCAAAAATAAAAGCAAAAATTGATTTTGCTTCCATTTTTTTAATGAGCTAAAATGTTCTCCATGTGCACAAAAGGTCTATAGCACTCTCACATATTGTTCACAAATCTGTCTAAATGCGTGTTAGTGAGCATTCTTAATTTATGCGCCTCACAGGTGTGCCACATCCAAGATGCTGACTAGACAGTCATTATTGCACAGGTGTGCTTCAGGGTGGCTACAATAAAAGGGCTCCCCAAGGCGGGTGATAACATCAGTGCAAGCGACCCTCGCCTCTTTGTGCTTCGGATTTCAGTGCAGCACGGTTTTCAAAAATATATTGATAAATCATGCTGTTTCATGGTTGATTACAGCTTACTAGTCAAATATGCATATTTAAGCAGAAATGTGTTTCGGCCAGATATAAGCATTTTGGAGCATAAAAATGGCTAAATAAATGAAAATTCAAATACAAAGCATTCAAAAGATGCATTCGAAGACTTAACAGTGTTACAGTGAATGAGACAATAGCCACCGTAAGAACTTGTGTTCAGAGCAGGAAGTACAACCTATCTCCCTTAGAGATAGGGTGAGAAGCACTGTCATCCGAGAGAGACTCGGAGTAAAACCGCTGCTCCTCCGCAATGAGAGGAGTCAGATGAGATGGCTCGGGCATCTGGTTAGGATGCCTCCCGGAGGCCTTCCTGGAAATGTATTCAGGGCACGTCCAACCGGATGAAAATGGATGAACACCATCCATCCATCCAGAAAATGGATGGATGGTATGTCTAATATGTCTTATTTTCTGTCTACTATATTGGGTAACACGAGTGAAAAGGGTTGTTAATATAGGGTTGTTATTTCATGTCTAGAGAGCTCTCGTAATGTTGAATGCATTTAGAAGGTTGTAAACAGGTTTTCTATGCCCTATCTACTATAATATACATTTTGTAAATACGTAATCCTACTTTGGGAGACTCACTCACCATGGTCTGGTCTGGAACCAAGGGATCCGGTGTGTCCGCTGTTTGCCTCAAATATGCCATGCAAGGGGATGGGATATTTTGTGTGTATGCCTTCAGAATGACATCAGTTGAACTGCACCCGTGTTTACTGTGTCTCTAACATGTGCCTGACCATACCATAACCCCACCCCTACCAAAGGCCACTCCACAAGCAGCCTTTGGTTATTAATAGATGTTTTTGTAATAAATCATATAGGCAAGCAAAACAAATAAAAACTTTGTTTTGCTGATTTCAAAATGTTTTGATTTGAAAAAACTGAACTTCTGGAATGTTCATCTTCCAACTTAATGACCTTCCTGGCAGTTTGATCATTTATCGTCCTATGCATATTAGCACAAGAAAGGGCTCTACACCCCTTTTTTACCAAACAAATTAGGTCATCATCACCCTGCATTTGGACATGGTGAGAATATCGTTTTTCATGTAAGCAGCTAGAATGCAGTATTAGTGCATTTAAAGGAATCTGTTGGTATTGTCTTTCAAAAACATTCAGCCTTAGCAGAAAGGAAGAGACATGTCTGTTGTGGTTGAATGTTGACATTTGCAATAAGGGTGGAGTGATGGTGTACAATGGCTGTGCTGGATTTGGTAGATACTGATTGTTTGCATAGAGGGTGGTGTCACGGGGTGACACGTTGCAGTGGACGTAGGTCTAGTAGTTCCTTTTCATGTTTCCCTTTAATTTTCTGTGCTGGATTACATGTACTCCGTATCCAGCTGTTTTGTGTTTGCCTTTTGAAATAAAAGAAAAACAAGCACGTCGATGCAGTCTCTTGCTCAAAACAAAATCTTTTTTGTTTTTTTGAAGGTTGGAAGCTGCAGAGCTTCTGAAAAGGGTGGCGACTTCCTTTTGGATAAACATGTCATTAATCTGAGAGAACACATTCTTTCCCATCGCAAGATAACCAAGGGGGAAATGTCCGGTGTTGGCGAAGCACTTCAGCGTCAATAAAAGGCCTCCAGCAATGCAGAACAATCTCTTCCTATAGCAAAGCACTTAACACTTCACATTTTGTGTTTTGGTGACGCTATAAACATGTTTGGTTTTTTGTGGCGCTTATGTGGTTTCAAATTGTGAGTGCGGAGGGCCATTTGAGTTGCACTCTTTGTCAGTGGGTTTTATAATTCTCATTTATAAGCATCGTTTTGACCCCTTCTGAATCTTAATAAAAAGAAGTTTTCGGATGAGGTTCCATTTCATAATGTTGTTGTGCTTTTTTATAGAGCATGGTTTCATTGGTTATTCTGTCGGTCTGCTTAGCCACAACACTCTGCCAGATTACAGCCCCGGCGAAAACTTCTTCACTGTATTTGGGGTCTTCTTCCCTGCTGCGACAGGTGGGTGAGCTTGTTTATTATATTGTATCACGTAAAGTGCAGCGCAATGTCTTTTTTTACGTCGTCAGTGTTTGTTTGTGTGCAGGGGTTATGTCAGGCTTCAATATGAGCTCAGACCTGCACCGGCCTGAACACAACATCCCTGTGGGAACGCTGGCCGCTGTCTTCACCTCGTACGATAAACACACGAACGCAAAATACAAACAGGGCGTGGACAGACAGACAAAGATATTAATGGAGAAAATATATTCTATAATATAATATTATTCTAATTAGGAACAAGTTGCAATTTTACAGGTATCGATATTTCCAGGACAAAATAGTGTCATTTTTGTACCATTGATTTGAAATATTAAAGAAAGAAGAAATACATGTAGAAAAGAAGTTGGAATATGAGAAACAAAACCAAACAAAGGGAAAACTGGAGAATTTGTTTTAGGGGAAAAAGTGAAAATATGGGAATGAAGTCCTAATATTGCACAAAGATGATGGTTTATGAAGATTTATTTAGGAAGAAAGAAAAAAGAGCAAAGAGGCGAAGTTCATCCTAATGTATGGAATATGTCTTAACTGCGTAGCATATCTACTGTACATGTGTGACCTTGCAAAATATCAAAGTGTCCCTTGCATCTTTTCATTTTTCACTGTGTGGTTCCTGCTGGATAGTTTGGACACCCCTGACTTAGAACATAGTCTAATCTATGTTTCACCAGGTTTACTGTTATCTGTAAACATGGATCTGATGCCAAACACCTCCAGATTTGTCTCCCGGAAGCTTTACAGCTTGTCAGTTAAAAATACTGCAAATTGCAGTATTTTTGCTAAGAGTTACTTGGGTCTTTTTTATTTGTTTTTATTTCATTGGACGTTGTGTTTTTTTTCTTTCTCTTAGAGAACATTAACAAAATTGTATTCTTTTTTGCCATGTGTGAGGGAGGGACGCCCACGCACATGGCAGACATCATCCCTGCTCCTTCATGCTCCTCCATGCTGGAGCAGAGCCTGGTGAATGCAGGCCAATATAATCTGATACTGGGGGTTGCATAAACCACACCAATATCCGATATCGACATTGTGACACCCCTAACAGAATGGTCTTTTTTTCCCCCAAAATGAATGACACCCATGTGTGAGTTCTCTGAATAGTAAAATGAATAAAAGAGGGGGAAAAAAGACCCGTTATAGAATAAGAGTGGTGTACTGTTGGTGACCCGCAGGTGGTTCCTGTATCTGGTTTTTGTCTTCCTCCTTGGGGCCATCTGCACCAGAGAAGCACTACGCTATGACTTCCTAATAGCAGAAAAGGTAACAGTCCTTTTTTACGTGAACGGTTCTGTTGAGCCTTAAAACCGCAGCGGTGTTGTTTGTGGGTTTTGTTACACAACTTCTATGAAGCACAAGTTTGTTACACAACTTGTTTTTGCTCCAGAACATCTTTCATGAGCGAAACTCAAAGATGTACAACTTTTTCTTTGTTCACAAAAAGCATCCAAACGTCCATCTTCTATGCCGCTTGTAGGCATATTTCTCTGAAATATTGTTCACCAATCTGCCTAAATCATTGTTGGTGTGCGTGCGGTCTTAATGTACTCACTAACACAAGTTTGTGAAAATTGTTGCGATACATAGACCTTTTTGTGTACTGTATGTAGTTTTAAAGTTCAGCATGTAAAAACGTTTTTTCTTGCCTGTGTTTCTACAATGTGTCACCTGACTTGCATCATTAAAATTTGTCCAACATAATGGATTATTTTGCTCTATTAAGTGTGAGATTACAAATAAATGTTTATGATATTCACCAGTTCTGATTTAATTGCACCGCCTGGCCCGTTTTGCTCTGTTGCATTGCTTTTTTTTTATTATGACTATTGCGATTTATTTGTTTTATTATTATTTATATCTAATAATTGTGAGACAATGTCTTGAAGGTTGAATGCATCTTGCTTGATTCTCCATGCCAATAATTATTTAATGCGTTTTTCCCCATCAAACTTGAATAGAATGCTTACTTGCCAATTGGGATACAGTTGGTGTAAATGAATACAGACATACATTGTATACATGTGTGCAATCAGTGTAGTAATACCACAGTCCTATGTTACATAATACATGCCGTAGGCGTGACTGAATTAGCCTCATTAGCCCTGACGTGTTCATCAGGGCCTCAGCTCACGCTGTTTTTATAAGAAGCGACTGCAGCGGAACTGAACAGGGCGTAGCTCGCACTCCACCCCATCCTCTTCCAGCCTCTGTTTGTTTTCCCTCTTCCTTCAGGTCTCCTTGGTGGGTTTCCTGTTTCTGCTGGGTCTCTACATCTCCTCCCTGGCTTCCTGCATGGGCGGCCTGTACGGAGCACCCCGGATCCTGCAGTGCATCGCTCAAGAGAAGGTCATCCCTGCATTGGCCTTTCTGGGAAGAGGGGTGGGTTGGATTCATTGTGGTGCCATACCTGCAAAATCTTAAGTGTACTGCTTCAGTTTTGACTGCTGGTTTTGATATAATTCAGCGCAGTGGAACTTGCTCAGTGAGGATTAGGGCATTCCAAAGTGCATTAATATTTAAATCTGTAGGTTGTATTGGCACAAGTCAGTGAGATTATCTACAGCAGTCTGACACAATAGGCTTGTTAACCCTGAATATATGGGAGGACTGATGGGTGGACTCCACAGGAAAAAGTCACTAATTATAGAGCTAGGACTCAAAGTGAGGGAACGGCCTGTGCTTCAGTAAAGAGTTATGACACACTCACTGCACTCACAGTCTTGTTGACATCCTGACCCCATCCACCCCCATTTTTCCTCAGACTGGCAACAGTGTCTGACCCCTCTGTGTGCTGGAATGAGGCCCGAGACATCTTGGCCCAAATCAAAGGCTCAGAACAAACGCAGGAAGGGCGACAGGCTGAACTGAGCTCCGCTGTGTGCTCTGGAGCTCTGCCAGGCACACAGCGGAGCTCATGTAACCGTTAAGCTGTTAGGACCTCGGAAGCCATCTCTTCAAACCAGTCCCGCATGTAGCAAACAAAGTCTTTGTTGCGCTCCTGCAGCATGCGGCGTTTCACCAATTCCTTCATACAAGTGCGGTCAGCCTTTAGTTTGACTTGTACACACAATAATTCAAATGGTGAAATATGACTTTATTAAGGCATCGAACTCCACTTACCGGGGCGTAGAGTCAGCCGCATCAAGTATTCCACTACAAATATGTTGTTGCACTGCAGCATGCTTGTTTTGTACACAATTGTTTTATGTAAATTTTAGCATGTTAACAGCAGTCATTTATTTCACTAATTACGTGAATTTATTTGTGTGTAATTAACGCATGTGCACCAGCACACCTTTCTGTGAACAGTGTAGAATCCTCACAGAGACACGCAGTCTCATGCTCTTTTACTGTCACCCGAAAACATAGCCAGAAGCGTAATTTCAGCTGAATATATGCGTCTCCAACTCCCCTACACTGCCTCTGCTCCGTTCTTCCTAGCAACGCTTCATTCTCACTACAAGAGTATCTGCGGCCTACATAAACAGACAAAAACATGGAGTGGATGTTCTTATCACCATTTCATGTCTCTAAATGTTGATGTACAATTTGCTGCATTTGAGTATGCTGGGACAAATACAGAAATTACACTGAAAACAGAACTCTACCTTTCAACCCCTCATTATAATACAGTTAAAATGGGATTCAAATGTTCCGCTACGATTAAAAACTAGTGCTAGGCAAAACGATTTTTTAACATGTGGTCTCTTTTAACTTGATTTACATTTTCAGTTCATTTTAAGCTGTTGATACATACAAATATACAGTATATATATATATAGGTGACCATATATATAATCTTGTCCGGTCGTTTATCTTTCTGTTGATAAAATACAGCTGATGGTGATTAATCATGATTAATTAATTTAAAAACCTTAATTTGATCAAATGTTTTAATCATTTCCCAGCCCTTATGTTATACTATTCCTTATACCTTTGACCTTATACTATGCAACATCAAACTTGCATTATGATAGTCAAAACAAAAACTTTTTTTTTTTTTTTTTTACAAGTGGATTTCAGTGTAGTGATGTTTCCAGTTCTTGGCGTGTTGTTGCTATAACTACTATATGGATCTGTCCGACAGCAAGGCCCAAACAAGACTCCGGTGGCAGCTATCTTTCTAACCAGCCTCCTGAGCATGGCCTTCATCTTCATCGGCCAGGTCAACGTTCTGGCACCCATCGTCACCATCAACTTCCTGCTCCCTCCTGCTTCCTACAGTTTCATCGACTATTCCTTCTTCTCCGTGACTATGAGCTTCCAGCTGCAGAAGGAAGACAAAATCATCCTGGCCACACGCTGCCGACACAGGTCCATCAGACAGAGCTCCATGCCTCTGATTGAAACCACCGCTCCCGACTATGGCAGCGGAGCAGAAAGTCCACAGAGGAAAGGTACCTTGATGGAGTTCACTAAGGACATGGGTCAGATCTTTATCTCTAAAGGAGATGCTGGACCTGCGAAAACCTCGCCTCTGCAAGGACAGAGCAGCAGAGGAAGAGAGGTTACGGCCAAGCAGAAGCTGATGGACAGCTTTACCTTGGACCTCAACAGCAATCTGTCTGGAGATGAGCAAGCAAATTCTCACGGAGCAACTGAGGTGGGCCACAATGTTACCACTCATGTTGAACAAGATCCATCTTCTGGGCCTCACAGCACAGGTGCCTAAAACAAAAGAAGGAACAGCTTATACATTGTAGGACATTGATCGAATTTTCCAATCAATTTTTCCATTTGGAAATACAGGTGGTCCTCGGGTTAGGAACGAGTTCCATTTCTAGACTGTAAGGGAATTCTTAAAATATTGGAGTAACCACCTCTTCTCCTCCCAGATCTCCTTATAGCACTGCAAGGAATCCATGATTCTTGGAGGGTTTATTAGCATTCCAAATTCTTTGTCCTTAATAACAGGCGAGTATCGATGCAACAAAGGGTGGGTTTTGCACTTCTCTCTTTTCTTTAGCTTTTCTTTAAGTTCATTTTCCCTTCTATGGTGATAGCTCTTCTTGTCTTTGGCGCGCAACTGCTTGGGAGATTGGGAGAATTAGCTGCAACAAGTTAACTAAAAAGCCATACCAACATTACAAATAGTTCCATCCATGCCGCATATCCTCATTAGGGTCGCGGGTATGCTGGAGCCTATCCCAGCTGCCTTTGGGCGAGAGGCGGGGTACACCCTGGACTGGTTGCCAGCCAATCACAGGGCAGACAAGCAACCATTCACACGCACATTCATACCTATGAACAATTTGGAGTCGCCAATTATTTAACCTATCATACATGTTTTGGGAGCACCCGGAGAAAACCCATGCACGCACGGGGAGCATCTGCAAACTCCACATAGAGATGCCTCCTGACTGTCAGGCCGACATGCTAACCACTCAGCCTCCGTGCGGCCCTGCGTTGATAACCATAAAAGGTTTTAACATGGAATATCGTAAACCGAGGACCACCTGTAATATGGAAAAGATCCCGCTCCAAGGTGAAATGATGCCAAGTCTAAAAGTAGTTAGCTGTTATCAATTTAAATGTTTTTTTTTTTTTTAAAACACTCCGTTTTAAGATGCTCAGTTAGATTCTTGCTAAAGTGAAGATTTCGGAGGTATGCTGTAAATTTTCGGCAACTTTAGAAACCTATTTTTACAAAGGAATTTGGTGCATTTGTGCACATCCACTGTAGTAGACGTCCTAAGGTGCAAACTGTTAACTTTAGCTTTGTTTCAACCTTGCAGTGCCGGGAAGTCAAGCAGAACAGCAGAATTTGAAAATCCAACCCCAATCTGAGTCATTCTATGCAAAGTTTAGTAACCATTGGGTCGCCCTTGTAGGTGTAAGTTACCTTATGTGTTAATTTTGTGTCCTCAAGGGTAATTGAAAGGGGTAATCCTGAGAGTCTGCGTTGGTTCTCTTTCAGGCGCTGAGCTCCTTGCTGATGATGTTTGTTATTCAGTGGGTTTATGCACTTGCCAACCTAGTTGTTGCCCTGCTGCTCTTCTTCTACATCGGCAAAACAAGTCCTGGATTGCACCGAGGTGACTTCCCCACTACATCACTTGTTCACTGACACACTAAGCCAGGCGGGTCCAGACTTTTTTCCATTGAGGGCCACATAGTGAAAAATGAAGGGATGCAAGCGACACTGTGATATTTTGTAAAGCCACACATGTAGATGTGCTGTATACTGTAGAGGGATACCAATCTCCCTGAGAAAGTTACAGTAATATCTCAAGAAAAAACTGCCTCTTTGCTCTGTCATTGTTTGCATGAACTTCCATTTTTGCAAGTTTTTCCCAACCTAAATTTCCCCACAACCTTTTTGTTACCTTGTTAGAATATGATTGTTTTCTATTAATAATTTATTTCATTTCATTTTTTTTTTAAATCAATTATTTCAACTTTCTTCTTGTAAATTTTCTTACCATAATTATGACTTTATTCCCATAATATTGTTATTTTATTCTCGTACAATATCTTTTTCCGCAATCTAATTTTTACAACCTTATATTGTTTTGCTTCTCCTATTACAATACAACTTTTTAAATGTTTTTTTTCATTAATATTTGAACTTTAGGCTACTAAAATTGATATTTTTTCTCATAATTTTATGTTATTCTTGTAAAATTACAACTTTACTTGTTAGATTACAACTTATGTCGCTTATTTTGGCTTGTAAAATTGCTGCTGATTTTTCCATTTCGCTGTTGTTGAAAAGTTTTCTTGTTTCTGTTCTATTTTAGAATGTGCTGTGGGCCAACTAAAAATCGTTTTAAAAAATCAACTGCGGGCTGCAAATAACCCCCAGGACAAAAATTAAAAAAACCAAACAAAAAAAATAAATTAATAAAAAAAAAACATACAAAACCATGAAAAAAAACGTGAACATGTCGGAGTGTCGTCATTTTCTGCATTCATACTAGGTGCACGTAATGTCCTGTGTGGCCTGGTTTTAGTTTATGTCTTTTGCAATGAGCCCACACCATGTCCAGTGTCATGATCAGACACATTCCGATTTGCTGACAATATTCCTGCTGTAATATAACCTGATATTACACTCTGACAGGGGGCTCTGAGTTGGCCTCAGTCTGGCAGCTGTTAAAGATTCTGAGAATGGAGGCTACGACCTTTTGGAGTCTCACGTCACATCTGAGCATGCTCCGTCACCACTAAAACATTGCACACATTTCTGCTCGCAGTCGCTGCAAGCGTTTAGTGATTATGCCACAGGTTTTTGAGCAGACGATGACCATGCCTTGAAATGGAACCTCCACGACAGAGGTCTGGCCTATTGATGTAAAGCATCTGGTCCGGCTAGAGAAGTCCTCATTCATGCGGTACTTCCTCCACTCTGCAGGGGGAAACAGTGACGCGCAGATATCACAACGAATCAGCAGTAGCAGAAGACAACATGTTTTCACAACTTTTAACAGCGACTGCCTACACAATGCGCATTTTTCAAACTGCGGTGGGGAAAACAACGTTTTTACTTTTAAGGAAGATAAACCTGCAGATGGGGGCCGCACGGTGGTCGAGTGGGTAGCACATTGGCGCCACAGTCAGGAGGTTCAGGGTTCGAATCTCTGTTGGGCATCTCTGTGTGGAGTTAGCATGTTCTCCCCGTGCGTGTGTGGGTTTTCTCCGGGTACTCCGCTTTCCTCCCACATTCCAAAAACATGCATGTTAGCTTCATTGGCCGCTCTAAATTGTCCATTAGAGTGTGAATGTTTGTCTGTCTATATGTGCCCTGCGATTGGCTGGAGACCAGTCCAGGGTGCACCCCGCCTCTCGCCCAAAGTCATCTGGGATAGGCTCCAGCATACCCGCGACCCTAGTGAGGATATGCGGTATAGAAAATGGATGGATGAAACCTGCAGATGCACTTTTCAAATAGAACATTCCAACTTTGATGCAACATTATTGATGGGTGGTGTGGCTCTGGATTTTAAAATGTGAACCTGTACAAGACTAGTTTGCTGGTTCGATTCTCCATCCTCCCTTACCATGTCGAAGTAGGGCAAGATACTGAACCGCCGGTTGCTCCTGATGCGGTGTCATCAGTAGGTAAATGTGCTTACAGTCATTCGGGTACCTTGAAGATAGAAAATACAAGCGGAGATAAATTTGCCATTTACGATTTCCCATGTACTCCACCTCACGGTACCTGCTGAGAAAAATTCTGGCCCTTGAATGATAGTAATTGAGGACTCGCATTCTAGTAGCAGTTTTATTATTTACAAAATTCGGACTAATTCCTGACTATTCCATTTTCAGGTGTTGCAGCTCGATTCAGTTTTCTTTCATGGCTGAAATCAACAAGCAGCACGTGCAGGTATTTATTTTTTTGACTGTGGCTAGATTTATGATTTTCAATTTGGAACATTTAATTTGATTGGGGTTCTGCTATTAAATGTGTGGAGACTTTTCACATTAAGACACCGTTAGTGACACGAGATTCCTGTCTCTGTTCCAGGAGAAGGGCGTCTCCCAGAGATGAGATGGTTGTGACACCATCTCTGTCAGGGGTCGGTCTTGAAACCAAGCAGCTGACCAAGGAAAATCCTGACTTTGCGTCTCGCCGCCGCTGCCACCAGTCCTCATTCATCAGGGCGCAGGAGGTGGTGCAAACGCCACATGAGTGACTTAAACATCATGGAGGATTGCATTGCTCAAAGTGGACTCGAACGTATATTAACAAAATGCTGGTGTCCACAACTTTTGCACAATGCATTTCTTTCTAGTGTTCCCACGCTGGTAACTAAAAACCTGTACGAAAAGCAGGCCGTGTGTGGTCGTGGGGGCCGCTGGTGACCCCTGCTATACAGTAGTCTCTCCTACGAGCCTTTTCCATGGCATGTTTTGTGTCCTGTTCTTCCCTAGCCTTACATTCATGGACCTCTTTGTTCCACCACCAAGTCTCCTTATGTGTTCTCCTGTCTGGGTGACATCCCCACCCTGCCTGTGTCCCTGATTGGTAAAGGATTATTAAAAAAAACAAAAAAACACAACAGATTAAAAAGAATAAACAATACAATACAAAAGAATACATAATACAATAACAAAATTAATTTGAAATTGACGGTTATATCAGTTAACGTGTGAAAGTTTTAACAAGGAGTTGCAAATGAAATAAAAGTAGCGTGTTAAAAGAAGTAAGTGACAAACATTTCTGGAATGAAAGCTGAGTGTAAAAGAAGCAATAACACAGTAATGGTCATCAGATGACTTCCATGTTAACATTTACAATAATTGAAACGATATTTTGCAAGACGAACATAAATACGCGGGAAGGAACTGACTGGTTGCTTGTCTGCCCTGCGATTGGCTGGCGACCAGTCCAGGGTGTACCCCGCCTCCCGCCCCGAGCCAGCTGGGATAGGCTCCAGCATCCCCGCGACCCTAATGAGGATAAGCGGCATAGGAAACGGACGGATGGAGAACTGACAAATATCGACCAAATCATGCTGGCCCTCATGAAGGTCAAAGTCACTCATCGTGCTTGTAATCTCCGGGGCTATCTTTGAATGATGCGCGTCCTCGGCCGGCTTGTGTGTGCGCATGTGCGTGCGCGCGCGTGCGAAGAGGGGGAGGAGCTATGTCGGCTGCTTGGGCTGGGCTCGCCCATCTTCCTCCGCCCGCCAATATCGACCGGACGTGCAGCGGATTTCTCCCCGGGCCGTGGAAGTTCCCTAACGGGAGAAGCGTCTCCCCCCTCATGCTGTCTTCGGGAGTCCCGCCGGTCTTCCCTCGACTCGACCCACCACCGAGCTGGCTTCCTGGGAATCATGAAAACGTCCCTGTGGGAGCCGGTCCTCCTCGGCTTGTTTCTGGCGCTGCCGGGGCCCCTCAGGGCCGGGACCCCCACGAACAGCAGCCCGGATGCGGGGACGACGGCCCTTTCCCCGCCGAGCAGCTCCAATGACGTCGACGCGGAGTACAAGTTAACTTCCACGTTTCCCTCCGGGGAGAGCTTCCCCCCGTCGCGGGGGGCCCCGCTGCCCTCACACACCGCGGGTAAGATGCCGTCCTCCGCGACAAGTGCTTCGGGCTTTCTCCATTATGCCAAGCAGGATGAAGTAGCAGGGAATACAGTAGATGCGTGTATGTGTCCCACCGGGGTTCCTCCACATTGCTCACGATGCAGTATAAGTGCACGTGTACACCTTAATAATAATAATAACCAGGCCCAAATGGTAATCAAATAGAGCCCATGGCATTCTGTCAAAGCAAAACCACAAAAAGTAGAGCAGAAAGGAATGTGCTACTAGTCCACATAGTTTGATCCGTGCCAAAAAACAGCCTTCTCAGACATCACCTTACATCATGGATGTCCAAGGTGAGACACAAACCCCAGCAAAAATGGGGGAAAAGTGAGCAAAAACAGTGTGATAGGAAAAAGCAGAAAAATTGCACTAATTGCTTTGCCTTTTAGTCCAGTCCACATTTTCCCTACATATACAGTGGACACAGTTTCCAAAGGCCTGCACCACAATTATACAAATAAAGGTAATAAATAATGCATCAAATAGGTTTTCAAAGTAAAAAATGTCAGTCAAATGAGCACAATACAGTACATCCCAGTTCAATAGATACATGAAAATGAAATAATACAATGAAAATAAGTACATTTATTTTTTTCAACCTTTTTACAAAATCAAAAAAATATTAAAATATCATAGCGTCCTTGTGTAGCCCTCCGTGGAAAAAGTGGATTGCATTTTATAGTAAGCGACTCAGTACATCAATCAGCAACGAGTTGCAAAAACTTCACACGCCATTAGTTGCTCGGTTGGTCCTAGCAAGTTACTTTTGCGTACCATTGTAACTTACGGAGATACACAAGTAATTGAGTAAACATAGATGTATATAGACCAGGGTTGGGCAAACTTACCAACATTGGCCGCAGGGCAGGCAATTGTTTTGATAGACGCACACAGCTTACGCTTAAAAATCCGTCCACCTGGGAGAGTTTTTGTCTTATTTTATTCATAAAAGTAGCATACAATCTGCTATATTTCCTTGTGCACCCTTTTTCAGGAGCACTTTAATCTTTAGGGCCGCACGGTGGCTGAGTGGTTAGCACATTGGCCACACAGTCAGGAGATCTGGAAGACCTGGGTTCAAATCTCCGTTGGGCATCTCTGTGTGGAGTTTGCATGTTCTCCCCGTGCGTGTGTGGGTTTTCTCCGGGTACTCCGGTTTCCTCCCACATTCCAAAAACATGCATGTTAGCTTAATTGGCGACTCTAAATTGTCCATCGGTATGAATGTGAGTGTGAATGTTTGTTTGTCTATATGTGCCCTGCGATTGACTGGCGACCAGTCCAGGGTGTACCCCGCCTCTCGCCCAAAGTCTGCTGGGATAGGCTCCAGCATCCCCGTGACCCTAATGAGGATAAGCGGTACAGAAAATGAATGAATGACTTTAATCTTTAGACCACATCAAATACCAAAATTGAATTTTACAGTTTTTTGTTTTCTACTGAATAAGACACACAGAATATACATGAACAAAGGATGTGTGACCACCCACGATAAAACATTGACTATATAAGAGTATGTCGGCGTCCATCCTTTTTACTTCCCCAGACTGTGCATTGTGTGTCACTTTTTTTGCCAACGTAGGTCAAGTTGTCTGATCGCCGCACCTGAAAAACTACTTAAACCATCAGAAGGTTGCCTCAGATTGACTCCTTGCGAGTCATGTTGCAAACTTACAAGTTTATATTAAAACACTTTAGAAACATCTGGCAGGCCGCTTTCAAACACCTGGCGGGCCAGTTGTGGCCCCTGGGCCGTAGTTTGCCCACCCCGGTGCAGACAAACGTGTGACAAAGAAAGATGTATGTGGTATTTGAAAACCTAGCGAAGGATTGTTCATGCGTAAGAGAGATAACAACGTGGCACCAGTGCTCTGGTAACACTAGTGTCGGACATCGCCTAGCTCGTCTGGCCATTTGCAAACAAAGATGGCACATTCAGTGTTTCCCACAGGACTGCAATTTATTTATGGCAATCTAATCATCTTATATGCGTAACTGGCCGTGACGCATGTCATTGTAATGGATGCTGTGGCGCTCAGAGAAATAACGTTGTGGCAGAGACAGAGTTTAAAAAACAAAATAAAATTAGGGGTGTGACAAATCTCGTTCGGAAAAAGAAACTTTCTTGTGGGCACCAGGCCTGAGATAATAATAAATTCATGAATTAATCACACAAGAAATGAAAATGAACCAGGTCATTTTACTCGCCTTAATATAGTGTATTTCCATGTGCATGTTTGTGTGTGTGTCTGTTTTCCTGGTCTCTGGCCTCATATCCGGGAAGAGAGCTCAGGGTGCATTAGTTTCAGCACCTCGGCACGTTTGTTCCGTAGAACAACGGCATGAAAAGACTGAGCCATTTTGTCGGGGCTGGGGCAGGTCATTCAATCGTCTCATTCAATCTACTGACTTCGAAGGGGAACCACAGTGCATAAAGCTGAGTGAGCCTAGTGCTCACTCAGCTTTAGGAAGGAAGTGGCAGATTCTCCCAATGGAGACTCTGACCTCCTTATTTAGGCCTCCAAGCCTTTGTTAGAGTAGATGAGTGCGCCAGCCTGCCAGTTGTGTTCCATCCCAGATAGTTTGCCTCTCCTGCAAACAGCAGGATTCCTGGCGCCATCAGTCTGCACCCTGTGGGTACAGCTCAGTGAGTGCCCCCTGGTGGTTGTTAGAGTTTATGAACGAAAAGTTCTTAGTGAGGAAAATTTTGGGAAGCAGAAAGTGACCGTAAAATATTGTTCCGTTATATCATTGACTCATCCATTATCTAATGGAAATTTACATTTTTTGGCTTGTTTTCAGCACGTGCTCTGAAGTATGAATATGTCTGGCTAGTCACTGAAAATGCTGGTGTTGTTTTGTATTTCCTCAGATACTGAGCAGCCACAAACCCTGAGAGAAACATCCACCAAGTCACCGGAGACCATTCATGCGTCCACTGAGCCGTTCACCTCCTCTCTTGTTGGTATCTCTTCTGAGGCCAGCAGTGGTAGTAGCAGAGACTGGACAGATACCCTTCAAACTCAGAATATTCCCAACGTGTCTACGGGTGTCTCTCATAAAGTCATGTCACCCTGGATGGTGACAGACGACCTGCTGCAGGACAACCCGGACTCCATGTCCTCCCCGTCACAGACGCAAGCCCTCACAGACAGCATCTTCACCTCCACCACCATCAGCCGGGCCGGGGAGAGGACGCTACTGTCTGTCACCTCCTCTAGCAATAGCTCCTCGTCAGCAGTCACTGTGGACTTCAGCTCCCATCAGCCCCCCTCCACTTGGAGTATTCCATCCACAGGGGTCACAGAGACTGAGGACTACACCTACAGTGCCCCATCCACAAGGACTGAAGAAACCAGGAGCCGTTTTTTGACTCAGTCCTCATTTTCAGAACTAGAGAGCTCGCAGACACCAAGAGGAGCCCACACTTTTGTTGGACCTCTAAATGCTACCCAGCACCAACACAGCCCAACATCAGAGGAGAGTTCACAGTCAACAACCAGGATGTCCAGCACAGACCCAACTGATGAGTACTTCTCATCCACGCTTCCTGTCGTCCCACTCGTGAGTGGACCCACACTCGCGTCATACCGAGATTCCACAAGCAAGCCCTCCACAGACTCTTTTACTGGAACAAGCAGCTTCAGCACTCAGAGTAGTGAGGGCACAGAGGAGAGCTCATCCAAAGGCAAAGACGAAAGTGCGAGCTTTGTTTTCACCACAGCACCAACAATGGTCAGCAGTACGACCGACAAGTATGACTCTCCGTCGGAAACAACTGAGGTCTTCCTCACTACCACAACAGTCACTGTGACTGACAGGTAACTGCTCAATCACGCAGCAAGCAAGAGATCTTTTGTATGACAGATCCGTTATCCAGGACAGGTGGCTTGCATTACTCAACGCTATCAGCAACATTAGGTAGACCTGCTTAATGTAATGGAGAACAATTCAAGAACTGTTTTCTGCAATGGTTGAATCAAGGCGACTGGATTCTACCTGTTTGAAGACCTGTTGTCCAAAAGCTTCTTCTGTGCTAAACTGTTATGTTTGGAGTTTTTTTTCAATGTCCTGGTGGGTGTGTGCTCTAACAGGGCTGCTGTTTTTATTGTGGCCCTGAGGTGGCTGGAGAACGATCACCCTGTATAACACTAAGATGTTTGCCTACCTCTGGCAAAAAAATTAATTCATGGACACTCTTCTTGCATTACTATAGGTCCTTAACTTGTCTGGTGGCAAAACAACATGTTAGGGGAAACTGTTCCTGCATAGCCATCGGCCATTCACCTTGTCTGGTGGCAAAACTATTCGTTAGTGGCCCTTCTTCCCACATAACAATAAGTCGTTCACCTGTTTGGTGGTAAAACAACTTGATTCGGTGGGAATGGTACAACGTTTAGGGGGGGGGAATGTCAGAACATGGTTGTAAGCAGACAAGAGGTTATGGCGCACATCTCCTCTGTTTAGAGATGACCTTTTTTTTAAAACATTGATGGCTTCTTTCACTCCTCTTTCAAACCAGCTGTTCTCCATATACAGAATTTAGACATTATTTTCTTTCCCCGTATTTTTGAGAACTGCTGACTATGGGCCTGAAAAAAAAAACGCTCTCCGATGTTGTGGTATTTGGGATTTGTATGAGGGTTGCTTCATCTCGTCAATGCAATGAAGTGCATAGATATATTATGGTTGGAGAAAATGAGTTGCTTGGTCTCTCCGATATAGAGGCCATTGCACTCCTCAGTAGACTCCGCTGTATAAACAACATTGCAGAGTTTTTTTTCTCCGGATTTTGTCTTCAAATTGAACCATCTTTTGTCAGAGGGTGATGCAGGGTTTCAAATGCCTTGGTATGTTATGGTTTGGGGAAAAACCTTGTGAATTTCTCTGACAAACCAGCCACATACATGACACCCACATTTTGTCTCCTGTTTCTATCCTCAGGTTCTGGTGTAGTGGCCTTTCTTGTCCTGGCAGATTTAACAAAGCCTCAGTTAGGATACCAACCATTCAAAAGAGCTTTCCTGAGATGTGTGTCTCTTCTGCTCTGTCCTCGAGGTTTCTGATAACCCCGTAAACAGCTGGTTTGAAGGATTTTCTTCAAACCAAAATATACCGATTCTCCTCAAACCCACCAACACCCTTAGGCAAAGGCTGGTTCACCCCAAAGACAAAATCCAAAGAAGCAAATGCAAAAGAAATGTTGTTTATGCAGTGCAGCATACTGAGGAGTGCAATGGCCTCTGTAATGGAGAGACCAAGCAACTTGTTTTCTCCAACCATAATGTATCTATGCACTTCATTCCCACTTATACTTGATAGACTAAAACTCTTGTACAGGATGTGATTGGTGTGTGCACGTATCTAACGAGTGGTAATGCATTTTTGTGTCTCCTTCTAACAGATCTGAGATAACAGAAGAGGATACAATTAGATCGACTGTGTTCACCACCATTCCTCTGCTACTCTCCACCTCATCTTCCACTGTCACCTCCAGCAGCTTTATGCCAACGTCTCCCACTCAGGCCACTATCCCTTCCACTACTAACCCCACCACCGTTTCCCCCACCCTGCCCGAGCATACTTCTGGAGCGCCTCCTGCTCTCGTCTCCCCTTCCAGCCACGCCCCCACATCATCAACTGGGGCGATCCAGTCCACCTACTTCAGCACCTTGCAGCAGGAAACAAGCACAAGCGCTCTGGGTGTCACCACGGCCCAAAGCGGACACATCACTGCTCCATACATCCACAGCAGCCCGACGGGGAGCACAACAGCTGTGCACACCACCCACAAGCAAACAGACAGGGTGACCACAGAGGGAGTGGCGGCAACATCTCCCACTCATGTCCAACCCACAAAGGCGGCTCCACCAAGTGAGTAATCACCAAGTGTTTTTGCATGAGAGGAAACATGATCTTATCATACGGGAGTGCATAGTGTTGGAATGCGGCCTCCTACGACTTCAGGTCCACAGTTCCCGTGGGTGTCGATTTGGAGGAAAGGAGACTAAATTACTACCATGTGATTTAGATTTGAATATTTATTTCCTGACAAACAAATCTAATACACGGAGCTCCGGGGTGGCCGTCTGTCCCTATAGGCCTACACAGAAGTTAGTCTTACTACAGAGACAGACGAGGACACAGCTAACTGTCCCTCCCCGGCCTTTTGTACATTGAAGATGCAAATGTCGGTTAAGTCTCATCCAATGGGTGAAGACAGCGCCCTGGTTTGCAGATGGTGTGGATCCAGTCAGATGAGGCCGCAATAGTGAGAATTGCAGCTCTCGAGAACCAATCAGCCAAGATTGGTGACCCCCGTTGGTCCGTGCGAAGGTGTTTGCGATCGGAGTGTTCCTGCCTTGGGTAGTTTATCGGTTGTGAGTCAGGTGTTTGGGTGTGTGATTATGGGCGCAAGGTCTGCAAGCTCTATGTGTTTAATAACTGCCTGTAACTATTGAATATAATATGAATGCTTAACTGAATATAATATGAATGCTTAGCGCTTTAGCGGATTCAAATACTTAAAACAGAAACTCTTCAATTCCCCTCATGGCCTCGAAAGAGGCCAAAGAACACACAGTAGTAAAAAGCACTTTATTTTGCGGGGTCTGGAAGCACGGCACGGGCGTCCCTCTCAGGAAGTGACGGCAACCGAATCAATTGGTACTGACCACGGCCGTCGCCAGAGAGACCCAGGGTCACCCGCTGGAGAAGACACTTAAAACAGGGAATACAACAACATGCAAAAAATGCAAAGAGCTTTAAAGTAGGACGGGCGTTGAAATACATACAAGCATTGCAAAAAGACCAAACCATATCTTTCATGTTGGGATGCCAACAGTGTGACAGGTTATATAGCATGGCAACAGGACCGACATGACCGGGGCCATGTGACTCAGCGAACGCCTTCTCCGATAGGTTGCCAACAGGAAGCGCGGGGGCTCCGGACAGGCCGACGAAGAGACCATCGAAAGTCCGCCGGGGGCGCCGTGAGAGAGCCAGAAGGAGCGTTCCTCCGGTGACGCCGAGGCCTGGTGAGCCCTCAGCGACTCGGGAGACAAAAGAGGCGCTAGGGAAGGCGAAGAAGGAACAGAAGCCAACATGACGGACGCAAAGGGAGCGGACAAATAACCAGCTTCTGTCTTGGCGCCCAAGTCAGCAGCTGCGTTACCAGGAGCCTGGAGAGTGTCAGCTTTGGAGTGGCCAGACGTCTTCACAATTGCCACGCGAGATGGGAGAAGCAAGGCCTTCACCAGCTGCTCCACAATCTCCTGATGTGCAATCGGTTGACCGCGGGCCGTCAGGTAGCCACAACGGCGCCACTCCGGCAGGTCGCAACAAGCTGCGTTGACAGCATAAGCAGAATCAGAAAACACCGTTGCAGCAGCACCGGAAGCATGGCAAAGAGCCTGCACCATTGCACGCAGTTCAGCAGCCTGAGCGGAGGGAGAAGAAAACACAGTATCAGTGTGAAAGGTGTTAGCCACAGGGTCAAATTGAACAACAGCGGAAGCAGCATGCAGGTCACCAGAGGGCAACCGGAAACAACAGCCGTCCGTTAAAAGTACCAGCCCGTCACTTAGTGGCATGGTTAGCAAATCGGGGCGCACCTTGGAATCAAAAGACACCTGCAGGGCACACTCATGTGGAGTGCCGGAGGCTGAGATCGAATCAGCCATGTTAATACCAGAATGGATGAACTGAATGTTTGGAGCTTGCAGGGTGCACAACAGACCGGACTGGCGGAGGGCTTTCATTGTGAATGCGACAGATGCCACAAATGACACCACAGAATGAGGTGACAAAATGACCAAAGGCCGGTCACGCACTAAGTGAGCCGTCTTGAGGACGGCGTAACGAGTACACAACGGTTGCCCACGCTCAATGGGTTCAAGAGGGACACTGGCATACATTAAGACCCTATGGTGTCCATCGGCACACTGAAAGAAGGCACCATTCGTGACCGTGTCGGTGACAGACACGTCCAAACGGAATTGCCTGTCAGGGTCAGGAACAGCCAGAGCTGAGGCCGTCGCCAAGGACTGGACCAAAGACATAAAAGCCTGAGAGGATTCCATGTCCCAATCCAGAAGCACGTTAGAGTGGCGCGAACCCTTAGCACGGACGAGAGCACGTAACGGAGCGGTACGCTCGGCGTAACATGGAATGTATTGTCTGCTGTAGCCACACAGCCCCAGGAACGAGAGCATCTCCCCCTCCGTGGAGGGCTTTTGGATGCCTCAATATGGCCATCCTGTGGGCTGTGGACATGGCGTAACCGGACGTAGAGAGGACGCGGCCCAAGAAAGTGACAGTGCGACAACAGCACTGTAGTTTCTTCCGCGACACCTTGAAGCCGAGCTTGTGCAGCTCCATCAACAAGGCTTGGGTAGCTGAAAGGCAGACGTCCACCGAATCACAGGCAAGTAAAAGGACATCAACGTACTGGACCAACAGGCACCCCTCCGGGAGCTGAAGGTCAGACGGGGCCTGACGCAGGTGATGATTAAACAATCCTGGACTATTTTTAAATCCCTGTGCCATGCGAGTATATTGATAGCGCCTGCCTTGGTACGTAAAAGCAAAATACTTTCGTGTGTCTCGATGGAGCGGAAGACAGAAGAATGCATTTGCTAGGTCACCGTGAACCACTGGAACGAGGGAGACAGGGAAGACAGGATCCTGTGCGGGTCTGGCACCGGAAGTACTGGTGTCACTGTTACATCATTCACAGCACGTAAATCGTGCGCCATACGGTAGCTTTTCCCGTCAGCTTTTAAGACAGGGCGGAGGGGAGTGGACCACTCCGAAGTAGAGTGCTCCAACACCCCTGCATCCCAGAGACCCGCTAAGGCCCGTGCCATTCCCTCGTATGCCTCTGGAGGCCACCTGTACTGAGGCCCGGAACACAATGGGGTTCTCTTGTACCTCGAGTGTAATGTCATCGCCTGTTGTTCGGGTGGACCTTGTCGTTGTTCACTGGCCCCACCCTTGCTGCTGATGTGAACCTTGCGCGTTGTAGCGTTGTGGGCAGCGGTTAGCCCAGTGATCCATGGCGCCGCACACAAAACAGCCACTGAAGCCACACGATATGTTACCTCTTCCTCTGCCCCTGCCAGTTGTACCACCCCGCCCCTGCCACATCACATTAGCGGGTATAGCTTCCTTCTTTTGAGTAGTGGTTTTTGCACGTGCTTCAGCCAATTCTAATTTCAATAAATGTGCAGCTAATTCAGTATTAGTTTTGTTTTTGCACTTTCGCCTTCCTGATATCTGCGCATGTGATGGAATAATTATTTAATAAAAAGGTTTAGTTTTACAACTACGTACATTACTGTGCTGAAGATTTTGAAAAATGTACTTACAAATATGAAAAAAATGGTCAAAGAAACTAATTTAATGAGTGACGTTAAAAAAACTAATAGTTTTTAATAGTAACATTATTCTTATTTAATCCATAGTAATCGTATGTCTTTTTATTAGTAGTTAAAAAAATATTATTACTTTATTTTGTAATATCATATTTTTCTTTTCAACATGGCCCTAATGTTATTAATAATGTAATTTTTTTTCTCAACTCAGGTCACAATTTTATTTGCAATATGATTATACCAATGTTTTTTGTCAAGGTGTAAATGTCACTTTTTTTGACCACCCATAGATAGATAGATAGTACAAGTTTACCTGCCAGATTGACCCTCATGTGATGCATTTACATCAAACTGTCTATTTATTTCATGTAAAACTATTAATATCAAAAGAGTATTTGGACATAATTCTGCTGTTCTCCCTGAACCCCAGGAGACCCTTGTGTGTCCAACCCGTGTATGAACGGCGGGATGTGCGTGAGCTACGAGAACCGTCGGTTCAGGTGCGACTGTCAACAGGCCTGGACAGGCCCCACCTGCAACCAAGGTGGGCTTTTACACTTGTGGGTCTCAGTCTTTTTGGAGTCACGGAGTTCAGAAATATTCGCATAAGCGCGACAACTGCAGAGAAGGATGACACACGTTTAATTGGTAATGACCCAACAGCAAGCCAAGAAACTCCTGCGCTGCTGTTGGCACCGTCATTAGTGGCTGGCTGCATTTTTTTATTCTTTCAGTGGGAACCAGGCTTTTTAGCTAAAACGCATTTTTAATTGAAACTTACGGATCCTCGGAATTCTCTGTTTTACATTGACTTACATTTGTCATCCAGTCACACATTTAATAGTATTTATTAACCTGTCTACCCACCCTATTATTTGAGAAGCACTGTATAAATACTTGTTTGTTTTTTTTTTTTTTTTACAGTAATTGAGCATCTGTAAGCATAAAATTAACTAAATGAACTAAAGTACAAATATGAGGCATTTAAAGACGTTGTGTCAACGTTTCAGTAATCTTACTGTAATGTTGGGTGGGACACACAAGACCCAGACTTGATTGCCGGAACAACAGGCTTTTATTGCATGTTTGAGTAATTCTGCAACAGGCACAATAATCCCTAATAAAAACAGGGTTACAGTTTTGGCTTCTCTCTGAACCCACAATGTCACTTCCTGTTTTCCGGTCACTCTACTCCCCTAGGAAACACATTTATAGCAACACACAAGTCTTATTTATGCCTTAAATGACTTATTTTCTATTATTATTATTATTCTATTTCGGGTAATAGGAGTGTAACGGTGACTACAGGGTGATAGTCCTTTTCTAAAGGATACAAATGTTGGTAAAAACCCTACTTTAGTTGTAAACAGGTTTTCTATGCTTTTAACTACGAAAATACTGTATATTTGTGACTCCTACTTCACTTGTAGCCGTAGGGTCTAAAAGCAATTAACTGCGATAAACGAGGCATTACTGTATATGTTTTTCCCAGTATTGTCTAAAACTTGATTGTTTTGTGTGTGCAGACATGGATGAGTGCGAGAAGGACCCCTGCCCACCGGGCTCCAGATGTGTGAACACCAGGGGTTCCTTCAGCTGTGAATGTCCACTCGGCTTTGACCTGGAGGATGGACGTACGTGCACCAGAGGTAATGCTCATCAGCTCTATTTTTAACAGATGTTTTTTTTTAGTAGTATATCGTATTTAGTCTATCTTGTTTCCCTACACAGCAAAAACATTTCTGGGAACATTCAGCCTTAACAGAGCGACACACGACGCAAATATCTTCAAGAGCGCCACTATGCATGAGATCCAGAGAGAGATCATTCAACTGGTGAGTTGAATGATTCACACATTGACTTTATAGCTCCACTCTCATAAACACCTTGCCCCAAGTAGCCACTATTTATATGATGCTTTCCGCTGTGATTATTATGTTGCCGCCGTCTCTTTCTTTTGTCTCCTCAGCTCAACGCCTCCTTGTCCATCCTCAGAGGCTACAGCCGCTCCACTCTTAGTAAGAAGTGAGTTCATGACTTGCTTGGTCAAGGGACTGTGTCGTGTCAAAGGGCAACCTTTAGATGTCGTCTCAAGGAAAGACTGCAGTATGATGTGGATGGGCTAGAGCGGTGCTTCCCAAATATATAATAATGAGAAGCAGGGAGTACCTTCAATATTAGTGCAGACCTGCTAACATTTACAAATTTATTGTAATCAGCATGCAATTTGACTTTTGAATATGCTTCACGGCTCTTCATTTTCTTGCAATTTTGTGGTTTCAGTTTTCTGGGGATCCTTCACATAACAGACAGTGGAAAATGCAAACAAAAAATGCTGATCTGAACCAACGTGTACTTACTGCTTGCTGGAAAAATAGGCTTTATTATGCACTCACTCAAATATACTCAAATACTCACAACACTTTTGTTTTTGCTCCTAGACCTAAAACAGCATTGTTATTGCACAGATGCACCTGAATTTGGCTACAGTAAAAGGCCACCCCAAAATGTCACCTCATGTTGCGGCATGATAAAGCACGGCCCCAAGGATCTGTACAACTCCTGCAAGCTGGAAACATCCCAGTTCCAATACATTTTGCACATTTTGGAGTGGTCTTGTATTGTGGCCACCTTAAAAACAAAAGTGTTGTCGCTTGTGGGTTTGAGTGTATTTTAAAGCATGCGAAAAGTAATTTCCCTAACCTCTGATTAACAACAAACAACAACAAACAAAAACAAATGTCGATATCACACTCGACAGGGAAGAAGACGGTGTTCGTATATCCGCCATCAACATGTTCTCCATCTCCACGGACGTGACCAGCGCCGAGGTCTACGACAGCATTCAGATGTCTCTAAAAAACTGCAGCTCCTCGCAGTCCCACTGCCGTGTGGTCCTGCACTACCGGCTCACGTACCACGGTAAGAACGTCACTCGCTGACCTCTGTTCACGGTTAGCTGGTTTATACAAGAGTTACATATGGCAGAACCTGCACCAAGCAAAAGATCATGTAGGTCAGGGATGTTGCGGCCCGCAGCTGTTATTTATTGGCCCGTGGCACATTCTAAAAATATAATTGAACAGACGTAATTTTTTGTATAATGTTGTAATATTTGGAGGGGAAATGACATCATACTAGTCCTACCAATAATAGTTGAAATATTAAAGAAAAAAATGTATTTTGTTAAAGGTGCTAATATGAGAAACAAACAAAATAAACTTGTAATTTTTGGAAAAATCAGTTGGGGAAAAAGTTGAGGAATAAAGTCATAATTACGAGAATACGTTGGACATAGTCTCTCCAACGTGTCCCGGGTCTTCCCCGGGGCCTCCTACCGGACGGATGTGCCTTGAACACCCCCAGGGAGGCGTCCTAACCAGATGCCCGAGCCACCTCATCTGGCTCCTCCCAATATGGAGGAGCAGCGGTTCTACTCCGAGTCTCTACCTAAAGATAATGCTTCTCATCTCTAAGGGAGAGCCCACACACCCTGCGGAGAAAACTCATTTTGGCCGCTTGTACCCGTGATCTTGTCCTTTCGGTCACTACCCAAAGCTCATGCCCATATTTGAGGAAAAATAATGTTAATTTAGTAGTGGAAAATAAAAATATTATAGAAAAACATGTTTAGTTTTGTTTTTAAATGGGAAACAAAACTAAAGAAAGTTGTAATTTTTGCCAAATTAGGTTGGGGAAAAAGTTATACTGTGGGAATAAAGTCAAAATATTATGGAAATAAAGTTGTAACTATGAAAAGAAAATGTACAAGAAGAAGGTTGAAATAGCTGGACAATTTAAAAAACCCAGCAGGAATGGAAAAAACAGCTGTAACTTTATGGAAGTAAAATCAAAATATTGAGAGAAAAAAGTCATATTCAAACAAGAAAATATAATTTTACGCAATAAACTTGTATAATATGAAGAAAAATAATGTTATTTTAGTAGCATGGAGTTGAAAAAATATAATATAGTATTATATAGTATTAGTATTACTATAGTATTATAGTAATATAGTATTAAAAATAACATTTTTACGTCAGCAAAATAAAATTGTAATTTTTGGAAAATTAGGTTAGTCTTATATAGTATCTCGGGGTCTTGTTCACGAGTGAGGGAAGGTTGGAGCGTGAGATCGACAGACGGATCGGTGCAGCATCTGCAGTAATGCGGTCGCTGTACCGGACCGTCGTGGTGAAGAGAGAGCTGAGCCGGAAGGCAAAGCTCTCTGTTTACCGATGGATCTACGTTCCCACCCTCACCTATGGTCATGAGTTATGGGTCATGACCGAAAGAATGAGATCGCGGATACAAGCGGCGGAAATGAGTTTCCTCCGTAGAGCGGCTGGACTCACCCTTAGAGATAGGGTGAGGAGTTCGGCCATCCGGGAGGAGCTCAGAGTAGAGCCGCTGCTCCTTCACATCGAGAGGAGCCAGTTGAGGTGGCTCGGGCATCTAGTCCGGATGCCTCCCGGGCGCCTCCCTGATGAGGTGTTTCGGGCATGCCCAGCCGGGTGAAGGCCCCCGGGAAGACCTAGGACACGCTGGAGGGACTATGTCTCACAGCTGGCCTGGGAACGCCTTGGTGTCCTCCCGGTGGAGCTGGAAGAGGTCGCCGGGGACCGGGAAGTCTGAACTTCCCTACTGAAACTGCTGCCCCCGCGACCCGGACCCGGATAAGCGGAGGAAAATGGATGGATGGATGGATGGAGGTTAGTCTTCATGAGAAGACATTTTCTAAGATTAGAAAGACATGAAAATCAGCTGGGATAGGCTCCAGCATACCCCCACGACCCTAGTGAGGATATACGGCATAGAAGTTGGATGGAAAATTAATATTTAAAAAAGGCAAAAATGCAAAGACTAAACTTCATACTAATCATTTTTTCACTTCTATCACAAAGTGGGGCTGCACGGTGGATGAGTGGGTAGCATGTTGGCATCACAGTCAGGAGGTTTAGGGTTCAAATCTCTACTGGGCATCTCTGCGTGGAGTTTGCATGTTCTCCCCGTGCCTGCGTGGGTTTCCTCCCACTTTTCAAATACATTCATGTTAGGTTAATTGGCGACTTTAAATTGTCCATTAGAGTGTGAATGCTTGTTGGTCTGCCCTGCGATTGGCTGGCAACCAGTCCAGGGTGTACCCCGCCTCCCGCCCAAAGTCAGCTGGGATAGGCTCCAGCATACCAGCGATCCCAGTGAGGATAAGCGGAATGGAAAATGGATGGACGGCTATCACAAAGCTGACAAGCAGTTTAAAAAAAATATATATATATATATAACTCAAAATGTGTTGCTTTACAAAATAGTAGCATTTGCATTCTTGAATTTTTCACTATGTGCATGGGAAAGGCTTGGACCCCCCGGATCTACATCTAGATGATCTAGGTGCCAAAGTATTTGATGTGATGGCCACTAGAGGGCGTGAATGCATTATCCATAATAATCGCCTGTCCCTGTCCGTCGAATTCCTCAGCAGTGTGAAGGCACACTGCTTCACATGACATTAGCAGGATCAAAGAGAGGCGTTCACATGTGTTATACCATGTTATCTTACATTGTGTTTTCAGTGGAGAATCTTTGTTTGGCCCAGAGGATTCAGTGCGACAGCGAACGTTCCACCTGCACGGATGTCAGCGGTACCGCCCAATGCCAGTGTCTGCAAGGATATTACAAACATAACCCCGATGACCTGTCCTGCTTAGGTAAAACCTTGCGAGATGTTAAAACTGTTGAAGTTGCCTCGCCTGATGCCGTGTTCCTTTCTGCAGAATGCGGGGATGGCTACAAGCTGGAAAATGCCACCTGCGTCCCGTAAGTCTACAATCAGCGAGATTGTTGTGCTTAAAGTTGTCTTCCGGCCGCATTCTCACTGCGGGCTTTTTTCCATTTCTTAGCTGCACGTTTGGTTTCGGAGGGTTCAACTGTGGGAATTGTAAGTAGAGTAGTCGTCTTTCAAATAAACGCATGTTTAAAAAAAAAAAAAAAACAGGACGACCCTAATGAGGATAAGCGGCATAGAAAATGAAGTTTAATCCTGCTTGTTTTTGTCTTTACAGTTTACAAGCTGATCGCTGTTGTTGTATCGCCTGCGGGCGGCGCCCTGCTCCTTATCCTCATCATTGCGCTCATTGTCACTTGCTGCAAGTAAGATCTCTATCCTGTGTCGTAGCTTTCCATTTACTGCAGGATTTGAAATCTGTTTGTGTCTTAGTCTGGAGTAGCGGCCTGAGAAGCACACTTAAGAGGCTATTCGCTACAGATGCAGGGCAGCATGGGCAGAAAACCCCGATACCGATATGTCCCCACAACTCATTTTATGTCGATATCGGTTGGCCAATTTTATCGAACATCCGCGGTTACCAATCGTGGCATACAAGTACTTTCATGTTTTCAAAATATTAATTACATACACTATTTTTAGTAAGATGAGGAAAAGAAAAACCTGCAAAAATGGAAAAATCAGCAGTAATTCAACAAAAATAGTCAAAATATTGAGATTAACAGCATTTTAGTAAGTTTAAATATCAAATAAAAGACATGTTGGTTTTATGAAAATGTTATGAGAATATGTTGTTGTATTATGGAAAACAAAACAACAGATACAAGAAAAGAACTGCTGCAATTTTACAAAAATTAAGTCAAAATATCAAGACAAAAAAGTTGTATTCTAATGAGATAAAAATGTTGGAATTTTTACCAGAATAAACTCTTAATATTATGGGGGGAAAATGTCATTGTAGTAGCATTAAGTTGAAATATTTTTGTTTCTGTTATGATTAACAAACAAAACAAAATACAGCTATAATTTTGGGGAAATTGAGGAATAAAGTCATAAAATAAATAAATTTGATAAACAAAACTTACAAAGCTTATTTAAGAAGAAATATGAAATATCAAGAAAATGTAAAAAATCATCAGCAAAAATGGAGGGAAAATGCAAAGACTGAAGTTAATTCTAAATATACGCTAATAATAACTTTATCACGAAGCTGAGATGCAGTTCTTTTTAATACACAGAACCTCTTAGCATTGCTTTACAAAAAGTAAAGTGGACTTTGGTGTTCTCATGTGGCCCTTGCTGGAAAATGTTTGCACATCCAAAAATTCAAGACTGCTTATGTATTGGAACCGAACTATCCAGTAAAAGTGCATAAACTGCATTAGGAGAAACAAGAATGACATCAACAAGATCATCTTCAAGAGTGGAGACCTTCAGATGTCTCCGTACGCAGACTTCCCCAAGAGCAACCGCATCTCCATGGAGTGGGGCAGAGAGACCATTGAGATGCAAGAGAACGGAAGCACCAAGAACCTGCTCCAGATGAGCGACATCTACTACTCTGTAAGAAGACTACTTTTTGGTTTTCTCCACCCAGAACACTGATCAAGTTGAAGTGTAGTACAGCGTTTTTGACGGAAATACAGTCCTGTTCAAAATAATAACGTACCAGATGAATCACTGTTATTAGTATGTTTGTATTGCTACATGGCAAGTTACCAGTAGGTGCAGATACCTGAATCCAAGGGAGGACTTGTGTGGTGACATGAAAAAGGCTTTTTGTGAAGCAAAAGCAAGAAATGTTCATGAATTGTGGAATGTTGGTAAAGAATGTTGGAGGGGAATAACAGCTGAAAGGTGCCACAAGTTGGTAGAGTCCATGCCACACAGATGTGAAGCACTTATAAAAAACTAAATGTTAGTTTAGTCATTCACAGGATTGCCAAATCCTAGAAACAAAAAAGTTAACAAAAAATAGTTTTGTGTTTGTAAAGTCAACAACAGACACTGCTATTTATTTGGACACCCCTTTCAACTAATTGGCCAATAGCACAGCCTCAAGAGCGTGCATATCATGAATGCTGGGTCTTGTTTGTTTTCTGAGCATCTACAGCACCTACTGGTGACTTGTTTGCCATGTAGCAATACAAATATACTAATAACAGCACTTCACCTGCTTAGCCACATTGCACTGCTGCTTTTTTAACACTACTGTAACTGCCAAAAATATGCCTTGATTCTCAGCACAGCAGAACTCTGCTTCTAGACACTAAGTTATTTTTTTTTAAATCCATTACAAAATCCTAAACAAAGTGCGCAGGTGGCATCTGTGTTGTTCGCCTCGTTCCCTGCTCGTCACTATTTGCCAACAAGTTCAATAAAGGTAACGTTTGACGTGAAATACTCGTTGATGCTTTCTGCATGTAAAAAGAGTAATAGTTCTAAATTAAGTGTTTTTTGTTTACATTGTTCCCTATGGGGAAACATTTTTACGGTTTTTGTGCGATTCAGTTTTAGGCGAACCCTTTGGGACGGAATAGTAAGGAAAACTAAGGTACTACAGTATTCCGGTCCATGGCAAGAAACTGCTTCACTTTGATTTAAAGCGCAGGTGTCAAACAGAAGGCCCGGCGGCCAGATTCGGCCCAGCATATAGTTATATGTGACCCCTAAGACACAAAACGTATTATTTTTGATTGTATTTGATGAGTTTTAATATTTGTACGTAATTATCTTGTAGTGCTAAAGAATTATATATATTTTTTTATTTTTTTTAAATGGAAAAGGCTCTTAATATTTCTTGCTTAAAGTATTTATTCTGTCAAAGTGGACAGAAAATGTGTACTGCATGCAATTGGAGAGTTTTTTTTGTTTGTTTCCAAACCCTATTTAAAAAGAATTGTGCAATTAAAATGTGCAATAATATTGTGACGGTCTGATCTAGAGGATCAAAGAAATTGTTCTTTTTTTGCAGCCTGCGTTGCGGAACTCCGACCTGGAGAGAAACGGCTTGTACCCGTTCACAGGGCTGCCGGGCTCTCGTCACTCATGCATCTACCCGGCCCAGTGGAACCCATCCTTCATTAGTGACGATTCACGCCGAAGAGACTACTTTTAACCCTGGAAGTTGCACTCGCATCCTCAGAGGCAGGCGATCTCGGACACCGACATTCTGACAGAGCCATTTGAATACTTCATATACTAAAGTGCACATGTTTTTGCAAGTAAAATGAAAGTATTGCAGTGCCTTTGCATGGATTAGGCTCATTTCCTCCATTAGACTAGTAAATGCAAAACCCTTGGTATGCTGAACTATGACTACTGTATATGCATGGCACTCCACTGATTTTGCTAAGAATCTGCATTGATGGAACATCCTGTTCAAACCACTCACTACATTGAAGTTCATAGAAACGGAAGACACACTTGGCAATTTGATAGCAGTCTTTATTTATTCACAGAATGTCCAAAATTTGGCATTTCATTCAGATACACTGAAAGGTAAACCTGTGGCTTTAAGTGTGTATGCTTTGTGTGTGTGTGTGTGGTTTTATTCTTATTTGGACACTAAAAGTGTTGTTATTTTTTTAGAATATTATTTTTATGCTGCATATTTCCTCTCATTCCTGGCGTTTTAGTCAGATGTCTTTATTTAAATAAACACATATTGCACAGAAGCTGGTTTGCATTGTGATGTCTGTGGAAACTGGAGTAGAGTTGCAGCAACGAATCAAATTAATCGGTTATTTGATTAATCTACAACTGTTTTGGTATTTGATTAATATTTTCGTAAATGTAATTATCCTCCACTTGCAGCTTTTCAAATGTGAATATTAATTACCTTTGTCATTGATGGAAGTTCATTTTAGGCAAAACAAGATTAGAATTTTTTCCCAATTTTTTGTGGTCAAGGGGGGCAATAACTGATATTTGGAGTCGTGTGTGTTTTGAAATGTTTACTGTACCACAAGTTGATGCTTAACGATATTATTAAAACCAAGTAAACCACTGTAATACATAATATGAATAATATATCATAATATCTGTAAAGTTGCAGAATTGCCGTTTGTCTCACGTCAGGGCTGTCCAGCTGTCTTTGGATATTTATAATAAAAAAACAATTCATCATAACAATAATGTTTTATATGTATTTAAAGACAGTTTTGTGTTTTTAATAGGGCTGTCAATACCATGTTGATGGAAATGTCCTTTAACTGCATTTTTTTTAACATGCTCACGTCCTGTTTGACCCTTGGCCCACACCGTAGTTTGAGGAAACAGTGGTGGATGTGGAGCTACAAGTGTGCACAAATACTGAGCAGAAATGGACAAAGAAAAGGGTATTTTGAATGGTAAGCTGCTCTCTCAACAAGACCACAGTTTGTGTTGTGTAAAACTAAGACAGGGACAACATGAAATTAAAAGCACTAAATGAATACAGAGCCACAATCCACCGATATCAGCTTGAACTTTAACGCACAGTTACAGTAGATGGTGTGTTAAAGGCCTGTCGAACAAAGTGGGACAAGTCGCCGCTCGCATTAAACATACAAAAATTGTGGGATTTCTACCTGTTTATTATTTTTTAATACAATAATGGCCTGATGTAGTTACTTATAAATAATTGTCTTCTTTTATTGATTTATGATTTATTTATTTATCAATGAGCCTGACCTTTTCCCGCGGCATTACTGTAATTTGGGGACCGCATGCTTGGGGATATGATGTGCTCTTTTACATGCTTGTACGAATGCCCATTTTATAGAATTGCCTTAATGTAAGATTAAACGTAACTGTTAAATAGTATTGAATTGAATCGTATTGTCTGTACATCCATCCATTCTCTATGCCGCTTGTCCTCATTAGGGTCGCGGGTATGCTGGAGCGTATCCCAGCTGACTCTGGGCAGGAGACGGGGTACACCCTCGACTGGTCGCCAGTCAATCACAGGGCAAACAAACAAACATTCACAGTCACATTCATACTTACGGAAAATTTAGAGTCCCCAATGAAGCTAACATGCATGTTTTGGAATGTGGTAGCAGAAATTCAAACCCAGGTCTTCCAGATATTCTGACTGTGTGGCCAAAATGCTTACCACCCAGAAACACCAAGAAAACCAAAACTGTCACGATGACAAACACACAGATTGTGACAGTACCCCCCCCTCAAGGACGGATCCCAGACGTCCTAATAGTCCAACCGTCACAAGAAGACGGGAAGGGTGGCGGGAGGTCAGGTGGTGGGGCGCCGGCAGAACCCGTCCGGCGGTCGCTGGGACAGAGACCCAAGTGAGGCCAGCAAGACCCCTCCGGGGGTCGGCTGGGGCGACGACGCAGGCGAGGCCGGCGAGACCCCTCCGGGGGTCGGCCGGGGCGGCGACGTAGGCGAGACCCCTCTGGGGCGACGACGCAGGCGAGGCCGGCGAGACCCCTCTGGGGCGACGACGCAGGCGAGGCCGGCGGGACCTCTGCGGGGTCGGCCGGAGCGGAGCCTAAGCAGGACTGGAACCTTGGGCGTTGCTGGATTGTGACAGGAACGCACTGCGCCGTGGGAGGCGCGACAGAAACGCCCTGCGCCGTGGGAGGCGCGACAGAAACGCCCTGCCCCGTGGGAGGCGCGACTGGAACGCCCTGCGCCGTGGGAGGCGCGACAGAAACGCCCTGCCCCGTGGGAGGCGCGACTGAAACGCCCTGCGCCCTGGGAGGCGCGACTGGAACGCCCTGCGCCGTGGGAGGCGCGACTGAAACGCCCTGCGCCGTGGGAGGCGCGACTGAAACGCCCTGCGCCGTGGGAGGCGCCACCGGAGGCACTGGAGCCGACGCCCTGGGAGGAGGGACTGGAAGGACCGGGACCGACGCCCTGGGAGGCGACCCCAGGAGTGGCTTCTGCCGGCGGGAACTGACGCTGGCGGGCGATCGGCGGAATCCTGCAGCGGGGTGCGGCTATCGGTGGCTGCTGGGCTGTCGAAGCCAAAGAAAGCTGCCTAGGACATGGAGTGGGCGGAGTCCTGCAGCGAGGTGCCGGTGTCGGCAGCTGCCGGGCTGCCAACGCCGGGGAAAGCTGCTAAGGATGAGGAGGGGGCGGAGTCCTGCAGCAAGGTGCTGGTATTTGGCAGCTGCTGCACGTCTTCCACCGCCAGACAGGATGTACTAGCCCCCCCTCCCGAAGGCGGATCCCAGACGCCGTCCTCGTCCGCCACAGGAACCAGGGAAGGGTGGAGGGAGGCTTGGAGGAGGGCACGCGACTCACCACGTCGACGTCCCCGAGTCGGCACCGCCGGGTTTCTCTGTTGCCGGCGGGCCGGCGTGTGTGTGGCGGCTCCCAGCCACACCGACGCTATAGTGACCAGCGTGCCGTCTGGACCCCACATCATGTACTCCCGCTCCTCCGGCGAGTACCTGGCCAACTCCTCCTCCATCTCCATGAGCGTCAATGCCGTCCTTGAGTTGCTCTCCGCGAGGTCGAATTCCGGGAGGCTCATTCTCTCACGGTATCGTCGCGGCATGGTGTAACGACCCCGAGGATGCAGAGAGCTGGACGTCAGGCAGGTAAGGTTGGCAGGAATCTTTTAATTCCTTGCATTGCATCAACCTTTCATTGTTGTTTCTAACAATATTTACACGTGTTTTGGTGATATGAGCACACTAATCTTCTATGCTTATCTGCTGGACAGGTATCTTGGCTCCACAACAAGTCCTCCACACAGTAATCACCTGATTCACTCAGTCAGATCACCCCTCCCCTTGCATGTGTCATCTCCTCTACTAATTAACATTTTAGCATGAAGACATTTTGCCAAGAAGCCTTTTTTTTACTGCCTCATCTCGAATCAGAAGCTGCTTTTGTACGCTGTGGTTTGCTTGTCCACACTTTATCTGTTGGTGCTCGCAGTTTTGTTCCTTTTCTACATGCACGGGCCATCCTACTGTCCTTGGACATCTTGTTGCACATCAGCCTCACCACAATTTTGACCTTCACGGGTATGTTTCCACCGCTTTCTGGTCGTACCTGCACGCAATAGGCTTTCTATGTGGATTAGGAGGAACATCAAATCGATTAGCTACTCTCTTGTGGAGATGTGTTTCACAGCGAGACAGGAGTCGAGGTAAGCGGGACCACGTCTTTACTCTCCACTCAACAACGAGCAACAACCTCTTCTCAGCCAAACCGTTAACACTCACGAGACTCGGCAGAACACTTGGTGAAGATCCAACAATGTTGTGGGTCACCACACTCTCATCTTTGTGGAAAGACTGTTCTGCACGCTTGCCCTCCCACCAATATATCAAGACTGTGTTGGCACATTTCAGCTTGAGTGGCTCCCCTTTCCTTTAGGGCGGCAACATGAGATATGGGAACTGGGAACAGCCAAAGAAAATAAAAAGAGAGGAGATGGCAGAGTGCTGGAAGATGTAACCGAATACATCTCTGTTCGTTCTCCTCGCGAGTAAAAAGCAATTGCTGTTGTCTTCTTGTTATGAATGTTTTAGGTTGCTTGAACCTGACACTATCCCAGCTGACTTTGGGCGAGAGGCGGGGTGCACCCTGCACTGGTCGCCAGTCACACTTTAATGGACAATTTAGAGTTGCCAACAAAGCTAACATGCATGTTTTTGGAATGTGGGAGGAAACCGGAGTACCCGGAGAAAATCCACACACGCACGGGGAGAACATGCAAACTCCACACAGAGATGCCCAACGGAGATTCGAACCCTGAACCTCCTGACTGTGAGGACAATGTGCTACCCACCCAGCCACCGTGCGGCTATACACCGACTATTGGTCCATCCTATATATAAAGCCAAATGCATAGAAAACTCAAATATGAAATAATGAACTGAAATGATATATTAATAAAATTTATTTAATTGTTTTAAACATTGTATTTAATTTAATTGTATTAAACAATTATGACAAATGGATTATATATTCCATGAGCAATACATTAACATCATGATCAATTTGTAGAGTTTGCGTCGCGGCATGGTGTAACGACCCCGAGGATGCAGAGATCTGGGCGTCAGGCAGGTAAGGTTTAGATCTACCACTCACCGTTTAAATTAGGGGCCACTTGCAAGTCAGGGAGGAAATGGCAGCTCATTCTTTGGCAGGAGCCAATCACGAGCTCAAAGGGAACTCACAACGAGCTTGCCAACCCATTAGAAATCGTATGAGAGGCATGCTTGGATCCCTCTGAGGTTGCTTCTGGTTGACACAGGGAGCTGAATGAATCATTGCGGCCCCTAATATGCAGCACCCCAGCAGCCATGGCCAGTGAGCTGCCTTGTTGGGAAGCAATGCATGATGGGAAAAAGTTCAGAGTTGTAGTTCTTTTACTCTAAACTCGTATTTGTAAATACTTGTCATGTATATTTCTTAGCTACCTTTTGAAATGTTAAGTTATTGTGTGATGGTTTTAGCGTTCTTTGTGAGATGACACCGCGAGTCAGATTATTATATTGAGTAATGACTTCCTGTAATTTATGATAGCTTGGTAAGATCATTGTGAGTTTTTTTTTTTAATATGTCATGATTGGCTGCCGTCAATTAGAAAGCTACCAAATACAATCAATGTCATTTTTTATGATGTAATGAAATGTGTATTTATTTCATAATCTAATGATGGGAATTGCCCACAGTGTTCAATAATAATAATACACGGCAATATTTAAATAGGCCATGAAAAATATAAACCGATCATGAAATAAGTATCGTCCTCGTGAAATGAATATTTTATGAATAGTTTCATTGTTTTTAATTGATGAAATTATTTAAAGGAGAAGTTAATACACACTTTGCACAAAATCCCGTCATGCAAAACCCCTTCATACCTTTAGATCAGGGGTCGGCAACATTTACTGTGAAAAGAGCCATTCTCCACCTTCTCATGCTAAAGAAAAATAATCTGCAGTCCTTTTTCACATTACAACAAACAGTTGTTGTGCAGTTTGCACAACTTTTTGAATCCTTCCCATACTTATTTGTGTAAAATGAGAGTAGCGCACTTTAATACAACAGAAAGTTTGCCAGTTTTAAAAAGTACTCATATATTGAGAAACATTTCTTGACAGTCTGAATTGCAATTTTTTTTGTTCTTACAGCGAGATATTACGACGGCGTATTAGGGTCACATTTAAAAAAAAAAAGTGACAATTTCAAGATTAAAAGTGGTAATATTACGAGATTAAAGGTCATCATTTTTAAAATTACGACTTAAACTCTCCAGCCTCTGCGAGAAATTTTTTGTGCGTGTCATACAGTATGTGTCAGAGGGAAACTAGAGCATGGGTCTTCAGGAAGGAGGGAAACTTCAGACGAGCTTTTATTTGTAACGAGACGGCAAAGCAGAGCAGTTGGCCACAACCAGGTTAGCCTGGGCTAGTGTCGTCTCACCGCTACACTCTAATACCCCGCCCCTCCGCATACGGCCCCCCGGTTCATAGTCTCGGGCAATGCCTACAAAGTGAAGTTCCGACTTTTATGTTCGTAAAGTTACGACTTTACTCTCATAATATGACGATCCTTTTCTCGTGAATACACAACGTTAGTCATTTGGTTCATTTGGGCGAAATGTGATTCAAATGCAACATGTTTATTCCCTATCACATCTACTGCTCACTTACGCAAACGTTCATCACACCACAAACAAGACAAAATGATAATGCTGTAAGAAACTGAAAAGATTCATTCATTGTTTACCCGGGTATTTTGTCTCTGAATCACTCACCTCACCTCTCTGTCCCTTTTCGAGTCGTTCGTTCATCACGTGACAGCGCCATGTGAGCTTATTTGA
>QODF01000184.1:1573212-1653757 GCA_024372805.1 Oostethus manadensis
TCCGGCTCATGCAGCATAGGATAGGCTTATGGGGCTGTCACGTGATGAACGAACGACTCAAAACCCGAAGACTCGAGCGATGAACTAATCGACTCTCTTTCCGGCTCATGCAGCATAGGAAAGGCTTATGGGGCTGTCACGTGATGAACGAACGACTCAAAACCCGAAGACTCGAGCGATGAACTAATCGACTCTCTTTCCGGCTCATGCAGCATAGGATAGGCTTATGGGGCTGTCACGTGATGAACGAACGACTCAAAACCCGGAAGACTCGAGCGATGAACTAATCACTTCTCTTTCCGGCTCATGCAGCATAGATAGGATGTTACGCAAATGCGCATGCGCGACTGAATGAATCACTCCCCGAGACGATTCGCTCCTCCCGAGTCACATTTAGGATTGGTTCAAAATCGTTCACGAACGACCCATCACTACTTCCCACAAATCCTTCCCGTGTCCTCCGTGCTGGACATGAGGACTTATGATTAGTTTTTTTTCATGTCGAATGATGAAGCTGGTCGACGCGATAAATGCGATTAGATGCAGAAATGCATATAGGAGAAGATAAATCATGTGTTGTATGACTGAAAAAGTAAGGCAAGACATTAAATTATATATCTTATCAACTGCTTTACATTGTGAGTACGTGTTGTTTTCAAAACATTCTTTAAATATTGATAATGTAATCTTTCGCCACCCCTTTTCCTTCTTTTATTTCTGCAAAAGCGATCATCAAGATATAAGCACTCGACTTGTTACTGAAGTAAAGTACAACATGCGGTGTGAGTGTGGTAGCCAAATCTCCGAGTTTTCCTGAAGGCGTCATGACAACCGCGCAGTGCTAGTCGGCAGCCGGACTGTCTGCGGTTCTAGCAGGGGAAGCTGCGGGGACTCCGGTTCGTCCTGTGGTGAAGGTAACCAACATGGAAGTCACGACACATTTGCGGCTTTCGTGTGGAAATAGGAGCTAGAAAAAGTGACGTAAGTCCGCCTTTTCCCGCCGCCTCTTCCCCCGTACACACAAATAGAAGACTTTGGGTTGCTCTTGCTAATTCATGTTGTCCGTAAATTGTTCTTGGGGTAGTTTTGTGTGAAATGGGTTGACGTTAACGACTTGTAACCTGTCAGGATGGCGTGTGTTCTAATCATCTAACTCGCATCAGTGATCATCTTCGAGATGCGTTCAGGTGCATTCTGCGAAAAGCGGCCCGCCCTTAAAGCGAAAGGACCTGACAATGAGCCTAAATGAAAGGCACTGAGATGAGAACAACGGAAGGCGGGTGTTTGAAAAAGATGTGGCTGGACCTCTCCTCGATTCCCGCTCTGGACCGCTCTGCAAACCCTAGGAAAGTCCTCGCAGGTCCTTTGTGTTCCGAGGTTGGCTTCCGCCTGCACTGCTCCAGTGAAGTGCTGAAAAACGCTCACCAGGTGTCCGCCATCCTTCCAGGTGTAGAAGACACCTCTGACTATAACACCCGGCAGGCCTCCAAGTGCGGGCCAGATGGTGTTGATGTGCTTAACGTTTCTTCTCCGTACTCCCAAGTGCAAGCTGATCTAAGCGGTCTTCCTCTGGCTGCAGAGCAGAACTTTTGGCAAACTGTCTTAGAGGAGGCCGTGAAGGAGACTGAGTCCAGGAGTGCTGGACTTAACATCCGAGTGCGGAGACTGCAGAGGAGGCTGCAGACCTTGCTGGGGGAGATCGCTTCGCTGCACAGCAGCCAGCAGCTGGAGGGCCTCAGCAGGTTGGGTCCACACGGAGATGTTCTCCCGCAGACGCACGCTCAACCACGTTTGTCCCGGGCGGTATTGCCCATCACAGATCTTTGTGAGTTTAGAGACTGTAACGAGGCATTGCTCAGACACCTAGAACTGGACTTGGACTCGGAGGCCACGGCCAGCAGCAGCTCGGATGAAGACCAAGAAGAAGTCAGGTGGGCAGGAGGACGCGAGACTTTAGTTACGTGAGTATACTTATGGTCATATTTCTTTTAAACTAGGAAGTTGGAATATCTGGGGAAAAATTTATTTGCTTTTATGTACGCAATTTTTGCCCCAAATCCCTCCATGCAATACTCTTTCATACCTCTAGGTCAGGAACCTTTATTAACAAAAGAGCCATTCTGCCCCCTCCTATACTAAAGACAAATTATACAGAGCTGCGACCATAACACAGGTTTTAGTCTTTTTCTTAATTTATACAACAAAATAAAACGCTCCTCAGCCTTCCCGGTAAGGTCTGTTCGGGTTTTCTGGAGAGGAGGATGCGCCGGATAGTCGATTCCCGGATTCAGGAGGAGCCGTGTGGTTTTCGTCCTGGTTTTGGAACTGTGGCCCAGCTCTATAAACTCAGCAGGGTCCTTGAGGGTGCATGGTACCCTGCTGTATCCTCTTCTCTTGCGCCAACTACCTTCATGTCCTCTTTCACTACATCCATAAACCTCCTCTTTGCTCTTCCTCTAGGCCTCCTGCCTGGCAATTCAAAACTCAGCATCCTTCTACCAACATATTCACTATCTCTCCTCTGGACATGTCCCAACCATCTCAGTCTGGCCCCTCTGACTTTATCTCCAAAACCTCTAACATGTGCTGTCCCTCTGATGTGCTCATTCCTGATCCTGTCCATCCTGGTCACACCCAAAGAGAACCTCAGCATCTTCATCTCTGCTACCTCCAGCTCTGCCTCCTGTCTTTTCCTCAGCGGCACTGTCTCTAAACCAAACAACATGGTTGGTCTCACCACAGTTTTGTACACCTTTCCTTTCATTTTAGCTGAAACTCTTCTATCACACCCGACACTTTTCTCCACCCATTCCAGCCTGCCTGCACACGCTTCTTCACCTCTTTTCCACACTCTCCATTGCTCTGGACAGTTGACTCTAAGTTCTTAAAATTTTCCACCTTCTTTATCTGTTCTCCCTGTAAGATCACTCTCCCACTTCAACGGTCCCTCATGCACACATGTACTGCGTCTTGCTGCGGCTAACCTTCATTCCTCTTCTTTTCAGTGTACCTACTTACTTACACTGTATGTGTAAGATATCTGTTATGACACGCTTTTTTTGTTTATACAGTTTAGCAACACTGGGCAAACGGCGCTCGAACGTGTCTCTTGTGTGTTAAGAATGTCAATGTTGTTCAATGTCTTAAGGCGAGCTGGGTGAAAAGAAAAAGAGTGCTTTGTATTTTTTTTTTAAATGCCAGAAAAAAAAATCATATATTCTAAATCACGCCACAAATTGACGTCATGATGGCTGTAATTCAGATGTCCATTTATTTGCATGTCAACACAGAGCACTCATTCCTTTTTTTTACCACTTAGTCCTTTAAGCAGACCATATGATTATTCTTACCCTAAAAGTATTGTAATGGCAGCTGAATAATCTGATGCCAGGTTGGCTGTAATTCAGACGTCCATTTATTTGCATGTCAACACAGAGCACTCATTCCTTTTTTTTTAGCACTTAGTCCTTCAAGAAGACCATATGATTAGTCCTACCCTAAAGGTATTGTAATGGCGGCTGAATAATACGATGTCAGGAAGGCTGTAATTCAGATGTCAATTTATTTGCATGTCAACACGCACGACACTTCCTGGTTTCTTATTCTATGCATTTGACTCCAAATGCTTGCTCCAACCAACACCACTGCCCTCTGTAGCTCACACACTAAACTGCAGCTTGGAAAAACAGAATAATGCACTCGCCACGACAGTATTTTGCACGCCCATTTTTTCCAGTTTTATCTTTTATTGGATGGACTGTTATTTCCATTAGTATCTGACTCATTGGGACCACATTTCATTAGGTTTGTTACAAAAGCCAAACAATATTGTTGGTCATGCTGTGTATTAAAAAAAAAGACAACTGAAAAAAAATGCATTTTCGCATAAATGCATTGGAAACCACAGTCATAAGCAGGCCAAACCTGTAGGCGGCATTATCTACTAAAATTCTATCCAATCTGAATCAACCTCCGCCAGGTCGACCTCAAAGTGCTTCTTCGCCTCTGCTTTTCAACATAAAGCAGTATTTGGGCTGGCAAAAACGAGCGAGGAAAAAGTACTGTAACAATAGCTACAAACGACACAGTCTGAGGGCATCCATGTTGTTTATGATGTAAGTACAGGTTCCGCGTGTGACATCACAGCATACTTTGTCGCGGGCAGTGACGTTTGGAAACGTAAAACTCCGGTTATTTGCCTGTAACATTATAAAGGATTGCTGGCTTAGGCAGAACGATTTTCTATTTTTAGAGAGAAAAATCTGCAAACTCGATTGCTGAATTGAGAATGTGTGGGGTAACTGAGCGGTTGCGGAAGGGTTTGAGTTGGAAACCGACGGACGAATGAAGTCACCGTGGTGTACTGTATGTAGATCTTGTTCCCAAATTCTGCGAGTGATCCAGATTAGCATGGAGCCTTGGCGGAGGTCTGCGCTCTACTGGATTGAAGCAACCTGAAAGCGCTGTGTGCAGCTGCTCGTCGACAGGTCCTTGTCTGGTGTCAGTTTGAAGTGCCGGAGACCCTGCAGTCCTAGATCACTACCATGGCAACTGTGGCCACTCTGAAGCCAGGCGCGCACACATGCACACACGCACACACACACGCGCGGACTCACATTAAACAAACCATGGCAACACACGGGCACGCACCACACACATGGACAGTGGTGGATTGTCTCTTTTGTTACATTACCCTATACATAGCACATGTAGGCAGCGCTGTTATATAAGTGAACTTATTTCAGATGGCAAAAACTCCAAAAGTTCATGTTTATACCGCGGCTTTTCATCAAAGATTAGGAGAAAATGACTTTTTAACATGTTTAATAATTTACTCTTCATTCTCGCATTTCAGAGCAATGTTGTCATTTGCATACTCAAATAGGTTGACAGATGCACAGTTGCCTTTTGTGCTTTTCATTCGTTCATTTTCTATACCGCTTATCCTCATTAAGGTCACGGGGATGCTGGAGCCTATCCCAGCAGACTTTCGGCGAGAGGCGGGGTACACCCCGGACTGGTCGCCAGTCAATCGCAGGGCACATATAGACAAACAAACATTCACACTCACATTCATACCGAGGGACAATTTAAAGTCGCCAATGAAGCTAACATGCATGTTTTTGGAATGTGGGAGGAAACCGAAGTACCCAGAGAAAACCCACACACGCACGGGGAGAACATGCAAACTCCACACAGAGATGCCCAACGGAGATTTGAACCCAGGTCTTCCAGATCTCCTGACTGTGTGGCCAATGTGCTAACCACTCAGCCACCGTGCGGCCCTTTTGTGCTTTTGTTTTTCTATTTTCATTTGATAGGACTAAGGACAGGATAAGGATATGACTAGGGTGAACTACGATCCCGCAAATATCAAAATAATTTTTCTATGTCTATTTAATTCTATGTTTTCTCTGAGGGCCACTGAGTGGGTAGCACGTTGGCCTCACAGTCAGGAGGTTCAGGGTTCGAATCTCCGTTGGGCATCTCTGTGTGGAGTTTGCATGTTCTCCCCGTGCGTGCGTGGGTTTTCTCCGGGTACTCCGGTTTCCTCCCACATTCCAAAAACATGCATGTTAGCTTCATTGGCCGCTCTAAATTGTCCATCGATGTGAATGTTTGTTTGTCTATATGTGCCCTGCGATTGACTGGCGACCAGTCCAGGGTGTACCCTGCCTCTCGCCCAAAGTCAGCTGGGATAGGCTCCAGCATACCCGCGACCCTAATGAGGATAAGCGGCATAGAAAATGGATGGATGGATGTTTTCTCTGAAAATAGGCCACACCTCATTTCCCCTAAATCAGTAATAATCCATGAATGAAGGTAAAACATACATCTTACATGTACCCCTATTTAAAAAAAACCCAACACGTTTTTTACATGACTGTCAATGGTTTATCGTCAAGTGTTGAGTTGGGATTTTTTCTCGCCCATTTGTTTGTAGTAAATGTATCACAAAGGGGAGTAAAGCCCCATTAGTTTGCTTCCAGTTTACACACAATATACAAATATGTGGGGTGTAACTCACAGAAGCAGCAGCTGTGAACTCAAGTGGCTGAAGGAGAGAGCAGAGCTTGGCAGCAGATGGTGCTGGTTGCAGCTACGCCTTGCTGACCTTGAAGGAAAGATTGCGCAATTTGGGGATCTCCACAAAAACATCCGGTCCAGTAAAGTAAGTGGTCGAGATCTACATCAAATGCTGCAATTCTAGCCACTACATACATTGCCGATTCTTTTTGATTTCATCTTTATATGATGCACTTATGTCACATTTCGTTAATGTTTACAAAAGTGTGTGTGTGTACGCCCAAGGGTGGTGTAGTGCTTGCCGAGTCCCAGCCACCCACGGACCAGCAGATCCAACAGACCCTGTTAAAGGATATGGCTGGCCTTTCCTGCACAGCCACAGATGCTGACTCGGATCCCTGCAGCCCTAATCGGCTTCTTTACAACATCGAGCGACAGGTAAGCAGAGATGTGGTGCAGACACCGAGACCGTGAATCCCTTTTCTTGTCTGCGAGTCTGCTGCACGCTCTCCTGTTCATTTGCACCTTGCCCGGCAGCCTTTAGGGGTTGAAACTGCGCCATAATAGGACCCTGAAGTCATTATGTGATATCATATTTTTACTATCTGCTTTTCAGCTTCTAGCACTCAACTTGGAATTGCGTGTAATTTTACACATCAAAATCATTTATTGTTAAAGAAGATATCTGGAACAGAGGTTTGTGTTCAGTGACAACTAAGTGATCCCCTACCCACCAACTAGAATTCCAAACCCCGCAAGTTGGTTATGCATCCATGAAGCACACAAAGTAGACCTCTCTCTCAGCTAGAAGTTTAGTGAAAAATATCCCACTGTTTGGTGTGGATGAAATGCAAGGTAGTCGTCCTCGCTCTGGAACTCTGTGCCAGATGTTATTTTGTCACGTATGGAAGGATCTCAAGGGACCTGAAACCACCAAACACCTTTTGCCTGCTGAGATCCTGCAGTGCCTGCAAGGTCCCACTGCGCAAGTAGACACATGTACAGACCTATCTGAAGTTTGCCAATGAATACTTAAATAATTCAGAGAGATCTTGAGAGATGTGGTCAGAGGAGACCAAGATGGACCACATCATCTTGAGGACGATGGCGAGAAGTACTGAGAGAACATCCGTACTGTCAAAAATGGAGGTAACCAGCCCCAATGCTCTGGTGATGTTTCTTGGCTAAGGCCACAGAAAGACTTCACTACATTGATTGTCCAGATCGGGGTCATCTAATGGAGAACCTTGGCAAAGAACACTGAGATGGGTCTCCCAACATGACAATGACCCAACATTTGCACATACGGACAAGCAAACAAATAAGCACATTAGGATCCTTGAGTGTCCTGGCAGACCCGGGACCTTAATCCCGTAGAAAATCTGTGGTGTGAGAAGAGAAGTGGACCAAATTCTTGTGGCCAGCTAGAAGAAACATCTGAGCTCTGTGCTTGCCAATGTTGGCTGCACCTTCTTGTTCATATTCTCTAGCTGTCTGTTCATAGAAAGTGTCTCTGCAAGGGTAAACAAAGTCAGCAATTCTTTGCAAATTTAAATTCTTTGCAATTCTTGCAAACGTGGGATAGGAGCCTTTTCATTTTCACATATAACTCCACAAAAATGACGCATGACAACATAGCCACTAAAAATACAGGACGCACTTCCAGCAGGTTCTACAAAAGACTCATCCAGATAATGGAATAATTCCAGATATAATGATCCCAAATAGGCAGAGAGAGAGATTTTACGAGTAAACAATTTCACAGCATCAAATAGTGAAACCAAAATACGTGTTGTAAAAAAAAATGTAGCTGCTGTGCGTATGTCACTGATGATTTTCTAGTTCAAAGCGTAGACTCGCGTCTCACACTAAGTACTGAAATGTTTTCTGTGACTGCGGCCTTCATCGCAGAGTGCTCAGCTCAGCCAGATCGTCAACAGTCTGATGGCGCCTCTCGGATTCCCGACACCTTCTAAACAGCAGATGTGGAAAGGCGGCAGAGTCGCCTCCAGGTAGAGAATCTGTGCACGTGCAACACGAATATCAATAATACAGTCCACACGCTCTGCAACTCTTGGTCGGTGGCTGCCCGGTGGAGATCATTTCCAGGCTCAGGTTTATCGTAAACACCGTGCTGTTTGTTTATGTAGGTCCCAGACCTATCAACAGGGATTGTTTATTTCCGACTGGTCTTTGTGCATATACGAGACAAAACCTTTCCATTGTTGTACGTGTGAGTATGAATGATCTAGTCAGAAGACTTTGCTTGCTCCTGTTTAATCTTGCAGTGATCCCAGGGAAGGCGTATTGATGCCATGGGGATCGAACAGAAAATGGAAGCTCCACGGGACTGATTTGTCGTGTGTCTGTGCTCGAACGCGACCACTGGTCGCCCACCGCAAGCCCAAACTGTTCTTGTTCAAGTCCTCCAATGAGAGCACTCCACATGTGGTAGATGTCTTTCTCCCGCTACGTTGGAACAACATAACATAGAAAACCGAGGTTGCGCTGTATATTCATATTAATCGTACGTTTTTTTTTTGCTCTTTCTATTGCTTTTTCCTTCCAGGACTTTTGGCCGTGCGCTGTCAGCTTCTCTTCTAGGCTGATGTCCAGCTCAATCCGAAGTCAGTCCGAGTTAACAGCCCCATATGGTAGGAGGAACATCAACATACTGTCGCTGCAGAGTCTACTGTTTGTACAGTATAATGTCAGGTCAAGCAACCTAAAACATTCAGAATACGAGGAATAAACAAGAAAGAATGTCCCCCAGTTACATATGAACACATTGCAGCACGCAAAGGGAGGGGGTTCCATCCCGGCTGCAATGTCTTCACAACAAACTTTCCATCCACCGGAGGACAATGTGCTCATCATTGGAACAGAAGGTCTCGAGCTGCCCCCCACCCGCTCCTGTGCAGCTGCATGACTGAATTAGCGAGCACACACTTGGATGAAGCCACTTGTGACAGCACGAGTTTCTTAAGAACAGAGAACCAATGATTCCATGTGTAGGAGCAAATCAATGATAACATGCAAGTACATTTTCCTAACATGCAGGAAGAGGATTGCGGTTTCTTACCCTAGAAACAGCTTAAATGAGATACAGTGCAAGGTACAATCCTTGGAATTCTCTCCATCCATTCATTTTCTATGGATGCTTACCCTCATCAGGGTCGCGGGTGTGCAGGAGCCTACCCCAGCTCTCTCTTATACGACTTTTGCCTTTGCACGTGGGAAGTTTTGGGAAACGGCGTGAGTCAAATGTGTTGTATCTCGGTAGAAACTCCGCGCAGGACTGTGTGTAGAGAAGAATGGTCCCAAAAGCCTTTAGCCATCAATGTCCAACCATGCAGTTCATCTCACAGATGCAGGTCCACACTTGGCAACTGTGAGTTCAACCTTACCGTGCGCTTTTGTTGTCGTCTCCTGTGTTTCTCGTTGCTGTATTTCTCAATGACGGGGGTGAAACTGCTACGATGGGAGCGCATAACCGAGGAAAGAATTGCAAGCTGCGGATCGAAGAAGACCTTCCCGGTGTGAACTGATTCACCTACTGTGTTGTGGTTCCAGGCTACAGACGCACGCGCCACGCTGCGCTTGGCATGTGCCTGGCACCCATTGAGTTGCTTGATTCCGCCCGAGGTCAACGCTGGGGACGCAATCGGTCGAAGAGAAAGAGAAGACACACTTTGATAGAAGGTGCATATGAAGGCGAGAGTGCTTTTGTCTTTGGGGTGAGCGCATCACGTGCTTGTTGAAATTGGTTGTGTGTTTGTGGGAACTACTGTAGATGGAATGCCACAGGGCTTTATGTGTCAACACCAGCATGGACATGATGTCGCCATGCCAGCGGCCGAGGTGGAGAAGAGGCTGTCCAAACATATTCTCACTCCAAGGTATCAGGAACAACAATCACGTCAAGGGTTCTGCTTAGCTTGACCCGGGTGTGCGTTACGAAAACAATCCTGTATCCGTAACGTCCAAAGCGCAGCGTGGGGGCCATTTTTGTTTTTTTTAATTGGCATGTTAACAGAAGGAGGTCATGAAGTAATAAGAAAAAGTTGCTGTAATATGAGGGGAAAGAAACGTCAACATAACATCATTTTAGTTGCATAAAATAAAATAAAATTGAAGTATTAGAGAAAAAAACTTTTTTTTATTTATGAGAAACACAAAACAACAAATAAAGTTGTCATTTTGGAAGAACCTTGTTGGGGTAAAAAGTAATATCATGAGAATAAAGTCAAAATTAAAGTCATTAAGTCATAATTATGAGAAGAAAATGTACCATACAAGATGAAAGTTTAAACCAGATGTAAATTTATGGGAATAAAGTCAAAGATGAAAAAATGTTGCAAAGACTAAAAACGTGATTTGATGAGGAAAAATAATGACATTTTAGTAGCAGTTTAAATAATAAAGAAAGCAGACTATTTTTAAGTCAGAATATTGCAAGAAATAAACAAAATGACGTGGTTGGGGGGGGGAGGGACATCTGTATACTACGGAAATAAAAATTTAAATATTATGGAAATAAGGTCATCCATCCTTCCATTTCTATACCGCTTATCCTCATTAGGGTCGCGGGTATGCTGGAGCCTATCCCAGCTGACTTTGGGCGGGAGGCGGGTACACCCTGGACTAGTCGCCTGTCAATCGGAGTGTCAGTGCAGACAAACAAACATTCACACTCTAATGGACAATTTAGAGCGGCCAATGAAGCTAACATGCATGTTTTTGGAATGTGGGAGGAAAGCGGAGTACCCGGAGAAAACCCACACACGCACGGGGAGAACATGCAAACTCCACACAGAGACGCCCAACGGAGATTCCAACCCTGAACCTTCTGACTGTGGGGCCAATGTGTTGCCCACACATCCACCGTGCGGCAAGAAAAATATTACTAGAAGAAATTATAAATATTTGGAAAATGCAAGAAAAAACAACAAAAATGTGGGGAGAAGGGAAGAGGGCAGTTTACACTAATAATACGCTCTTTCACCTGTCACAAAGGTGAGCTAGTTTGAACTTCTTAGCATATCTGACTGTGTTGCTTTGCAAAATATCAAAGTGGAGCTTGCATCCGTTTATTTTTCACTGTGGCCCCCCGCTGGAAAAGTCCGGATACCCCTGTCTCCAACTCTCACGTGTGACCAGTTGTTCTGCTGTGCTTTGAATAGTTGGCATTTTGTTGACCCCCAGTGCCAAGTTGAGGAATCCGTGAGGGGTGCTGAAGAGGGCCAGGTAGGGTCTTTGAGATCTGGGTGTTTTTTTCTGAAGAATTGATCAGCCTCATTCCTTTGTGTGTGTGTGTGTGTTGCAGGTAGAGGTTGTCACCAATGAGGTCTTTGCACGGAGACACTTGGGTTTAGAGCTGAAGGAGAAATTACACTCGAGGTCATGGGGAAGGACATTGTGCTGCAGGCGTTCGACAAGGTGGAGTTCACCCACACCCACACACACACACACACACACAGTATGTATTGTGTAGACTCACATTCACCGTTTTCAATGCTGTGACGTTTCAAGAAGACAATATAGTACACAGTACGGAATCATCCATTTGAATGCAGAGCCTCATATGAAGGGCTCAGTGGTTTGGTGATGGAGTCCCACCGGGAATGTTTGTTGTTTCTTTCTCCTCATTTCAGGTCGGGCAGCAGGTTGCCAGGCAGTGGGGGTGGGGTGCTCACATCAGGAGAGGAGAGCTCTGTGGCGTGGAGGTCTTTTCGGCTGGATGCTGACAAACGGCTAGACATGGAGCAGGGGATGGTAGGAATGCACACACTGCACGGCGGAAACCCAAACGGCTTGTTTACAAAACTTGGGAATAATCAATCCCAGACCGGCCACCTACTGAGCTGGCAAGTTTTGTTTAATGCCATTATTGCAGAGACCACATTCCCACTAAGGGGGGAGGATATTGTCATGAAACTGAGCAGTGTTATGTGGTGGCTATCTGTGAAAATCTCTTCTATGCAATGCAACGTCCTGAAGGATCCTTGAAAGCCCACATCTCAGCAGCCGATGATGTACTGATTGCTCTGCAAGGTTGCCACTTCACTTTGATTGAAGTAGGAGTATGCTGCTTTTAAAGTTCCTCTCAAACACCAAAGACTCACCACTTAACTGCATTCCTCTTGCTTTTTAAGCACGCTAGCACACGTGCACAGACTTGATAAAAGTGCAAAGTGATTCATCCAAACAAGTGAGATACAGTAACGCCAGTTAAAACACATGTATCCATTAAATATATCACTTCGTGTAATAGCGCTTGATTTCTTCTCACATGGAAAACAATGTTTCCGTGATTGTTGTATCTATTCTCTCGGTCCTTAGGAACACTGGGAGCCAAGGAAGTTTCCTTTAGATGAAGATGAAGAAAAAGCCCTGCATGACACCATGGAGATACACCGCCCTCTAGCGGGCGAGCCCAGGCATTACAAGTAATCTTGTCTTACCATGCCATGTATGCATGTAATAGGGATTTGTAAATGGCAATGCACTGTTCGGAAAGTAGCACAAGTGGGACATTTCTGCCCCATAGTGTCAAATTCCTTGTTTTTGAAATGCTAGATTATATATCCAGTAGTGTGACAGACTGATTTTGTTATGGCAATGCATTGTATTGGAATCATCATGTACACTGCATAGCTTCATAGGCTGCAAGTACAGCGTACCTCTGTACTTGCAGCACTCATGGCCCTGCAAATTCACAGATTTTAGGTTGTAAAAAATCATTTTCATTAAATATGATTATAATTGTACTTATTGTTATACATTCATTCATTCATTCATTCATTTTCTATGCCGTTCATCCTCATTAGGGTCGCGGGTATGCTGGAGCCTATCCCAGCAGACTTTGGGGTACACCCTGGACTGGTCGCCAGTCAATCGCAGGGCACATATAGAGAAACAACCTTTCACACTCACATTCACACCTATGGACAATTTAGAGTCACCAATTAACCTAACATGCATGTTTTTGGAATGTGGGAGGAAACCGGAGTACCCGCAGAAAACCCACAAAGTTGTAATAAATTATAAATAAATGAAATGTAATTTAAAAATTTTTTACATTAAAATTTTTTCTCAGATATTAGGCTTTTTTTTTCTTGCCGAAAACACTAAGTCACCCAAAATGGGTAATAATTCATAAATACCTGATAAATCTGGTGAAATGTGTACCCCGGTACCACATACTAAAAACAGAGCATGTATGTCTTTATGCTTCAATGATCATGTTTTTTCCATCAAGGGTTATGATTTTGCACTTTGTTCGGTGGTCCTTGAAGGCTCCATAGTAGTTCCTTCATGCTAAAAGGAGGGCTTGTGTGTGGGGTGGGGGGTACGTGTCAAAACTAGACATTTTTGTATGTTTTATGCGAACGGCGGGGATCTACTTTCGACCCGCCATTTCTTGTGTTGGGGGGACACGTGCCTTTCATAAGAAACATTTTCAAAAACATGTACCAGCTGTACTTCAAAGGAACCCCCGGTTTGTTTATTTTATTGTCAAAAATCTACATTGTGACACTTTTAGACCCACTCATGTTGAAGTAACTTTGGTTTAGTATCTTTCATGCCCCCATGTTGTGTTCGAATGAAGATAGTTTTCCACAGAAAGCAGTGCTGTAGTTTGTTCTTGTGTCACTCAGCAGTGTAAACGCACAACTGAATCATCGTTGGTATGGGCTTGCTCCTTTAGCCGTGGGAAATGTGACGTGGACTAACGTAGCCTCTAAGTGTCTCATGAGGTGAGGACATCTGAATGTCAGGTCGTTTTGGTGAAATAGATGATTTACGTTTATGGAAGTCGGCGGAGTCAAGGTGCTGTGCATCTCACCTCCGCCAAAAGGCAGATGGGAGACCCTGCTCGTGTGTGTGTGTGTGTTGCTCAGATCACATTGTAAAGAGTCAAATTCAACTCCGTATTGTTTTGTATGCTCGTGAACTTGATGCCTTATGGTCTCCAGTCCGAGCTAAGTTTTTACTCAGCCCTTGTTAAATGCAATTGATTTATTGAAATATGTAACATTCGTACACTTTTAATGTATTTGCTTTTTTATGGTGTGAGAAAAGAGCACGAAATAAACAATAAATTATGGCATTGTATGTCCTCGTTATGACATAAATCATTACTTTCCAAGTCTAGAAAAGTCTTATTTTTCATAATATTGGGTTCAGTTAAACTCAAATGGAGAGTCATGTTCCTTTGTTGTTGAACTAATACAGCTTTTTCCACCAAGGGTCCCGCAATGAAAAATCAATGTCATGCTGTGGGTCGCTTTTTAAATGTATATATGAAAAGTCCCGCAAAGTCCCCCTGGGCATGTACAGAAGAGGTTACAATTTGCCAAAGAACACATCAACTGGCCTAAAGAGAAACTGGGGAACATTTTGTGGACTGATGAGAGTAAAATTGTTCTTTTTGGATCCAAGGGCTGCAGACAGTTTGTGAGATGACCCCCAAACTCTGAATTCAACACAGTGAAGACGGTGAAGCATCATGATACGGGCATGTTTCTCCTACTATGGTGTTGGGTCTATTTATCCCATAGCAGGGATCATGGATCAGTTTGCATATGTCAAAATACTTGAAGAGGTCATGACCTTGAAATGTCAACAAGACAATCACCCCAAAAACACTAGTAAACCAGCAACATCTTGTTATGTTGTTATGGAGCGGCCAGCCCAATCCCCGGACCTTAATCCAATGGAGAACTTGTGGGGTGACATCAAAAATGCTGTTTGTAAAGCAAAACCAAGAAATGGTCATGAATTGTGGAATGTTGGAGTGGAATAACCGCTGAAAGGTGCCACAAGTTGGTAGAGTCCATGCCACACAGAAGTGAAGCACTTATAAAACACTAAATATTAGTTTAGTCATTCACAGGATTGCCAAAACCTAGAAACCAAAAACTTTTCCCAAAATAGTTTTGAGTTTGGCAGACACTGCTATTTTTTGACCACACCCCTTTCAACTAATTGCCCAATCGCACAGCCTGAAGAGCGTGCATATCATGAAAGCTGGCTCTTGTTTGTTTTCTGAGAATCTACTGCACCTACTGCTAACTTGTTTGCCATGCAGCAATAAAAATATACTAATAAGAGTCATTCATCTGGTTAGTCACGTTGGATGTGTGTGTAAATATATACACTTTATATAATGTGTGTGTGTATATATTTATAGTACATATATGCAAAAAAGGCATTTAGGAACGAACGAGGTTAAATATAACCTCATAATAATTGAACATCAGATGTTTTCAATGTACGGAAGCCGTTTTGGTTCACATTCAATGCCAACAAAAACAGATTGCTTCACGTGTTCCGTTTTGCTGTGAACTCCATCAAATATTGATATGTAAATAAAAATAAATTACAAACTTCACTGACATANACATACTTCTCTGCCACTCCAGACTTCCTCATACAATACCACAGTTCCTCTCTGGGCACCCTGTCATAAGCTTTCTCCAGATCTACAAAAACACAATGCAGCTCCCTCAGACCTTCCCTGTACTTCTCCATCAACATCCTCAAAGCAAATACTGCATCTGTTGTACTCTTTTTTGGCATAAAACCGTACGGGTGCTCACAAATGCTCACGTTTGCCCTTAGTCTAGCTTCAACTCCTCTTTCCCATAACTTCATTGTATGTTTGTGAAGCAAAACCAAGAAATGTTCATGAATTGTGGAATGTTGGAGTGGAATAAGAGCTGAAAGGTGCCACAAGTTGGTAGAGTCCATGCCACACAGATGTGAAGCAATTATAAAAAACTAAATATTAGTTTAGTCATTCACAGGATTGCCAAATCCTACAAACCAAAAAGTTTTCCCAAAATAGTTTTGAGTTTGGCAGACACTGCTATTTTTTGACCACACCCCTTTCAACTACAGTAATTACCCAATTGCACAGCCTGAAGAGCGTGCATATCATGAATGCCGGCTCTTGTTTGTTTTCTGAGAATCTACTGCACCTACTGGTAACTTGTTTGCCATGCAGCAATAAAAATATACTAATAAGAGTCATTCATCTGGTTAGTCACGTTGCATGTGTGTGTAAATATATACACTTTATATAATGTGTGTGTGTATATATATATATTGTACATATATGCAAAAAAGGCATTTAGGAACGAACGAGGTTAAATATAACCTCATAATAATTGAACATCAGATGTTTTCAATGTACGAAAGCCGTTTTGGTTCACTTTATATGTCAACAAAAACAGATTGCTTCACGTGTTCCGTTTTGCTGTGAACTCCATCAAATATTGATATGTAAATAAAAATAAATTACAAACTTCACTGACATACAAACACATTTTATCCGCATTATTTACGCATTAGTCGTTGTTACGTCACCTGGTCCCGTTTTGCTAGCAAACCGATGACTAACACCGTAATAAGCCGTTAAAAGGAGCACCGCGAAAGAAAAAGGGGGGTGCGACTCGTCCAATCATTACGGTAGATGCTGCGCGTGTTGTCGGAGGGAGCGACTGGGAGACAGAGCCGGTGTTGCATTAGAGGACGCCGCGCCGAACAGGTAAAAACGGACACTTTTTGCAAAACCGTTTAATTACCCGATTCGCTGTCCGGGAGTCAAAAAGCAAATCAAAGCTAAATAGACCGGAGGTGCTCATCGGAACCGCCGCCTGACGGACGTCGTCGTCCGCAGGAGAGGCTGCGGTTCTCGCCAGGCGGCGTGTCTTGACTTTTGAATCATCACTGTGGTGCCATTTTAACACATTTGAACCATTTAACACACTCCGTAGCTCATTAATTCGATGTATTTATGAACAGTTTTTAAAACCCCCAGTCCACGAATAGCCAGCGCCGCGTGGGAAGGTGGTGGCACGTGCTGAGTCACGCTGAGAAGGGTCACAAAAACATGCCAATCATGTTAAGTGCAGTAGGTGGCTTTGCGGTTCAAATCCAATCATCTGCATTGGAAAAAGCGCAGCAATGCTATGATGCAGGTCTCCTACTGTGCACTTTGTTCATGTCTCATCTCCATAAAGGGGCCCGCTATTGATTTCTCTCTGTTTGTGTCCACCGGCCTGCAGTGTATGGAGTCACAGTTAAAGCCTGATGCCTTCACAATGATGTTGCCGTGTAGTAAGTCACAGGCAGTCTGCTCCCGGGCCCCGCCTTGCTGTGAGGGACTGGGCCTATGTGTCCGTCCACAGGGTAGTGTGACGCTGCAACATTTCACTGCCAAGTGTAAGATTGAATATTTTTGGAAATGGACATTATAATGGATTTATGATAACAGGTCTGTTCTGCTGAATGAACGAATCACCGCCTGTGTCGTGGGCGCAGTACAGTAGGTGCAGTACAGCAAAGAGAAGATGAACAAGAAGCGCGCTTCTCCTACAACGCAGCGTCGTCTTCACCTCATTGTCCTTGCCGAGGCGTTAAATGATCTCGTTTCGTGGTGTACCTGCTGAGGTTTTGGCTGACGGCGGTTGTCCATCAAGAAGCCAATAGGTTGTAAAGCATATAAATATATATGCATCCACGCACACAAGGTATCTGAGGTCGCAGTGCTAGCCTTGTGTTCTGTCTTTAGCTGACCTTGCAAGGACTGCCGGACCATATCAAAGCAAGCGCCATTTATGATCATCAACCTACGCAAAAGGTCACAACATAATTCACCGTGCTCAACATTGGCTGTGCTTGCCCTTAATCGTTCGACTGTCGGGACCATCATTACGGATGTTAAAGATGGTCCCGTAACGTCTGCTCAGATGACGAAAGAGTGGTCGATCACCCGGATGGACCGGAAAGCCATCCATTTCCTGTACTACTTGTCCTCACAGGGGTCATGGGTGTGCTGGAGCCTATCCCAGCTGTCTTTGGTAGAGAGGCGGGGAACTAACCAGATGAGTCACTGTTATTAGTATATTTTTTACTGCTACATGACAAACAAGTTACCAGTGGGTACAGATTGATTCTGATTCTCAGAAAACAAACAAGACCCAGCATTCAGGATATGCACGCTCTTAAGGCTGTGCAATCGGCCAATTAGTTGAAAGGGGTGTGTTAAAAAAATAGCAGTGTCTGCCGTTGACTTTACAAAATCAAAACTATTTTGTGCAAACTTTTTGGTTTGAGAAACGATTTCAGGCTTTTAGTGAACTCGGGACAGAAGTTGCAGTTTTTTGCTCACCGTTCCCAGTCAGAACTTCTGGTTTGCCAGTTCACATGCAACTTGAAATCGTTGATTTGCGGTGTGATGTAGAATTGAAGGACAAATTTGCCTCTGTGGGGTTGGCCACATTTTGCAAGTACCTCCTACCACATTGACAGCACTGGCTGCAAAAATGTTGTCCGTGTTTGGGACCTTTTGTGAGCAGGTTTTGTCACTAATGACATTAATAAAACGGAGCTGTGCTCGAAGCTCACACATTAGCACTTACATGAGATTCTGAAATTGGCTTCCACTCAGGACGTGATGCCTAATATTGATGCACTTGTGCAGAGTAAACAATGCCGAGTTTCAGGGGCAAATACCAAGCAAGATGAGTAATTGCTGTGAAAGTCATTCATTTGTTCAAACTGCTTTCCAGTTGAAAAAACTGTGTTTTTAAGTTCCACAAAGCTTTTGCAACATTGCTACACTGACCGTGATCAGTTTTTATGCATAACGCACTTAAATGAATGTTAAACTGTGTAAAAGTGTTAAAATTGCACATACTTTTTTATGTTCTTTGGCTGTTTGTAATGTATTTAGAAAAAGGAAAATGCATTTAGTATAAATATTTTTCAAATTGACTTTTTCTTCTTTGCACTAGTTATTAGTATTAGTGACTAATACAAAGAAAAAAGTGGACTTGTTTTGCAATGAGTTTACTGGCCCAGCCCGCTTGAGATCAAATTAAGCTGTATTTAGCAATACACAACCACATCAATGCCAGTTGGTGTGTTTTTAAAAGAGGGATTTTGTGGGGGATTCTTGTAAAAAGATTAGCGTCACACAGACGTTTTACTGTCACAGTACTTACAGGTAACTCCATTCTGGTTATCCTTCGATCCATTGTGATAGTTGTCTTCCACTTTCTGTCACAAGTGCTCGTTTCATCCTTAAATAGGGGCCTCCTGATTCACTCCTGTTTTTTCACAAAATTGATCACTAATCACGCATTGGATGCCACACACCCCTTTCAACTAAATTGCACAGCCTTAAGAGCGTGCATATCATGAGTGCTGGGTCTTCTTTGTTTTCTGAGAATCTACTGCACCTACTGGTAACGCGTTTGCCATGCAGCCATAAAAATATTTTAATAACATGATTCATCTGGTTAGTCACATTGCACTGCTATTATTTTGAACACTACTGTATAGAAAAAGAGCCATTTGCCTTCACATTCACACTGATGGACAATTTAGAGTCTCCAATTAATCCAGTGGTTGCCAGTTATTTTCTATCCTGGCCCCCACTGGGGACGGAAACATTTTCACACACCCCGATTTGAAATAGTACTGAGAAACTGATAATATCTATTTGTTTATCTGTACAGACTGAACTTGAAACTGAAACCAGGTAAATGCTACAACATGGCGAGCATGCAAGTCAAATTGCATGCTGAGTACAATAAATGTGTACATGTTGGCAGGTCTGCACTAACACTGAAAGTACTCCCTGCCCCTCGTGCTTCCACAATTCACCGCGGGGCCCGCCCCTCTGTTTGGGAAGCACTGGATTAACATGCATATTTTTGGAATGTGGGAGGAGGTCAGAGTACCCAGAGAGTACCCATGCACACACACGCAAACTCCACACAGTGATGCCACGACCTCTAGACTGTAAGGCCAACATGCTAACCACTAGTCCACCGAGCGGCGCGGCAGAACTATTAAAACTCTTTAACACTACACGTAACTGCCAGGATGCTACAGTAATCTTGAACATGTTAAAGGATTCTATGAAAGTGACAGTAATAACTAAGCAGCATAGTGTTTGTATTTATTTATTATATATTTAAACTTATTTCTTGTTTATTTTTTTATTGTGGGTCCTGAATGTGAGCACGCGGGGAAGATGGTTGAGTTTGCTAATTATTATTTTTTTCTATTTTTTGGGGGGGTAGTTCAGCCGACTACAGTCTTTATCCTTAATGATGAATCGGGACTAGTCAGTCTTTGTACTGTTGCTGCACTTTAGCAGCACATAGCATGTTCTTTCCCTTAATTAGTTCTCCAGTGAGTGTCGCGTTCCATCCATCCATCCATTTCGATGCCGCTTATCCTCACTACAGTCGCGGGTATCCCATTTTTAGCTTGGAACCGAGAGCCCTGTTGTTTTTGAATGATTGTTTTTGTCTGATTTGTCTTTGTTAGACGCTGCATTTTTTTGAACTCCACACTTTGCAGGTCTTTTAAGGAAGGCCCCGAAAGAAGAACAATTTGGTCAGAGGAGGCAACTGCTAATGTCGTCTAAGCCACCGGGAAGTCTGAAAGTAAAAGCTGTCCCCAAACATGCAATGCTTTTAAAATAGAAAATGAAACCCAATTGGGAGCGTGACATGTAACCAATGACGTGGGAGGCTGGTGCAAGTGGATGATCTCTCTCTGACTTGATCTGCAGATTCCTATACGTCCTCCCAACAGTTGGACTAACGTTTTGCACAAAAAGCAGAAGTAAAAAACGATGAACATCAGTGGACACTGTGTCTGGAAAGTTTGTGAAAAAATCGTGAACCCTAATTGGATAACTATTGCCTGTCCTAATTGACTTTGTTACGTATGTGACTACATTGCTGTGATTCTAAGTAGATTAGTGACTAAGTGATTAGTAAGTTGTTCGGAAAAGGTATCAGGTCTGCTGTAAAAACACTAACTCTTGGTATGATATTACGGCGAGAGAATGTTAACAATCACAAACGCTTACATGGTGGTGTGTTGAAAAACACTTTTATTTGTTAGTTCAGGATTGTGGGTGAAATACAGCGTCTTTATTCTACCCCTTACACTGAGTTACAAACAAGCAAAGGTTGGTTATGCACAAAAAAGAATCAAAATCTCAACTCTTACCGTGACGCGCTGGGTTGGCGAGCCTACAACCCCGGATAGAGAGTGCACCAACCGGCTGGGCGTCTGTACACGACCCGCAGCAGACTCTAACAGGAAGTGGGCTCCCCCCTCCTTTATACAGGTTTGTCCGCGAGAGCGTAAGACGGGGGTGGCCAGTCCATGCCCCACGCTCCCAAGACACAGAGCTGTTTCCCAAGGTTAACAACAAAGGCGCCAGTCCATACACTGAGTTTGTTTAAAATAATTGCCTGCGATAAGTTGATTGTGAATACAAAGCAAGGTTATAAACAAGCTGCATGATCTTTCCTTCCCACCCTCTGGTCACGCAAGAGGGGAATCAAAACATCATCCCATTTCATTCCACTCTTGATGGTTTGATTTCCATTATTAACATTTTCTCAAACATCATAAATCCAAACATCATATCAACATACCAGTACTTTCCCATCTCATTAAAATTTTCATAAATCAAAACATCATATCAACATACTTTCCCATTTCAGGTGGCCTAGTTGTTATCATGTTGGATGCACAGTCAGGAGATTGAGGGTTTGAATCTCCATTTGGGCATCTCTTTGTGGTGTTTTTCTCCATGTGTGCGGGTTTTTTTTCTGGGTGCTCCTCCTCCATCCCCAAAATACGCATGTTTGGTAAGCTGGAAACTTCTAATTGTTAATAAGTACGAATGCGAGTGTGAATGGTTGTTTGTTTGTATGTGCCATACATACCGGCGACCAGTGTGAAGTGTACCACTGTCACTCTCCCAAAGTCAGGTGGGATGGCTTCATCCATCCTGAGGGCCCTATAAGTGTTGCCAGACGCGTAAGACACTGCTCTGAAGTTGCAGATGGTCTGTGGGGATTCGTAACGCGTATTTCCTCGAGTTCCTCGGAAGATGAATTATTCCTGCATTGTTTTGAAGTGTTTTGAGCATTTTGGGAAGTAAGACATTTCTCTTTCAGTTACGTAATCACCTCTGACACCTACAAGTGTGCAAAAGCAAACAGAGAGGCGATAAGGGGAACAAAGCAATACCCAGTCAGACACATGGCAGGTTTTGTCTTTAATATGGTGATAAGGTACTTGTGGAGGCTGGAAATTTTAGCATCAGGCTTGTCAGTATCGTTAAACAGCTCAATCCATTTGCTTTTAGATCTCTTAGTAGGATTTTTAACCCATTACACCCCCTTTGTTTCAATTGTTGCATGAGATCATTGATGCATTCTTGCATGCCGTCACTGTATATGTGCGTCTTTCTTTAGAATGCTGCTGGTTGACTCCTCAGGGAAGAATGGAAGCATCTTCCTTTTGAAGGCTTTAATCTTTGAGCGTCTGCTCTTTTCAAACGCTATTTTGGTCGCACCTGATCACAACTCACTTCTCTAATGCTTTTTTACATATGTATCATAAATGCTGTATATACAATGCTCAAAAATATTAAAGGACCCAATTAGCACAGGGCCCACTACAGGACCACTCAGGCCACCCTAATGGAGCCTGTTTCTGATTGAGGGCTCTGGCAGTGCTCATCCTGTTCCTCCTTGTACAAAGAAGCAGATACAGAGTGTACAGTATATATTATCTGGAAAGATGAAGTTTGGAGTAAAATTGTTCTTTTTGGTTTTGGTTTTTTGAGTTTGTGAGACGACCCCCAAACTCTGAATTCAAGCCACAGTACACAGTGAAGATAGTGAAGCAACATGATAAAGGCATGTTTCTACCACTATGGTGTTGGGCCTGTTGATCACGTAGCGAGGATCATAGATCAGCTTGAATATGTCCCTTGAAATGGAGGTTTCAACAAGACATCGATCCCAAACGCACTAGAAAACCAGCAAAATCTTGTTGTGTTGTGTTATGAAGTGACCAGCCCAATCCCCGGACCTTAATCCAATGCAGAACTTGTGGAGTGACATCAAAAATGCTGAAGCAAAACCAAGCAATGTTAATGAATTGTGGAATGTTGTTAAAGAATCTTGGAGTGGAATAACAGCTAAAAGGTGCCACAAGTTGGTAGAGTCCATGCCACACAGATGTGAAGCAGTTAACTTCGACTATACAACTAAATATTAGTTCAATGCAGTGGTTTTCTAACAGCATTAGGACAGGAGGGGCGCGGGGATACCATGCACACTTTTCATTATTAACATTTTTTTTTCGGACTACAAGCTGCTACTCTTTTCTCTTCCTTTAGAACCCTGAAAAAAATAATAATAATTTTATTGGTGAGGTGTTTCGGGCATGCCCAGTCGGGAGAAGGCCCCCGGGAAGACCTAAGACACGCTGGAGGGACTATGTCTCACAGCTGGCCTGGGAACGCCTTGGTGTCCTCCCGATGGAGCTGGAGGAGGTCGCTGGGGACCGGGAAGTCTGGACTTCCATACTGAAGCTGCTGCCCCCGCGACCCGGATGGGATAAGCGGAGGAAAATGGATGGATGGATGGATAATAATTGTATCTCCAAATGGTGTGCGCGACAAAAAAAGTTTGGGAACCACTGGTTCAGTGATTCACAGGATTGCCAAATCCTAGGAAAAAAAGTTGGTACAAAATAGTTTTGAGTTTGTAAAGTCAACGGCAGACACTGCTATTTATTTTAACAACCCCCTTTCAACTAATTGCCCAATTGCACAGCCTTAAGTGCATGCATATCCTAAATGCTGGGTCTTGTTTGCTTTCAGAGAATCTACTGCACCTACTTGTTTACCGTGTAGTAATAAAAATATACTAATAACAGTGATTAATCTGGTTAGTCACATTGCACTGCTATTATTACACACAAACACATGAATGCTTACACACACGCACAGCCGCCAATCCATGCGTCTCTTGTCAACGGCTCTCGCTCTCTTTGATTTGCTCATAGCAGTGGTCTGCTGTGTTGCGGCACATTGTTTTATGTGCCTTCATCTTGTTTGCTGGAGCTGCAACACAGATGAGTGAAGGAATCCAGTATTGGGAAGCTTTTTTCCCCTGATAGTAGGAAATTGGAAAATACAGATTGGTATGATTGTTTTCATTCATGGTCTGAGTACTCGTGTTTGGTCAGCTGGTGCAAAAGTCTCCGCAACTGTCTGGTTCCATGGCAACTTGGCACCAGTAACCTTATTTCAAAGTCAAAGCATGGGTAGAGTATAACTTCCAAATTACACATTTGAGATCTCGCAAATTTGCAGATTTTTAGTAAAATGTGTTTAAAATTATTTTTCTTGGAAAAATAGGCAGTGTTTTCTTTTTTGCAGAAAACACACCTCATTCAGTATAAGTCGGTAATCATTTTTAAATATGGCAATCCCTTGCCTTTTCGAATGGCTTCTCTCTGTCAAGGTTTTCGAGAATAATGATGAATCTTAAGCCTATTAAAGTTGGCCTATTATTAGTCAAAGAATATGCTTATTTAAGCAAATTTTACATATTTCTTCCTAAATTAAGCATTTTTAAAAATGGTAAATTAATTAAAATAGGCATTCAGAAGACACATACAAAAACGTGATATGTAATATTCTACACTGGTCACCAGGTGTCAGTAATGTTCAGACACACCGGACTTGATTGGCGGAAAAACAGGCTTTTATTGCAGGTTTGAATGATCTTACAATCCCTAACACGCGCTGGTGTTATGCAAGCTAAAACTCAATTCTGAACTCCCGACGTCACTTCCTGTCTGTCCCCCACTAACCTCTTCTACCATTGAGATACGAGTCTTATTTATGCTGGAAAATAATCTCTTATTATGTCCACAATAATGGGTTATACGAGTCTACAAGGTCTAGAGGACTCTATGACAAGTTTTCTATTCTCTAATCACACATACATTTGATTATAAATATGGAGTCCTATTTCACGGAAATTCACTTATCCCAGTTGGGTCTGGAAAATTGTATAACATTCTTTGGTAACTGGTTGTTGTTTGCTTTATGCATCATTATAGCAATTATGATAATATTGCATACATGTGCCGTTGTTGCAAAGTCCACAATTTGTACATGATTATGTGTTTATGCTTCACAGATGACGTTTCTTTGAAGCTTGTTTGGCTTCGCTTCAACAGTCACTCTGGACTCCAAACTGCAGTGAGGTGAGCATAAATTCATACATGACACGCAAGCAGTGTGGATTCATGTAGACGCGAATTGGAGTTATGTTTTCTCTAGCCCGCTATCCTTTAGCGACTAGGCCAAAAGCTGCACCGTGTCTCTGACTCTGTTGATCCTTGAACTGAATCTAATCCAATTATTTCTTTTAAGGCCAATGTTGATTGGACGAACGAGCCATGTTTTGATGAGCGTTTCAATTACTTCTGGTTTATTGGCGTTCGCCGATGGTATCAGATTGTACAGTATATTGTGCTATTGTCACGGGTGCAGATTTCCGACTCTCCGGGAACTATTCAGAAAACAGTTGCCGATGACACTTCAGGAACAGGAACAGGTAGACGGCGGTTGGGGAGTGGTATCAGTCCTCCATCAATTTTGGCAATCAGCATCCATGAAAAACTACCCATTCCTCCGATATGAATATTTTTTTGAATCAGCTAATGCCACTATCAGTTGCCATGGAGACTGACTGAGTGGGGGCGTTGCTAAGGAAACTGAGAGGCTGCTCATCACCGAACGCACAGCAAGCTTCAGTGCTCCCTCGAGCCAACCGGCATTACACAGATACACAAGACACACACACAACAAACGTCAATAAATATGTTCCTATGATGTAGGCTTTGAATAGGGTATTTGTTCTGTTGATTTAAACAATAAACAGCGTGATGGTGTACTTGGCATTGTCTTCAGACTGGGGGTGCAATTACAATTCATCAGTCAATTCAAATGGATTTATCGACCCTTCTGAGAAATGCGTTTTGTACATGCTGATGAATACAGCAGCAGAGAGTAGCATTTAAAGGAGGGGGAAAACAAAACGGACTGCACCGTCCTTTGGAATTTTGCTGAAGAACACACACATAGTTGAGTCGGTGAAAATGGGGAGGAGAATCACTTGGAAAATCTAAAATGAGTGTACATCTGTAAATCACATGAGCCAACCAATTAAGGATCTTGCTTTTCTCCCAGAGGAGCTAATTACCAATCAGCATAGCCTTTAAAGGTCAGATTAGTTGCATGCATAGCAGAATTTGGTAACAGTGCAATTTGATTCGGCTATGCATGACCTAACAAAGGTTTTTGCTAAGAGTTTTGAGTTTACGTTGGATGTCAATTGCACTGGGTTTCCATGTTTATTCTGCATGAGCAAACATCACTTTTATGTATCATAACATGTCAGTGAACTGGTCTATAATGCACTGGGACCGTTTACATGCACATGAAAGATCTTTCATATTGTTGATTGCTATGTGCAGCTGTTTGTGACATACACACTGGACGTTGGAAATGATGCAATGCGTTTGTTATTACAGATGTCAAAAATAACATGATGACGAATTGTTTTGGTTAATTATTTTTAATTACCATACTATAAGCTGCCACTTTTTTCACACACTTTGAACCCTCCGGTCGGTTTCTGGTCTGACAAATCATAAGTAAGTTTGATCAAGTAGGGAGTTAGTACTGCTGCTTTTTGGGCTAAAGCCAGTTATTGAACTCTGGTGGGAAAAAAGGTGTCTTGCATCTCACCGGCGCTAATGATTGACACTGGGAAAACTGAGTGTAGGTGGGATTGCAAAGTATCTAGTGTGTCTTTGTGTAAATATCCAATATCCATGTCACAACCTGGACATCTGGGGCTTATGGACAAGCTAGGCCCATATACAGTTGTGTGAAAAAGTGTTTCAAACAAATTTAAATATTATTTAATGACAACACAATTAAACAGAAAATGCAGTTTTAAAACAAAACTTTTCATTATTAATGGATAAAAGAGAAGAAGACGAAACCACCCACACCAATGTGTGGAAAAGTAATTACCCCCTGTTAGAACACATCTTAACTGAGATTAATTGAGCTCTATAAACCCGGAAAAAGGTTATAAAGCCATCTCTAAAGCTTTGGAACTCCGGTAAGCCATTACCCACAAATGGCGAAAGCATGGAACAGTGGTCAACATTCCCAGGAGTGGCCAGCCGACCATAATTACCTCAAAAGCACAGGGACTACTCCAAGAGGTCACAAAAGACCCCACAACAACATCCAAATAAGTTCGGACCTGAACTGCCTACATTAATGTCACTGTTCATGACACTAAGAATGACACCAGGAATGCATGGCCTGCTAATGAGGATAAGCGGCATAGAAAATAGATGAATGGATGGGTGTGGGCATTGCATGTGGTGTACATTCAGAAGAAGAACATCATACCAACAATAACACTCCACCAGCAAGTCCAAATCCTGAAGTCGTGAATCCTATTGAGATGCTGTGGCATGACCTTAAAAAGGCGCTTCTTGCTGGAAAAGCCTCCAAAGTGGTTGAATTGCAACTATTCTGCAAAGATAAGTGGGCCAAAATTCCTCCACAGCGCTGTAAGAGACTCATTATCAAATTATCGTAAATGTTTTATTGCAGTTGTTGCTGCTAAGGGTTATGCGGTCAGGGTTACTAGGTTTAGGGGGATTAATACAAACATAAAAAAAAAAACCCCCACATCCAACTTGCAAACACGTCACTTGCCAAAGGTTGTTAAGTATGATGAATTAATTTATAAAACACATACAAAAATATCCATCCGTTTTCTATGCTGCTTGTCCTCACTGGGGTGTCGGGGGGTACGCTGGAGCCTCTCCCAGCTGACTTAGTGTGCAGGCGGGGTGACCGGCACTGGTTGCCAGCCAGTCGCAGTGCACCTATAGAAAGACAAACATTCACACTCACATTCATACCTGTGGACGATTTAGAGTGGCTAATTAACCAAACATGCATGTTTCTGGAACGTGGGACGAAACCCACACACGAGGAGAAAATGCAAAATTTGACAGCCCTAACTATTATGTTTTTATTCTATCGATTTATCCGCACACTTTTTCTTCCCTTTAACCACAATAGGTTTATGACTTTATTAATCACACTGACATTGCGATGGACAATTTTAATCAGTAAAACATGATTAATCGTTCATGAAAATTACTTTTGGCTGCAGCTCTATTTTCCCATGTAATAGTAATTGGAGCAACAGGATGGGGTTCAGGGCTCCTTCAGGAAATAGCGTCTGTATTACTGTGGTGCAAAATATTACACGCAAGAGGATGATGGTGTGCCGATGCTTGCTAAATAAGCAAGGTTAAAAGTGGTAGCGTCAAATGAGACACTCTTGCGTTATACAGTTTGCAATTTTTTTTTTTAAATCACGTTTCCGACCGCTTGAAAAAGAATATGGTGAGCGGCGCGTGTTTTTTGGGCGGGAATCTGCTTGGGCGTGAGGATTCTCAGCCGTTGTAACCCTTACATACCACAACAGCCAATCGTGTTGCGTCATCACCCGGATGAAGTGGAAGATCCGATACAAGGTCAAATTAGCGAATGAATGGAGCCCGACACAATTAGATGGATGTTTGTGTTATTATTATTGTTACTATAATGTTAGCCGTGTGGAGGGCTAACTTTTTCCTATTTATAATTACTGGTATTAGTATGGTAACATGACTTGATATGGTAATGGTAATGGTGTAAAATTATTTGCACATGCATGTAAATGACATTGGAATACATCCCTTAATACAACGGACAGTTCCACATGTCCAAAAGCAGTAGGAAGAAGCAAAGCTTATTAAATCCTACCCCTGTAGTGTCTCCCCTATTTCAATGCATGTGTACACTTCCTGTTCCAGTTAAAATGCATAAGTAAGATCATGTGACATGAGTTGAATATACACAATTGTAACATATTAAACACTTATTAGAATGTTTTTGCCTTTTTCTGAGCAGATTTCAATTGTTATGCATTCTAAAATATTGTCAACAGGTAATGACATGCTCTTCACCATGTTGTGGTTCAGATGTTTGTCCACGTACACAGCCACTCCTCCTCCACTTTTTGTTCCTGTTGATGCAGTTCTTTTCATAGCCTCCCAATACAAGGTCCATGTCCTTGGCGGCATTCATCCGAGTTTCTGAGATTGCAATTACTTTGAAGGGCTCTTTGAATTGTTCCAAGTATTGCCTGATGTTGTTGTGATTTGCGTGCATGCTTCTGCTGTTTATGTGGATATAAACAGTAATATCGGATAATTTGTTACCTGTGTTTAGAGTATCGCTGTATTGTTCCTCCGTGTAGTAGTGGCTGGCATTTTTGATGTAAAAAAAAGTTTGTGTCCGGGTCTTTTTCCAGATCCAGATGTTTGTGGTCTGTAAGACTAAAAGTGTCCAGTTAAAGATCTCCTTGTCCAGCGAGCAGTAGTGTTGTGTTAGGAGTGTCGTTAAATGTATTTTGATGGGTTCTTAGTTCTAGTGCATATGGTTGATCAGTTCCTGGTGTCTTGCTGATGGCATTCCCAAATAATATTGACTCTAATACTTTCCTCTGTGTCCTTCTTGTTTTCGGGTTGTTTTCCTTTTCCATGTTGTTGTTTTGATGTGGTCTTTAGTATTTTTCCAAGTTCTGTATATCCTTGACAGCAAGCACTCTCGCTGCTGGTCCTCCATTTAGCTTAATGAAAATTTTGCAGGTGTTTCGGGCATGCCCAGTCGGGACAAGGCCCCCGGGAAGACCTAGGACACGCTGGAGGGACTATGTCTCACAGCTGGCCTGGGAACGCCTTGGTGTCCTCCCGGTGGGGCTGGAAGAGGTCGCTGGGGACCGGGAAGTCTGACGCTGCTGCCCCCGCGACCCGGATCGGATAAGCGGAGGAAAATGGATGGATGGAAAATTTTGCATTTGGCGCTCCAAGTGCCTTGGATCTTCCCCTGCTTCTTCGGGTCACGTGCTTTCTTGGCAATTTCAGCGTTACGTTTTGTCAGACGCTCGTTCATGTAGACATTAGTTCCTTTGAGCTTCCTTCCCTGCTTCAGCAGTGCGACTTTGAATTTCCTGTTAGTGAATTTAACGATGATGACGGGAGTGGTGCTGTTCCTGTCGTACAGTGGGATGCAGCTGTGGATGGTGTTCCACTTCCACTTCCTTTGAATGTGGAAAATGAACATGCTAACATTAACATGCATTCTTCTTCTAAGTCCTCTTTATTCCCGACTGCTCTGCGTACGACCTGGGTTTGAACCTGAGCCCTGTAACGGTCACATCATTCATTCGTGTGTTCTGATCCATATCATCAATTGTGGCCTTCAATTGCTCGATGACTTTCTGTTTTCCTTCCATGTTTGACTTCTTGGAGAGCAGTGCCTAAGGCTGCATTACTATCTTGTAATGTCTTGTTCTCGGCTCTCAGATTGTTTACTTCCTCTCTCAGGTGTTCAATCTCCTGTTTCATGGCACCTGCTCGTTTATCCATTTTTATACAATTTTCTTCATGCATTCCCTTTATCAAAAAAAGTCCTGGTTTTTTTCTTTGCATTGCAATCATGGTTTCCATCATAGTTCCTTCCATTGCCTTACATTTCCTCGTCATTCCCTCCATTAGTGAACAAGAAATAAAAGTGTTGGTTTTCTAAGTAATGAAACCAATTGGTCTTTCATTTTCTAGAGAAATGTTTTATTTTGTCTTGTGTATTTATAAATAAATAAAGATGCCTATGCACAGATTGCCTTTTCTGACACAACTTTTTTGCACGCTGCAACTTACACAAATGAGTCCCTGCACAGTCATATGTGGCCAGTTATACTCTAGTCTCCACAATTTCTTCTACAAGTAACAATTCATTAACATGGCTAGCGTCATCCAAGACTCCAAAGTCTCCATTTTGTTTTGCTTCAACCATTCCGAGGTTGACTTGCTGCTGTGTTTTGGATCCTTATTTGGTTGCACAAGCCAAGTTTGTTTCAGGTTGAAGTCACATATAGCTGGCCGGACACTCTTCTTCAGGAGTTTTTGGTAGACAACAGAATTCATTGTTCAAGTCTTCCAGGTCCGGAAGCAGCAAAACAGCCTCAGACCATCACACTACCACCACCATGTTTTACTATGACGTTCATTTTCTGTTATGCAACATTACTTTTACACCAGATGTAATGGGACACGCACCTTCTAAAAAGTGCAACTTTTGTCTCGTCAGACCACAGCAAAGTTTCCCAATGGTCTTGGAGATCGTCAAGATGTTTTCTGGCTAAATTAATGTTCTTTTTGTTCAGCAGCGGTTTTCGTGTTGGAACTCTGCCGTGCAGGCTTTTTTTGTCCTCCTTATGGTGGAGTCATGAACACTGACCTTAAAGGAGACAACTGAGTCCTGCAGTTCTTTGGATGTTGTTGTGGGGTCTTTTGGGACTTCTTGGATGAGTCGTAGCTCTTGAAGGTAATTTTGGTTGGCTTTTGGCTGAACGGTCAGCGCTAAACTCAGTTAGGTTATGTTTTAGTTATGTTTTAACAGGTAATTACTCTTTCACATAAGCCGATGTGGGATTGGATTTGGGTTTTTTCCTTCCCTAATAATAAAAAGGTTAGTTTAAAAACTGCATTTTGAGTTGTTATTGACTAATATTTAATTTTGTGTGATGACTTAATTTTAAAATGAAACATGCAAAAAAAAAAACACTTTATAGAAACAGATATCTCATCAATGTTAGGAATGATTACAAATTTAAACACTGTTGTGTTGACTCACTGTTTCACATCCCCCTTGATGGGAATACAATTTGCAATGAGCCCCATATGGCTTTGCTTGTGTGTTGGTGAGTATGTGTATGTGCGAAACACCAAACATACAATTTGGATTACATTCAAGTGTTTGGCTGTTTCAGTGCTGCAATGTATGTATTTGTACACCACTGTAGTGTAATCATATACAGGACGCGGCAAGGACAAGAACTGTTTCAGTTACGGTTACGTGAGCTGACATTTTTGATTAGCACAGCTTGTAATATGATGGTGCCCTACAATTGTGTGACATGCCTTGTAAGTAAAGTGTTTCACGTTAGGACATAAATACATTTATATATCTATAGCAGGGTTGTCTGATATTGGCTTTTTTGCTGATGAGCAAACATCTGAGAAATAATACTGTACTTCCAATTGGGCGTAGCAAAGCGTGATTTGGTGAATCTGGCGTCTTGCACGATAAAAAAGGGCTGGTTATCCAGTGCGATGCACTCCATGCAATTTGCATGTCTAATATCAGAAGGAGACACTACACACATAATGCTAGTCAGGCACAGAGCGAGGAAGAATGTTACTGCAGCCACCAATGCAGTTTTTAAAATCGGTTTTCACTATGGGAAAAAACACATCCACATTTTTAACATAGACAAAGTCTTTGGGTATTGCTAAAGTCTCAGGATCAGTTGAGAACAACGGAATTAAAAACAAAAATAATTCTCTGGGTAGAGGTTTATACTTCAACAGTGCTGATTTGCTCATTTCACTGTCAATCAAACGGGGGTTCCACCTCAAACAGATCATCCAATCATCATGCAGAAACCGAGTGTCCGGGCCAGCCCACTGTCCCAGAGACCCCCAGAGACGCTGAGCGTCAGATGGGCGGGACAGAGCCCAGCATTTATCCAATGACGGTCCAGTTTCGCACAGTGGAACAACCCCCTGAACCTATTTCCCATCAAAGTCAGTAGACGCAGAGCGTCCGAAGAAAAATGGTGCTGCGAGGATGAATGAGAAGGAAGTTGTGTCAATTACCTGTGATTAGCAGCTGATTCTGAACAAAAGATGAAGGTACACTGGTGTAGTGTATATCAGTGGTGTCTACTATGCTTATAGCAGCGACAGCATCCCATGACTGCTTTTGTTCTGCGGGGCTTTCCAGCAGCAAGGAAGCGAATGTGTTTGAGCTGTCACTTTTAACAACTTGGACGGAGCACATAGGCAAACACAAACATGCTATTTTGTACCTTCTCCATCTTGCTCGTGGCACAGAGCATTCTTTAGATCCACCATTGACTTATTGCTACCGTGACCCTGCAGTCTTTACCTCATCCACTCTCCATCTGTTCTGGAGATTTGCTGGTGCTAGGTTTAAATGCATTGTGTGTGTGTATGTGTGTGTTAAGAGAGACGCCACCTGCCACTGCACTCCCAAAGGACTAACAAGCAAATATGCCTCTCTCTCTCTCTCTCTCTCTCTCTCTCTCTCTCTCTCTCTCTCTTTCTCTCTTTCTCTCTCTCTCTCTCTCTCTCTCCCCCTTCCTTTCCACCCTCACCACTGCTCTTACCCTTTATCCTCTGTCACTTTTCTAGGACTCGGGTGTTATCCTTTCCCCTGAGTCACGGACCATATGACAGCCAGCCAGGTGAGTCTCTTAGTCTTTTTTTAGTCATCCCAGCCGCTCACTCGCTCCTCTACCGCTCTTGCGCCATGCCTTTTCTGCATACATTAAATGCCGCCGTAGAGATGCTGTGTCACTGTTCTAGTAAAAGGCACAGATGGGAAGCGATTTGAGGCAGAAGAAGAGATGCATTCCTTTACTAGTCACTGATAACTGGGCATTTGTAGGACAATTGTGTTGTAAATTGTGGCCTTACCATGCCTACTTTAATATTCATAGCCTTTGTAAACAGAGGGCACATGTGTCCAGTCTCTAAAATTAGTGAGTATGTCAGGGCCAAAAGCAGCAATGGCACACCATTGACATATTCAAAAGGCAGTTGGTATGAAAATGTTAATTGTTTCTTTAGCAAAGTGACATGTAGTGTCAGTGTTTTCAGTTGTTTTTTGGTAAGTCTGTTCTAGTTCATAGATGGAATTGTGCAGATGTAAACATGTGCTTCAATAAAACTTTCTCAAGGAATCAAAAATAAATGCACCTCTTACAACGACCTCTTGCCCAAGGTCAGCTTTGTGAATAGATAGAACATAAATGGTCCCGACTGTTTTGGCAGCTTTGTGCTTCTAGGGCACAAAAGTTTTTGACGCACAATTAACAGGTGCACGTCCTGTTTGACCCTCAGCCCACACTGTTGTTTGAGGAAATGCACTGGCAGCGGTTGTTGTGACGCTGGAAGCTGGAACAAACATTGAGCAGAAATAGGGAAGTTATTTATGTCGCTGTGAATTGAGTTGTCACAAAGTACATCGCCTCTGGGAGAAGAGAAAAGATACTGGTGCATTGTTTTGTCATTTATACTGTGGTACAACGGCATACAAGTGTCCCAACTAACCAATGATTTATTTATGCTTGCTGTCTCTCGACATATCTTTTGCTCTGGACTACTAGCTAAAATTTGGGCTGACAGCTATTTGGAGGCTAGTGACAATGACAATGAATCTAACAAATACCATTACTAGCGCCAAGAAACTAGTCACCAAGAACACTTTGAACACATCAGTAAAACATGTATATATAGCAATCTGATCTGTCTTATTTATTATGGATTTTGGATTTTCTTGTTGACATAATGGTGTACACCATTATGGTGTACATAAGGGTGTACATATTCAGAATATTTAGTATCAGTTATTTACATGATACTGTGGCTGCAACTATCGCGGTCGATGCTGGAGCCTATCCCAGCGGACTTTGGGTGGGAGGCAGGGTACACCCTGGACTGGTTGCCAGCCAATCGCAGGGCAGACAAACATGCATGTTTTCTGGAATGTTGGAGGAAACCGGGGTACCCGGAGAAAACCCACGCACGCACGGGGAGGACATGCAAACTCCACACAGAGATGCCCAACGGAGATTCGAAACCCTGATCTCCTGACTGTGAGGCCAACATGCTCACCTGCCTCTTGTCTTACTGGAGTCAGCTGTCAGCTGGATCATCTAAGTTGATAACGTTGTCCAGAATTCCGCTATGTAGCCATGTTTTTTATCAATACCATGACGTTACAGTCAATTATTTTCTTGTTGTTGTTGATCTAAAGTCGTAACTCGTCGGTAGAGAAAGCTGGTGAGGTGGTAGCTTACAGTTGCCCTCCATGCTTTCCCCGCCTTTGTTTACGATCTCGTCGGTGGTTCTTATGATCTCAGGGGTGAGACAAAGATTGCAGACAAAACTGTCGGAATTTAGTCATCCAATGTCCAAAAGCTCGAAATGAGCAGGAATTGCACCGCAAATTTGCAGATTCTGAAGAGATATCGACCCTCGTGTTGTGCAAACGCCGCCATCTTGGCATGTTGAGTGCAATAAATTTGGACTTATCGGCAGGTTTATACTAACACTTAAATTACCCTCTGCTTCTTGCAGCCCCACGACAGTTCACCACGCACCTTCCCCCCAGGGGGGCCCGCACCACTATTTGAGAACCACTGACTTAAGGGTAGGTCGAGCATCTTGAGAAAAATTACAAAAAAAAAACGTATTCCTAACTTCTAAACTCTCTTCAGTTATGTTGTTAAGACACAATTCATTTTTTTAGTTACGATTGTCTGGGGAGGGGCTCTCTGGGCTGTGGGGGGCATCCTCCAACTGTCTTCGGTGGGCTGCGGTTGCAGTGACAAATGCATGGCTATCTGTTAAGCAGCCATACACCTCGTCAGCGTGGTTCCTTCGGGTCGCTGTTTCCATCTTGATCCAGAGCAGCAGCTGCTGCACAAACTTTTTTGCAGAGTCTTCCAGAATTTTTATGAGAACTTGGAGATAATTTGTTGTTTTTTGGTCCACCTCCAAGACAAGCGGTTCCAAGAAGTGCCTCCACACTTCCAGGGACTGGACCGGGGTCCGGTAGGCAGTCATGTAGCAATACATTCTGTTTGCCAGTTCGTGGGAGAACCTGTCCGCCTCGCGTCCAAGCCCATTCATGTCAGTTCTACCGTCCCCTGCCAGCGCCGCCCCCTCGCAGAACACATCCTCGAGGCCCTGCGATTGACTGCCGACCAGTCCAGTGTGTACCCCGCCTCTCGTCCAAAGTCTGCTGGGATAGGCTACAGCATTCCCGTGACCCTAATCAGGATAAGCGGTATAGAAAATGAATGAATGAATGAATGAGTTACGATTGTGGGATGATGTAGCACATTAATACATTATACAATACACTGTACATACATATTCATATATTTGTATCTAAAATAACTGCTATGTAAACAAATGGCACACATAAATAATGATGAATTCATAGTTCATTTCCCATCCCCAATCAAAGGCTAGAAAGCCATTATGAAGGACCTCGGTTACCTTTTAAAGAGCAAAGAAACAATAGTGAGTGTTACTGTTTGGTCTGTTCGCAGCCTCGTTTATTTGTTCCTTTTCTCTTCTACCGAGCTTCACCTCCTAGACATCCCTTTTCATCTTTTCTGTCTTGTCACGTTTTCATCTCACTACGCCGCCGGTAGGGGTCATTCTCCATCTTCTAGCTTGGCATGCCAAAGTATCTCATTAAAACTTGTTGTAATCCACGGCCAAGACAGTAGTAATACTGTGTGGAACTCGTTTTTGGGATAAAAAGTACAGGACAGATGCATCAATAGATATTATCATTTGTCAATAGTATTTGAGGAGGGGGGCACATTTCTGGCCCCTGAGGGGGCCTGACAGAAAATAACTGAGAACCATTGGCTTAGTCCATCATAGCACATCAAAGACGAGGTTGTACTGTGTAATTTCTGCACCATGAACGTGTGAACATTAGGCATGTTGATCATGCACCCTCCTTTGCATAATATCGATGTGTTACAAATGATGCACTGAGCTGACCGCTCTTTTTTGATGTTTGATGCCAAACTTTTTTGCCTCCTCTTCTTTGTTGGTTTTGGTTTGGCTCCACTACCAAACCGGACAAGAGAAGACTGCAAAGACAACCAGGTCCGCAGAGAAAATAATAACTCCTTAGAGGAACTGTACCGGTCCAGAGCCAAGAAGAGGACGGGCATCTCTGCGGACCGCTCACACCCCGCCAACAAACTGTTCCAATTGCTTCCCTCCGGTAGGCGAAACAGAGCACTGTTGGTCCATTTTTTGTGCAAACAGTAGCTGTATTAAGGTAAAACAGTGTGTTTGCCTCGATATCTGACCCTGTAATGTGCGTAATTCTACTTCTAATGGCTGAAGTAGCCACCTGATTGTGACACACATGCATCATTGGGACTGGAATACACCTTTACTGTCACTTATCATCCTACAGGAAATTGCACTCATCCACAATCCTCATATGAGACATAAACACACGTCTTTCTCTTTTCTGTGGGCCATCGTACGGAAAAAAGCAGCTCATCAATGCATGTAATGGGACATACCTGTTCCGCCTAGAAAGCCTGCTTTTTAAACACCTTCAAAAACATTTTGAGCATTTTTCATTCATGCTTTAACCTTGGGGCCACAGGCACATTCATAAAATGCAACAGTTACAGTATTTTGCCGTACCTTGGTCACATTGCCGGAACACCTACACCAAGCGTTAACTTCCAAACTCAAGAACAGAAAGTGAGCAGCAGTTGTCGCAGCGTGTGTAGCGTTACCTTTCGGTAGTGGCCTGACACGTTGTGAGCGTGGCGCTGACGTGCTAGGAGCGAGTGTGTGATGAAGCTTGTCACAAGCTGGTGTGGTGTCACTCTGACAGTAAAGTAGTGCTTTGGCGTAACAATGTTAATAACAATAATAATAACAATGTCTCTGTAGCTTGGTAAATATGCAAATTATGTAAAGGAAGCATTTTTTTCTTTTTACCTCCGTTTTATGGACGGAGGTAGTTACATTCCATTATGTGCATTCAAAAGAGCTGTCACTTTTTACATATTATATCTTTAAAATGCACAGAAAAGAAAAAATGTGTCCATGTCTCACTAAAGATTGTGGATAACGGGCAAAATTCCAAAAAAGCGCAGTTTTCATTTAAATCATGATGTAGTCATCGGAGCATTGTCTGGCATGATAAAACATGTTTTGATATTGAAAATCAACTTCAGCTGGCCTTCAACTCTTCATTGTTGGGTCAGGTGTATTGCATTTTCCTCTTGACAATACCTCATAGATTTTCTTTGGGGTTCAAGTCAGGTTTGCTGGCCAATTCAGGACTGGGATACCATGGATACCAGGTATCGGTAGTTTTGGCACTTTGTGCAGGTTCCGAGTCCTTGTTGGAAAATAAAATCTGTATCTCCATAAAGTTGTTCAGCAAAGTGAAACCTGAAGCTCTTTAAAACTTTCTGGTTGGTGGCTGCACTGACCTTGGACTTCAGAAAGCACAGTGGACCAACACCAAAAGATGACATGGCACTCAAAACCAGCACTGACTTGAAAATTTACACTGGACCTCGAGCAACATGGATTCTGTGCCTCTTCTCTCCTCCAGACCCTGGGACCATAATTCCCAAAGGAAATGCACATTTTACTTTTATCAGAGAACATACCTTTGGACCATTTAGCAACAGTCCAGTCCTTTTTGCCCATACCTCAGGTGAAACAGTTCTGACGCTGTTGTGTGTTCTAGAGTTGCTTGACACAAGGAATATGACCGATTAAAACCATGTTTTGCATACGTTTGTGGCTCTTGAGGTACTGACTCCAGCTGCGGTCCACTCTTTGTGACTCTACCCAACATTTTTCAAAGGGTTTTGTTTCACAATCCTCTCCAGGGTACAATTATCCCCATTGCTTGTAAACTTCTTGTTTTTGGTTTTTTTTACACCTTCTCCTTCCCTGCGATTTTGTGTTATTATGCTTGGACAAAAAGGTCTGTTAACAGCCAGTTTTTTTTTTAGCAATTACCTTTTGTGTCTTACCCTCCTTGTGCAAGGTGTCAATGATTTTCTTTTTGGGCAACTGTCAGTACAGCAGTTTTCCCCATGATTATGTAGCCTACAGAACTAGACAGAGACCATTCAAAGGCCTTTGTAGGTGTGAGCTGATTAGAATGGGACAGTAGGTGTCTATTTAATGTTGAACCTTATCACAATATTACATTTTTCTGAGATACTGAATTTGGGTTTTTTATTAGGTAGTCAGCATTAGTCAGGTATAATCATCGAAATATTACAGTTTGTGTGCAATGCTACTATATTATAATATATGAGTTTCACTATTTGAATATAATTACTGAAATGCATCAACTTTTTCATGATATTCTAATGAACTGAGCAGCACTTGTATTGTCTTGCGCTGTCTATGGATCTGATGCCAGCGATTCATACAGTGGTTCGTACAGATATAATAAATAATAAAGTATCACAGGTTCTCAGTAGTATTTTGATCTTTTCTCAAGATTGATGCATACATTAAGGATCTGCGTAGGCATGCATAATATATGTAATGTATGCCATGAAGCAAACAGAAAGAACAGACCAGCATGACTGACGGTCATAAACACTGACTTTAACCTAATTTGATGCAAAGCACACGGTATAAACATAGATTGAGTGGAATATATGTGGTTAGTTTAAGCCCGTGAGGAATTATTCTGATATATATCTTTGTCTCATGATGAAAACATGTCCAATTTGTCTGAAAAAGTCGTCTCCTAATGAAATGTTTATAATAACCAGGTTGCAGCAGTGATTCAGGGCAGGGGCTTATTATGCACTGTGCAAGTGTGTTATGTTTTAAATATTGTGTCATTGTTTCCATTATATTTAATCATTGAAGCATTTCATTTAGGAGGTTATGCAGATAAATGAACTAAGTTTTAGATGAAGAGCATGATGAGTGTGTACTGTGTTACATATTTACATCCGAGCGCTGCGCCTTTAAGGACAAGTCGGTGGAAATGAACTAAGCGTTGAGGACTTCAAATGGATTTTGTGATGAATAAAGTGAAATGACTTGGCATTGTCGCTGCAGGATTACTGATGCTTTTTTTTCTTCTGCAAAGGTGCCGACGTGCACGGAGCTGTTTCTTGCCGCTGTCGTGCGGACACCCGACATTCTCTTTTGTCGAGTGCTTAATAGGACATTTTGTCATTCAATAATAAGAATTGATTGCGGTGCTGTTGACTCACTCAGCTTTGGCCCATTATAGAGTATCTCACAAAAGTGGGTATAAACCCCTAATATTTCAGCAGCTCATTCATGAGATCTTCTCACAGGATAATACTTTACCAAAAACTAAACTTGGCTGCACAGTAGCTTAGAGTAACCAGGAAAAGTAACACGGCCAATTCTGTTTATCCATGGTGCTGCGTTTAGGAGCAGTTAAGTTTTAGAATAAATTATGATTACTTATATGTTTGCATGCTAAAATATTAACACATGAGAAAATAATTATATTATAAATATATATATTATAATATTCATTAATCCCTCAGTCTTAAAATTCTGCAGATTCACCCCTTGTATAGTTCATTAATAAATCATGCTGTTTTGCGGCGTATCAGTCATTAAAAATATGCTTATTTAGGGTAAATTGAATGTCTTTTTTGCCTAATTTAAGCATTTTCAAGCATAATAATGGCTAAATCAAGTAAAATCCAAATAAAACCTGTGCCTTTTGATTATTTTTTTGTCCATTAAGAGCGTTTAGTCTTAAATATTCCATTTAAATTCAAATTTCCGCACGGTGCAGCGGTGAGCACCCGTTACTGTGAGTGAGGACTATTTGTTTTACTTCAGATACCGATTTAACGTGCTCGTTAACGTTCCCCCTCAGTTTGTTGTTACGTTAATATGCAGACTTACACCAGAAAAAAAGCATTCAAGCCACTCAAACAGAAGGATGCCAACGTCAGACTGCAATAAAAGATATGTAGCATGATTTCATGTCAAACTTACTCATCACTCATACTCATTTTTGACCCGGAGTTACATTAGATGAATTAACTAATGAATTATTTTTAACATTTTCAGTTAATGAAGAGCTAGAAGTGTATGTTTGTATGTGTGCTGGCGTAGGGGCTACACCGGTCTATTGGGCTTCTAATAATGTTGAAAACTGTACTCGGAAGGTCGTAAACATGTTTTCTGTGCTTCAATTGCATTATAAATCACTTTTGGATCTGGAACCAATTAACCACGGTAAAGGTCCGATTACAGTATTGATTTTTTCTTCGTGTTTCTGCAATGAATAGACTCTTTTGAAATACAATAGTCTACAGTAGATTCCTGCTTTTCTCAGGAGTCTCATTCCAGACCCACCACTGACAAGTGGCTCCTAAAAATGTCTGTTTTTGACACATCTATGTGGCTATTTTTGTTGACTTGTCACACAATCCACGTTTAAGCCCTAACTGCATTGTAAATGCAGTAATGTGCACACAAAGAGCTTGGTGAAAAAAAGATATAACCTTACGAATCGAAGGCGATTTAAGGATGAAACCAGCACTTGCTGAACATGCATTTCTCTTTGAAAGCCTGAGGAAAATGGCTCGTCGAAGACATTGTCCCAAAGAACAGCTTACTTGGATTAAAAAGGTGATTGGAGATGGGAAAACTCATGAAGAGTTGCAAAAAAATTGTTGGCTAAACTGATCTCTGATGCCTTAAAATGGAGAGCACATGGCAGAAAACGGAAGACAACTATCCAAATGGATAGAAGAATAACCAGAATGGCAAAGGCTCTGCCAATGATCCGCTCCTTGCATGCCCTTGAAATAAAATGAGTGTTTCAAGTAGACAATGACCCCAAACATGGTAGTAAACGACCAAAATGTTATGTTGTTATGGTATGGATGGGCCAGCCCAATCCCCGGACCTTGATCCCATGGAGAACATGAAAAAGGCTGTTTCCGAAGCAAAACCAAGAAATGTTAATAAATTGTGGAATGTTGTTAAAGAATGTTGGAGTGGAATAACCGCTGAAAGGTGCCACAAGTTGGTAGAGTCCATGGCACACAGATGTGAAGCAATTATAAAAAACGAAATATTAGTTTAGTCATTCACAGGATTGCCAAATCCTAGAAACAAAAAAGTTCTTACAAAATAGTTTTGTGTTTGTAACGTCACTGGCAGACACTGCTATTTTTTTGAACACACCCCTTTTAACTAATTGGCCAATTGCACAGCCTTAAGAGCGTGCAGGAGAAAGAGTACCACAAGCTACCCAGCATGCCTTGCGGGTGGGAATTTATGGGTATTTTTATGGCATGGGTATTGGGCGCAGATATTTATTTGTATGCCCATATAGTGTTTGAAACGCTTGTTAGTACAAGCTATGGATTGCATCTGACTATTTTGGCGTGCCACAATAGCAGTGCAAGTCATGTTGCCGGCTACAGTTTTGACATTAAAGTTGTTTTTTTTTATGTTTGGAAATGCCTGGCGGGCCGGATGAAGATGCTTGGCAGGCCTGATGGGGCTGTTGTGGTTAATCCACCACCCAAGGTCCAGAAAGTTTGTTTATTCATTTTAATATAAAAGTTGGGGCAGTCAGGTGAGTGTAACAAGAAAATTCCAGATCCCAAGCATGATCCATGGAAATCCACGGTCAAATGGGGACAACAAAAGAGACCCCCCTTCCTAATTTGAACTGAAAACTGTATATTTGTCAGTGGAGGGCGGTGCCCCAAGTTTGTCTCCGTCCTTGAGATTCTACATTTTATCTAAACGATTTAAGACAGTGAATCTGAAATTGACAGACATAAACGAACACGTAGGGTGCTATGGGCCTTCCAGGATCAGCCGCTTGTTTCATTCTTCAGAAGAGAAAATCAGTTGCTGAGCCTAATACCCCGTTTATTGTACTGTTTGCATTTAAAATTAGTTTGGGGAGTTCCAATTCCATCCATCGATCCATCCATTTTCTATACCGTTTATCCTCATTAGGGTCGCGGGTATGCTGGAGCCTATCTCAGCTGACTTCGGGCGAGAGGTGGGGTACACCCTGGACTGGTCGTCAGCCAATCGCAGGGCAGACTAACAACCATTCATAACTATGGACAATTTAGAGTGGCCAATTAACCTAACATGCAGGTTTTTGGAATGTGGGAGGAAACCGGAGAACCCGGAGAAAAGCCTCGCACACACGGGAAGAACATACAACTCCACACAGAAATGCCCAACGGAGATTCGAACCCATCCATCCATCCATCCATCCATCCATCCATTTTCTTCCGCTTATCCGAGGTCGGGTCGCGAGGGCAGCAACCTAAGCAGGGAAGCCCAGAGGTCCCTCTCCCTGGGCACTTCGTCTAGCTCTTCCCAGCGGATGCCGAGACGTTCCCAGGCCAGCTGAGAGACATAGTCTCTCCAACGTGTCCTGGGTCTTCCCCGAGGCCTCTTACCGGTTGGACGTGCCCTGAACACCTCCCCAGGGAGGCGTTCGGGAGGCATCCTAACCAGACGGCCGAGCCATCTCATCTGACTCCTCTCAATGCGGAGGAGGAGCGGTTCTACTCCGAGTCTCTCCCGGATGACAGACACACTGCGGAGAAAACTCATTTCGGTTGCGTGTACCCGCGATCTTGTCCTTTCGTCACTACCCAAAGCTCATGACCATAGGTGAGGGTAGGAACGTAGATTGACCGGTAAATCGAGAGCTTCGCCTTTTGGCTCAGCTCTCTTTTCACCACGACAGTCCGTTGCAGAGTCCGTATCACTGCAGACGCTGCACCAATTCGCCTGTCCATCTCGCGTTCCATACTTCCATCACTCGTGAACAAGACCCTGAGGTACTTAAACTCCTCCACTTGAGGCAAGACCTCATCCCCGACCCGGAAATGGCACTCCACCCTTTCCCGGGCGAGAACCATGGACTCGGACTTGGAGGTGGCAAATCTCATCCCAGCCGCTTCACACTCAGCTGCGAACTGGTCCAGTGAGAGTTGAAGGTCACTGCTCGATGAAGCCAACAGGACCACATCATCTGCAAAAAGCAGAGATCGAATCCTGCGGCCACCAAACTGAAAACCCTCAACGCCCTGGCTGCGCCTAGAAATTCTCTCCATGAAAGTAGTGAACAGAATCGGTGACAAAGGGCAGCCCTGGCGGAGTTCAACCCTCACTGGAAATGGGTCCGACTTATTTCCGGCAATGCGAACCAAACTCTGACGCCGGTCATATAGGGAACGAACCGCCTGGATTGGATGTTCCGATACCCCATATTCCCGAGCACTCCACACAGTATTCCCCGAGGAACATGGTTGAATGCCTTCTCCAAGTCCACAAAACACATATAGACTGGTTGGGCAAACTCCCATGCACCCTCAAGGACCCTGCCGAGAGTATAGAGTTGGTCCACAGTTCCACGACCAGGACAAAAACCACACTGCTCCTCCTGAATCCGAGATTCTCCAGAACCCCTGAATAGACCTTACCGGGAAGGCTGAGGAGTGTGATCCCACGATAGTTAGAACACACCCTCCGGTCGCCCTTCTTGAAAAGCGGGTCCACCACCCTGGTCTGCCAGTCCAAGGGGAACCGACCCTTACGTCCTCGCAATGCTGCAGAGTCGTGTCAACCAAGACATGCCCACAGCATCCAGGGCCTTAAGGAACTCCGGGCGGATCTCATCCACACCCCGGGGCCTTGCCACCAAGGAGCTTTTTGACCACCTCGGTGACCTCATCCCCAGAGATAGGCGAACCCGACTCAGAGTCCCCAGGCACTGCTTCCATGTTGGAAGGCGTGTCGGTGGGATTGAGGAGGTCTTCAAAGTGTTCCCTTCACCGGTCCACAACATCCCGAGTCGAGTTCAGCAGCACAACGTCCCCACCATACACGGTGTTGACTGTGCACTGCTTCCCCCACCGGAGACGGCGGATGGTGGTCCAGAATCTCTTTCAAGCCATCCGGAAGTCGTTTTCCATTGCCTCTCCGAACCATGTCCGGGTTTTTGCCTCAGCGACCGCCAGAGCTGCAGACCGCTTGGCCTTCCGGTACTTGTCAGCTGCCTCCAGAGTGCCATTGGCCAAGACGGCCTGATAGGACTCTTTCTTCAGCTTGACGGCATCCCTCACCACTGGTGTCCACCAACGGGTTCTGGGATTACCGCCACAACAGGGACCGACCACCTTACGGCCACAGCTTCGATCGGCCGCATCGACAATGGAGGCAAGAAATATTGCCCACTCGGATTCAATGTCCGCTGCCTCCCTCGGAACCTGGTCAAAGCTCTCCCGTAGGTAGGAGTTGAAACTCCTTCTGACAGGGGACTCTGCCAGGCGTTCCCAGCAGACTCTCACAATGCAGTTGGGTCTGCCAGGTCTGACCGGCATCCTCCCCTACCATCGGGACCAACTCACCACTAGGTGGTGATCAGTTAACAACTCCGCCCCTCTCCTCACCCGAGTGTCCAAAACATGTGGTTGCAAGTCCGACGACACAACCACAAAGTCAATCATCAAACTGCGGCCCAGGGTGTGCTGGTGCCAAGTGCACATGTGGACACCCTTATGCTTGAACATGGTGTTCGTTATAGACAATCCGTGACGAGCACAGAAGTCCAAAACCAGACACCGCGCAGGTTAAGATCAGGGTGGCCAATCCTGCCAATCACACCTCTCCATGTCTCACTGTCGTTGCCAACATGAGCGTTGAAGTCACCCAGCAGAACAAGGGAATCCCCCGAGGGAGCACTCTCTAGTATTTCCTCTAGGGACTCCAAAAAGGGCGGGTATTCTGAACTGCCATTTGGCGCATAAGCGCAAACAACAGTCAGGACCCGTCCCTCCACCCGAAGGTGTAGGGAAACCACCCTCTCGTTTACTGGGTTAAACTCCAACGTGCAGGCTTGGAGCCGGGTTGGCAACAAGAATTGCCACCCCTGCTCGTCGCGTCTCGATGCCGCCCAGAGTGGAATGAAGTCCAGCCCCTCTCGAGAGGACTGGTTCCAGAGCCCTTGCCGTGCGTTGAGGTGAGTCCAACTTTATCTAGCCGGAATTTCTCCACCTCACGCACCAGCTCAAGCTCCTTCCCCGCCAGAGAGGTGACATTCCACGTACCGACAACCAGCTTCTGTCACCGAGGATCGAACCGCCAAGGCCTCTGCCTCCGGCCGCCACCCAGCTCTCTTTGCACCCGACCCCTTTGGCCCCTCCCACGAGTGGTGAGCTCATGGGAGGGGGGACCCACGTTACCTTTTCGGGCTGTGCCCGACCGGGCCTCATGGGTGCAGGCCCGGCCACCAGACGCTCGCCATCATGCCCCGCCTCCGGGCCTGGCTCCAAAGGGGGGCGCCGGTGACCTGTGTCCGGGCGAGGGAAAACAAAGTCCAATTGTATTATTCGAATAATCGTAAGATTCGAACCCAGGTCTTCCAAATCTTGTGACTTTGTGGCCAACACTTGACCAGCGTGCGGCGAGTTTGCATTTCAGCATATCAAAAAAAAGCAGCCCTAGTAAATGTTAATGCTTCAAAAAAAATAACCCTTTGCAAAAATGAAATCCGGGCTGATTGACAGAAGAGTTATGAGATGAGCTGCCCTAGGCACTTCACGCCTCCACGGTGAGCTGTACTGTAGAGGTGTTGTTAAGTGGATTTGGTGTTTTCGTCAGAGAGTGTGATTTAAGCCGTCAGTCTTAATGCTGAATGAAGCTAGCCCTTTACTGGCTTCAGGTGTGTATTTATGGTGCAGGCATGACGGTGGTATCAGGCCTCACATCAGCGTCAAGGCAAGAGAGGTAAAATTAGAAAGTGACACTTCAGCTGCCCGCCATTTAGCTTCATCATCCACCATCATAATCATACCCACATTGTTATGATGCGGGTATTTATCGTTAGGATTAGTGCTATTTAACCCTGCAGCAATTGCTGATGGGAGAATAGCTATTGATCTGAAATAACAAATAAATATCACATAAGATGCCTGAGAACTCCATTAACTTTATTATGACAACGTGTGATGCACTGTACTTCACGATGTGTGTGTTATCTGTTTTTCTTGCAATCTTAAGGTGAATGCAAGGATTTGTTGTGTTTATTTTGTTGTATCTATTTCCCCCTATCTGCAGAGTCAGCAGGCTTTGACTACCTGTGTGACAGCTTCCTTCGAGATTAAGAGAGAGGAAATTCTTCTTCTTTTACACCTTGCTGCCAACCGAAAAGGTCCCGCACGACATAACGAGGTAAAGTCACTTGCCATGTACTTGTGTCATTTATTGTAATGTTAACAGTTCATTTGTATTTATTTTAAATAACTGCTCATCAAGAAATGAAATGAAAACAAAAAAGAGGTTGTAATAATATTTCTTCACATAATTTAATATTTATTTGCATTTAATTATCATTAATCTTATTATGTTCGTAATACTCCCCTGAGCCACCAACTTATCGTGGTGGAGGAGTTTGCGTGTCCCAATGATCCTAGGAGCTAAGTTGTCGGGGGCTGTCATGCCCCTGGTAGGGTCACCCATGACAAACAGGTCCTAGCGGAGGGACCAGACAAAGAGTGGCTCAAAAGACCCTAACGATGAATGATACAATTGGACGTTTTCCCTCGCCCAGACGCGAGTCACCGGGGTCCGCCTCTGGAGCCAGAAACTGGAGGTGGGGCACGATGGCGAGCGTTTGGTGGCCGAGCCTGCATCCATGGGGGCCGGTCGGGCACAGCCCGAAAATGTAACATGGGTCCCCCCTCCCATAAGCTCACCACTCGTAGGAGAGGCCAAAGGGGTCGGGTGTTAATTGAGCTGGGTGGCGGCCGTAGGCGTAGGCGAAGGCCTTGGCGGCCTGATCCTCAGCTACAGAAGCTGGTTGTCGGTACGTGGAATGTCACCTCTCTGGTGGGGAAGGAGCCTGAGCTGGTGCGTGAGGTGGAGAAATTCCGGCTAGATATAGTCGGACTCACCTCAACGCACGGCAAGGGCTCTGGAACCAGTCCTCTCGAGAGGGGCTGGACTTCATTCCACTCTGGTGTTGGCGGCATCGAGAGGCGACGAGCAGGGGTGGCAATTCTTGTTGCCACCCCGGCTCCAAGCCTGCACGTTGGAGTTTAGCCCAGTACCGAATCCTGAGAAACCCAGCGCGCACGGGGAGAACATGCAAACTCCCAAAAGAGATGCCCAACGAAGATTCGAACCTCCTGACTGTGAGGCCAACATGCTACCCATTCTTCCATCGTGCGGCCCTATAGTCAAACAATAGAAAAATAATCTTCTTTTCCTTTCGTCTTATCCCTTCAGGGGTCGCCACAGCAAATCAATTGCCTCCATCTAACTGTGTCTTTTGTATCCTCTTCTATTGCGTCAACTACCTTCATGTCCTCTTTCACTACATCCATAAACCTCCTCTTTGGTCTTCCTCTAGGCCTCCTGCCTGGCAATTCAAAACTCAGCATCCTTCTACAAAAATATTCACTATCTCTCCTCTGGACATGTCCAAACCATCTCAATCTGGCCTCTCTGACTTTATCTCCAAAACCTCTAACATGTGCTGTCCCTCTGATGTGCTCATTCCTGATCCGGTCCATCCTGCTCACACCCAAAGAGAACCTCAGCATCTTCATCTCTGCTACCTCCAGCTCTGCCTCCTGTCTTTTCCTCAGCGGCACTGTCTCTAAACCAAACAACATCGCTGGTCTCACCACAGTTTTGTACACCTTTCCTTTCATTTTAGCTGAAACAATAGAAGAATAATGTGAATAATATGTATTTTTGTTGTTTCATATTTCATATTTGAAATTTGTAACTGTTAATATTGTTATGAAATGGTTAATTTATCATCAATATTATTGTGATGTTATTTGGATATTGTTATGAAGGCGATGATAAAGGAATAATAGACTGTATGTATAACCACATGACAGATGTACAGTGTACCTGTGACATGTATACCCAACAAAGAAGCACTTACATAGACGGATGTCTGTTACCGCCACAAAAGCAGTGGCTCAGTGGGTGGGTGTACATGTGCGTGCAGGCTGCTTGGAGCTGAGTGGGAAGTGGATATTGAGTGGGAGGAGAAGAGCTGCTTTAGTGAGACGATGAACAGCCAGGTCCACTAAAAGGCAGTTATGCTTTAATGGGCTCTCATTGTTTCCTGCACCTATACATGGGTGTAATGTGTTGGGCACCGTCAGTGGTGCGGCTTGTAGTTTTTTTTGCTGTTTTTCAAACCATAATGTACTCAGCATCGAGGATGAATGAGAGTCCAGTGGAACCTGGGCGACCGTTTTGGGAGAGTGATTTGTTTACGTTTTGAAAAAGAAAATAATGGAAGTAGAAATAATCAGTTCATTAGTCAAACTGTCACGGCATAATAGGCCTTCATTGGCTGCACAGGCCATTTTTTAGGAATATCGCTAATATTATCAACTGTCATATATTTACAGTAACACTGTAAAACACTGCCTTTGATGACATTGCAGTTGCAGGCACTCTTAATTGTTAAGCATGTGTAAAAAGAAGTTTCACACTATTATTAGTCAAATGTAAACATTAGGGATGTCCGATCATATCAACCGACCGATATTATCGTCTGATATTGGCCTAAAAACGAGTGAGTCCATATAGGGATCGGTTTTCAAAGCATACTGTGTTGATTCATTACACCAGATTACATCAATTTGAGGGAAGAGTTGTTGCTAGTATCGATATCGTAAATGAAGTGTTGGACAGTAGGCTAAAACGCAACTCTGGAATTCACCGATGACGGTCCGTTCTGGAGCCAGTTAGCTGCGAGGAACGAGGGATTATGGGATCGGAGATTCTTAATGTAATAGTCTGATATGGGATAAAGCAGTCACTGGCGGGGCAATCTCATCGGCACCAAACCTGTTTATCGGTTCTGGGAAGAGCGTGAGAGTTAGACCGTGCAAATTAAATAGAGATTTGAACTGGCACCCCAGGCTTCGCAAATGTGACTATTTTTTAGTTTCCAAAGTCATTCATGAAAGCAGACCTATTACCTTTGTCTTAGGTCCATCTAGTACAGGGGTTTCCAGAGTGTGACCCAGGGGCCATTTTCAGTCAACGGCTGTTTTTGTATAGGCCCACAGCACATTCTAAAAATATAATTTAACAAGAAAACTAAAAAAACAACAGCAAAAATAGAAAAAAATGTAGTTTTACAGTATTTTACAAGTACAAGTCAAAATATTACAAGAAAAAGTAGTAATCTTAGAAGAAAAAGTTGTAATCTAATGTTTATGAGAATAAAATAGAATTATGAGGAAAAATAATGCCAAAAAAGTCGTAATATGAGGAAAAAACAAAAAAGTGGAAAAGTTAGGAGACTAAAATAAAAATATTTTGGGAATAAAGGCATGTAACAGGAAGAAAGGTGAAATAGTTACAAATAATTTGTTTTGATGCCAGATGACATTGTGCTAGTGATGGGCAAGTATGAAGAATCCTCCCCTCACATGGCAAAACTCAATGGACGTCTTGTGTGATGCTTGTTGCATTGATTTGTGGCGTCGCTGTTTGTTCTTGTAAGTTACATTTGTTGTTAAAATGTTAAAAAACTTCTCAAATGCATTGGGAGCCACAGTCATAGGCATGTCATCTGTAGGCGGCAGTACTAAAATTCTATCCAATCAGAATCATCCCCCGTCATCTCGTCACTTCCGCAAAACATAAAACAAGGCGCCAGGCTCGTTCTTGTGGACTGACATGGACGCAGGATTATTTCTAAACGTTGATTTAGAATACAAAGTCAACAAGACGTAAGAAAATATCGTCAGTTCTGAGGGCAACCATGTTGTGTGACGTCACAGCACACATTGTCGCAGGAAGTGACGCAAAACTCAAAACTCCGGGTATTTGCGTCCACACTTTGGCCGGAGGTTTTGAAGACCTTCGTTTTTAGTGCTGCGGATTTGTGTGGATGATACGCAAAAATGTGGAAAAAAACCTTCGTTTTATGAGATTCCCGCCTACGTGTGGACAGAAATTTTCCTACGCGGAGAGGGGGGAAATATTTGGTTTTAAAAACACCTGCTACGTGTAGACCGGGTCGACCTTGGCCTTCGTTAGGGTCGAAGATGACGTGTGCTTCCACTGCTTTCGGTGTTCTTTGGTTTTGGGTTGGTAGTTTTTGAGCAAGGAAATTGTCTTTATCAGCTGCAAACAGTTCAAGATTGCCCGTGGACACAGAGCACCTGGTGCTTTTCTGTTCAGGTGTCAACAGACGTGGGACCTTTGAGAATCCCAGTTCTTTGGTCAAAATTTTGTCCGCTTGCTTGCTCAATAAATATCCTAAGTTTCTCTGCTGTCTGACGACATGATATCCAAAGATATTGCGTGAGCATCTGCAGAGCAAGGTCAAGGTTATCCTTGGTTGTTGCAGTCGGGGGTCTTCCTGACCTTGGGTCATCTTCAACACAGTCTGTGCCACGCTTGAATTCTCTGCTCCAACATGGGACTGTCGCATTAGAAGGGGCACTCTCTGCTAATGTTCTCACCGTGTCTTCATTAACTTCTGAGGCAGTTATTGTTTTCAAATGCAGGTACTCAGTGACTGCACAATTTTATGTTTTCCCCATTTTTATCCTTGATAAAATAAGAAACATGTTAGAATCTGAAATCTCTCTCTTTGACCATGCACCAACGCTTCTTCAATATGATGCTTAAAACTTTTCATACGCCCCTCGTACTTTGAGACAGAGGACTTGGGGGGAGGGTCTCCGACACCACTTTTCTCCCAATACAATGCCGTCCTTTCATCCCTGCCCAAAAGACTCAATCATTTAGCCTCTAATAAATGAACAAGGCATCGCCACCTTGGTTTCAGGTGGGTCCATTACCATCATTACATCTGAATGGGATGCTAATGAAGTTGATACCACCCAAACGACCATTGTCTGGCGGGCAGACGCCCCACTCCATTGTATCCTAAAAATTGTCCTTTGACACAATTAAAGAGCCAAACCATTCTCGGACATGCCTCCTTTTTTAGAGGATAAATAGTTTGGATCTTGCACCAAGCTCTTAGACCACATGTGTCCCATCTAGCATGGCTGGTGTATGTCCTCCATAGTTTTTGAGCGTGAACTGATGAAGCCTGCTGGGATGGTGAATCATCTTTTAAGACACCCTTAACCGTCCTGAATGACCTGAATGAACGAGAATATTCCCAGCCCTATTATAGGAATAACAATGTACAAAATACATTTACAAAGATTATTTAAGAAGAATGTTGAACAATTTGGGAAATTACAACAGAAAAAAATTGTTAGCTGCAGCCGTAAACATATTAACCACATAACCGCTATGATGTTGTGTCGTGTTACCCTGGGATGTGAGGACATGAAGGCTGGTTACATCACTACATGCATTCAATAAATAAAAAAAGGCTCACACTAAAGTCATAGTAGCAAAATAAAAGTTAGAAGGCTATGCTGGGTCTAAGACAAATCTCACCATAGGAGGTGGAAACAGAAAGGTGGTCCAAAAAAAAAAAGCATACAGTGGCAAACGTAAATAACAAATAAATGCATCCAGCAAGAAATAAAGACAGAATAGAGAAAATCCAAATTGCTGTGATACTTTAATAAAATGATACCACTCTCATGTTTACACTGTGAATATACTGTTATGCTGGAGCCAGCATCTTTTTAGCTCAGCACCCCGGGTGAAGGACACCTGGGGACCTCGTAAGCTCAGTAATTCACACATGGATCTTTAAGCTGCCTTGGCATTGATGTCTGTATTTGCAGTAAAAATGTAGGGTAGCTATTTTGGTAAATTATCATATTTGAACAGATTATGCAATGTTCAAATATTATTAATATAAAGGAGAATTACTTTTTTGTGCCTCCAAAGGCTCATTTGCTGCTCTCTGGCTCCTGCAGGGAGATGGCCTTGAGAGTAGAGCCCTGCAATGCAGCATCTGTGTGACGCACACACACAACACACACACACACACACACTCACACAAAGTGAGATGTTGGCATGTCAACGGTTCAGGACGTAGGAGGGAGATGAAAAAAGGCAGAGAAAGAGAAGAGGAGGGAAAGATGAAGGCTGATGGAAGCTGGGGAGGGGGGTGTGTAGGCTGAAGGACATTGTTGGGAGGAAGGTAAAGAGGTAGGAAGAAATAACAGGTAGGAGGAAGACTCGTAGGTGAAAAGAAGCAAGGAAATCAGACTAATGATGCATATCAGAGTGGCAAAGAAAAAAAGCATAATTAGCCTAGCGTCTTCTTTCCACAAAACAGTCGATACATCAGAGCTGGTTCATTAGGAATGGAATATTTTCCACCCCGTTTTAGACAAAGTACAGTAAGGTGCTTATGTACCACTGAGGCAAAGTACATTCAGAAAACTTTTCAGTTGGAACACTCCATCAGCTGTCCGACTCGATCAGGCTTGTGCCTAAAAGTCATAAAAGAAAGAATCTCCTCTTCAGAGATCGATGGGACTTCGCTAAATTTGTGCTGGCAGCAAATCGCTGTCTCCAGCGCTGGCATTGCAATTGATTCTATCTCCTCCTGTTTCAATTGAATTGTGAACTGTCCTTGAGACTCCCAGAGTCATTCACAGCAGTCAGAATAAAAGAATCAGGGGGAACATGTCCTGTCTGAAATGTTATTGTACACTCAAAAATGTATTAAAAACGTAATTTTAGTCCGTAAACGGGAGACTTGCGAAGAAGCTAGTTACAGCGGAATAACACAGTATGTAAGGCTACAGTACTTTAAACCTCGGACTGTCACGACCATATCCAAACCCTACGCTAAGCATGAATCAAGCGGAACCAGCCGCAACGAAAAAGTTTAAAGTCACGCCACATTTGGGAGATGATTTGAAATGTTTAGCAAAGTGTCAATGGCGAGTGATGTTTCAGCAGGCGTCTCGGGTTTCAGCACCTCTGCACTGTCCATGCTGATGGACGCTGGTGGAGTTAACTTGGCTCCTTTTTTCCTTGGCATATGAAGTGATGTGAATAAGGCTCACCCACATACTTACACAGGGCTCATGTCAGGGTTGTACTACGCTTCACATAATTGCTAGGTTGCTTCCAGTATTCTTAAGCGTATTAATGGACTGCCTCATAGGAAAGCGACGGTAATGACTTGTGGTGGTCTTGACTTAATTTAGCTAGAATTTAGGTGTAAGATCCGACTTACACCAAAACTTGACCCACATCCCAGTCTAGGAAGGGAACTTGTACGTAATCAGTGTAAATCGGTGCTTCACTTTTTTAGATGTGCTTTTCTAAAGATACAACTACGTGTGTGTGCATGCATTGGTTGAGATGCAGCCCAGTACCGTCTGCACAGTGTTCACTCTATCGACTAGATCCGTCATTCCGTATGGATCGTGCCTTCCCGGGGAATGCACTAGAACGACTCTCTTCCATCTCTTGTCAATTATGCTTAAGGTGCCTTTTTACAAGGTGATGAACCTCCTACAACATCAATAGCTTTCGTTGTGTCCATCAGCAAGTTTCAGTATTTGAAAGGCTCTTCGTGTTGCTGCACCACCAATAAACAAGAGTCCTCAAAGAGCAACTATTGCATTTTAAGCAATAGTTTAAGTTAAATGAATAACATAACATCTAAGACCTCGGTGGACGTGAAGAAAAAATTGTGTTGGTCTTTAATCCTCCATACAAGGCCAGCACACTGTAAACCCAGCTTGCTGCTCTTCTACATGCTAAATCCACCTTGCATGCTATTTACATTCAAAAAGAAATGTAAGGTGCTGCCAAATGCGCAACCAGGTTGGAACGTTTTTTTTTTTTTTTTGACATTGCAGCTTTAGGCTTTGCATTCACACAGCAAATATTTTAGTATTGGATTTGACTTTTGGTGCTTTTTATACATACCTCTTTTATGTTCAGCACAGTTTCACAGAGGTTCTGTTCGGAGCCTACCAGCGAAGTAGTTAGCTCATAAAAAACCTGTTTACGACCTCCTAAATATGTTTTTAACAATATTAGAGCCCTTTAGACATTAACTAACAACGCTATAGTCACCTTTACACTCCCATTACACATCCATTTTCTATGCCGCTTATCTTCATTAGGGTCGCGGGTATGCTGGAGCCTATCCCAGCTGGCTTTGGGGGGTAGGCGGGGTACACCCTGGACTGGTCGCCAGTCACACTCACATTCACACTCTAATGGACAATTTAGAGTCGCCAATGAAGGTAACATGCATGTTTTTGGAATGTGGGAGGAAACCAGAGTAACTGGAGAAAACCCAGCACGCACGGGGAGAACATGCAAACTCCACACAGAGATTGATCCAACGGAGATTCAAAACCAGAACCTCCTGACTGTGAGGCCAACATGCTACCCATTCATCCACCGTGCAACTCCCATTACCCAATGTATTGGAAATAATTAATCCATTTAAGACATTCAGTAGTGTTCCAAATAATAGCAGTAAGGGTGTAACGGTACACTAAAATGTAATTTTGGTTTGGTTCAGTTTGTTCAGTTTGAAACACGTTCAGTTTCTGCCATGGGTCTCTGGTTTTGCTCTCGATTTTAAGACATTGGAGATCAATTTATCTTTACAGCCAAAAATGTCTTCCCCTCTACAATAAACGTTTTATTTAAAGTAAGGTAGTAAAGTAGAGTACCCTTCTTCTGAACAATGTCTTGAACGACCCATTTTCTTCAGGCTTTCAAAGAGAAATGATCTTCAACAAGTGCTGGTTTCATCCTTGAATGGGGACCACCTGATTCACTCCTGTTTTTTCACTAAATTGATCACTGATCACTGATTGAATGCTACACTGCTACTTTTTGAACACACCCCTTTCAACCAATTGGCCAACTGCACAGCCTTAAGAGCGTGCATATCATGAATGCTGGGTCTTGTTTGTTTTCCCGAGAATCTACTGCACCTACTGATAACTAGTTTGCCATGTAGCAAAACAAATATACTAATAACAGTGGGTCATCTGCTTAGCCACATTGCACTGCAGTGCTACCAAGTAAATAAGACATGTGCTTGTGTATGTTGTTATAAATGTGTTCCCTAGGGTAGCAGAGTGAGTAGTGGACATTTAGTGGACAAGAGTTTTACCATGGCATTGGTTACGGACGCAACATAAGCCCCTTTATGGATCCAATCCTATTTTTCCGGTTAGGGTTTTTTTTTTAGGCTTCACTGTGCATGTCTTAAGATCATTCAAATTTGCAATAAAAGCCAGTTGTTTTGGCGATCAAGTCTGGTGCGTGTCTCACTCAACATTACAGTAACATCACTAATACCTAGAGACTAGTGTACAATACTACACCAATGTATTAGAATGCATCTTCTGAATGCCTTATATCTGTATTTTAGTTCCTTTAGCCATTTTTGTGCTTGCTTAATTTAGGCAAAAATATGTAAAGTTTGCTTAAATAAGCAAATTTTAAACTAAGAATAGGCCATATTCAACCACAGAACAGCAGGATGTATTAATTATTCATTTTATTCTACCTTTTATATGTGAATTTATTGCTAATTATATTTTTGAAAAACCACAATAGAGTGTAACCGTGAAATTCCACCCACGCAGTGGTGAATGATGATTGTACAGTATTGCTGACGTAAGGTAAATGAGATGGGGGGGGGGTTGCAAAAAAAAAGGGACTATTTTTGAGAAAAAAACAAATTAAAACAAACTTTTGCTGATTTGCAGAAAACATGTTTGGAATAGCATCTTTTGGGGGGCCAGTATAAAGAAAATGATCCATTATTGAACCTTTCAATGCATTTGAATGAATTTTGTATTAAAGATGAAAGATGTACTCTGTTGTGTTTCAGAGCTTAGTCTGAAAATGCTGTCAAAGGCAGTACACGACTGCTGAGTCAGTCACGGAAAAAAACATTGTCAGTTTACCTTTCATCCAGCAAGTGAAAAGAACAGATCAGTCAGTTTTCTTCCCGTGAATGTAAAACACCTGCGATGGGGTTCGTGCTGCAACGTGGCGATAGACGTTGCAGCACTCATACGTTGTGCTTTTCAAGGACATATACATGTACACTGTGCTGGAACATGTAGAGTGAGCTGAAAATACTGTAATATAGCCGGAAATAAAACAGAAGCAGCTGCAGTTCTGCATAAAACACAATTCTTGATTTTTAAAAACTGCTGTCATTCAGCCTGTTCTGAAGAATAGTATTCTTGATGCCACAGTTCTGAACTATTGACCCATGTTAAACCTTGGGAAAAGTCTTAGAAAACAGCTTACTGACTTTGTCCTATCTAAGACTTTCTGGTACTGCTCTGTACTGGTACAAGTTTTAGCTGGAGGGCAGGAAATACCAGGATTGGTAACTGTGTCTCAGACCAAATGTCTATGACCTGGACCAAGGACTCTGACCTGAACTTTAACATCAACATTGAATCAATAACACCAGTAGCTTTTTACCACCTAAAAAACAATTCCAAAATCAAGGGGATGGTGTCAAACCCAGATTTAGAGAGACTAATCCATGTCTAGATAGACTACTTTAACAGCCGTCTCATCGGGGTCACTAAACAAGCTGTAAAACAGCTGCAGTGCATCCAGAACTGGATGTTGCTGGAGTCCTGAGTATAACCAGGAAATAAGAGCATATAACTCCAGTGCTTAGATCTCTTCTATGGCTTTGTGTCGCTCAGAAAACAGCTCTGCTTGGGTTCAAGTCTTTGGTCTTGCGCCTAAGACATCTTTGACGCGTTAGAGAAACATCTCGGGCTCTGAGAAGCTCAGCGAGTGGTCTCTTGCGGGTGCCCAGAGTCAGGACTAAATGCGGTGAGGCTGGACAGTCATCCAGAAGATGTGGGACAATCTTCAACTTGGGCAATGTTCAAATCCATGGCGAAAACAGTTCTATTCAACTGTGCATATGACAACTGGAAGTATTTTATCTGTACTTTACCTGCATTCTATCTTCACTTTTAATTCATTTTTAAATGTTTTGTTTTATAGAATGATTTTATGGAATGATTTCCGAATGGTTTTTTGAAGGCACTTTTAATTACCTTGTGTAGGAATTGTGCTTTAGTGTGTTACAATGTATGAACAGATTTGGCACATTCGCCAAATAGGTTGTTTCATTTCTTATGTCGGTGGGTCGTAGTGGAAATTTAAAAAATAAGCAATAATGTACAAACAGCTAAATTAAGTCCCATTAGTGTCATGGTTAAGGCAAAATCTTTGATACCAAAATATTTCCATTTTGCAGAGTCCACTCTTTGTTTTGTACCTTGCTTGTCCCCCAAGAGTATTGACTTCTCGTAGACAGAGTCGGGAGGATCCATTTGGCCAAGTGCCACATGCCTTTTGCCAAATGACCTTTGGTTTACTTACTCATATGGTCGCACTCCTCAAATGACATGCAGACTCTAGTGGTCCGCATGTCATTTAGCAACTTACACCAAGGTTCACACATGCTACTACAGTTGTGGTACTTATACTAATATCACCAGGAGATCATGACCGATCGCTATGAATCTCTCACCTTTCCAGGTCAGACACATTTCACTAACCAAGCCACCACCGATGATGAGCTTGTGGGATGTGGAGGTCAGCCAGAAAAGAGCGATCTACATCACCAGACAGGCGGGAGCAAAACTGAATGACAACCCTGTTTCGATATTTTATGACTTAATGAATAAAAGTGCTCTTCAGATGAAACCCAAGCAGGGTCGCGGGGGTGAAAGAATAGCTGTGACAGTGAAGAAGTCATCTCACGGAAAATACTGCAAGGTCCTCTTGAGTGAAAGAGTCTTGCAGAGTTTTTATCGGGCTATCATTCCCATGTCCTTTTGGAGCTGACTCATGCAAAGCTCCATTGAATCCTGACTCTCGCAGAGGCCAGAGGAGCTTATGTGCACTAATTAAATATTCAACACATTCATTCTCTGATGGATAGACGGACCATTTGGAATTCTCTTCTTCAGACCATGATAGAAAGGAGGCTTTCCTCACCTTTATCTTCTTTAGCCTGATGTGTTTTCTACTTTCATTTAGTCCTTTGTAATTAAAGTTGGTCATACTTTGGACCACGCATTTGATTATCCATTTTTTGAAGTTGATCAAAACCTTGTGGAAAAATACACCTTCGTCCATCAACATGAGATGTCGGTGTACCTCAGTAGAGCTCAGCAGCAAAGGATGAACTGCAAATGTTGTCTTCTCTAGTGTTGTCTGTGCATTCATTGATAGGTTTTGGTTAAATGTATCTTCAGGCACAAGTATGTCAACAGGAAGTTGTACGGAATAGCGAATTGGTTTTGGTATACGGTGCTTACTTGGGTTTTGTTGGGAACAAATTGATAACAAAGGGTCGGTAAAGGGTGAGGAGCTCGGCCATCCGGGAGGAGTTCAGAGTAGAGCCGCTGCTCCTTCACATCGAGAGGAGCCAGTTGAGGTGGCTCGGGCATCTAGTCCGGATGCCTCCCGGGCGCCTCCCCGGTGAGGTGTTTCGGGCATGCCCAGTCGGGAGAAGGCACCCGGGAAGACCTAGGACACGCTGGAGGGACTATGTCTCACAGCTGGCCTGGGAACGCCTTGGTGTCCTCCCGATGGAGCTGGAAGAGGTCGCTGGGGACCGGGAAGTCTGGACTTCCCTACTGAAGCTGCTGCCCCCGTGACCCGGACCCGGATAAGCGGAGGAAAATGGATGGATGGATGGATTTGTTCCCAAAGGTCCAACAACAATCCAACTGTATGATAAAAACCACGAGCTGTCAAGATGCTGGCTCAGTCCAGCCAGCTTCAAAGGATGGAGCGCCGATAGTTTGTTTTCTCTGGTGGGTATTAATTTTTGGGGTTTGGTAAAAAAAAATCTATCTGCAGATGCAAGTATTTCAGGAGGAAGAAGGTTTGATGAACACCTCCAACTAATTAGACCTTTAAATGTACATTCCACTTAAATAGATGATGCATAACATACAATAAAGCAAACATTTACTACGGATAAATAAAGACAGCACTGGCACCTTGCACAGGTGGGCGTGAAAACCTGCTATTGCTAACTTAGCACTAAATCATACACTGAGATCTTACCATGTGTGCTTCTCCTCCCTCCTCGCAGAAGGAGAGACCCAACGCAACTCAACACCCGCCTTCCCTGCCACGAGCTGCACCAGCATGGCAGATAACCGTCAGCCAGAAGACAGTGCCTCGAAGTGGGAGCCATCAGGAGGGCAGGAACCGACCGGTACCCATGGAGCCAATGGTTTCTCGTCTTCCTCGTACAGGACTTGCCAGACGGCTGGGACCCATGCGACGTCTGTCCCCTTATCTGCTAGGGAGAATGGCTTCAATGGAGAGCTAACGGGTGCTCATGCCATAACTGCAGGTGTGTTTTTTTTTAATTCTTAGTTAGATGAGTTGTGTGATGAGACAATCACGTGTCCATGCGTAATGTTCCTCTCTGCGGGATGTGTTAGAATGTTCGTGTGCATGCATTAAACAAGTGCTTGGGGTACTCTACGTCTATATGTGCTCTGTGATTGGCTGGAAACCAAAGTCAGATGGCGCAGGCCCCAGCATACGCTCACGACCCTAATGAGGATAAGCGGCACAGACGTGCTAACAACATAAATGTAAAGTTAGACAGTACATACAATACATGCCAGGTAGCCACGCAACTCATTTGTACAGACAAATAAATATATAGTGTCAGTTTGTCAGCAGTATTTCAAACATTTCAGTCCCCTAGCAGGGGGGGGCATGGGAGAAAATACTAGCAGACCACCGCATTAAAGGGACGTGTGCGTCGTAATTATATTGCCTTTGCGGCGCGTGGGTTGGCAGCACGCTGTGTCTTTTGCAGAATCACATGCTGTTATTAAGTGTGCTGTAATTACCGCGTCTCTAGCCCTCAAACCCTCGGCGCACTCTCACTTGATGCACCAGGAGTGTTACCGTGACAACGGGCCCCCACCAATTTGTTTTCTCCAGCGCCTTTTGTTCTTTTTGCCTTCAGCTTGAATCGGATGCTGTTAAGCATTCGGCTTGTATACAGTAAGACTTACTGGATGCGTACTCGGCGGGCTTGCGTTATCTGCTCTCCCTATCTACCTGAAAAGAGAAGTGGTTTTAGATTTTGTTCAGAAATGATGGGCCTCAGACTACTGCTTATAGGTGTGTGCTGCACCTGCACAAAAAAACCCTTTTTCTACCCTCACACACACATCGGTGTTGTCAGGTTTTGCTTATTAGCGACAACTACGATTGTTAAAATATAGTTTTTGACGTTATTAGAACCTTTTAGACATGAAATAACATCCCTGTAGTCACCTATAGACACGTGTAACCCAACACAGTAAACTACACATGACAAAATAAGACATAATATACACTTACAACATCCACACACAGCAATGTTGCCAGGTCCACTATGAGCAACAGTTTACGACTCTTTAAATATGGCTTTTAACATTATTTTTTTGGGAAAGTCTCTTTCAGATTTCCAAGTTGTTCTGGGTTTGTTTCTGTTGCGAGACCTGGCAACACCAACGTGCAAAGTCCACTCGGGACTGCTATGTTTGGTATTACTAGATACAGTACTTACAAAGTAGAAATTCTTAGGTACATGGGTACTTTACTTGTACATTATAATTACAAACATGTTTTTTACACACAACCACTAACCTGTGAAAGTGTATGTCTTCTAAATGCCTTATTTTTGTACTGGAGTTCTTGAGCATTTTCAGACTGGGAAATGCTCAATTTGTCCAAGAAAATGCACATTTTTGCTAATAATAAGCAGCGGTGAAACGCGGATTTTCTAAGGAACACATTTGGAAAGAATGCTTCACATGGAGTGTAAAGTCTCGTTTTTACCAAACGCTCAACTGAGTGAATTCCACATACTGAACAAGATTCCCCGGAAACAATCACTTGTCTCATCGATTCAAATTCCCATGCCTTGCTACGACACATGTTTCTAGCGCCTGCAAGAGCCTGCAGTGGTGTGTGCTGCAGAGAATCGCTGACCCTCGATAATCATCCTGCCTTTTCAGACACAACACGAAGACATAAACACAGTCAAACAAGACGGATACTTATATGTGCACAGCCGCTTGCTACCGACTTCATCTTCACGCATCAAATGAGTTCCCGCCTTATATTTTGGAATACAGATGCTACATTCATATTCACCCAATTAGTCATTGCTACCTTCATCCTAGACGGATACAATCAGTATCTGGCATCGGAAGCACCGCTGCTACTAAAGTCACAGCGGCCGACCGGTCTGTTGTCAAGGAAACGACGTCCTTTACGCATTTTGGATGCCGACCGCTTCTGCATCCAATCACACTCCCCTTGCTCTCTTTTTGTGTGAGTCTGTTTGTGTGTGTGTGTGCCACTTCCACTGTGTGTTGTGTTGACTCCTGGCTCCTAGTTGTGGTCTGTGCCTTGAGATGGAACCTTCTCATTTTCGCTACAGGTAATACGTGGCTCTTATGCTCTTTGTTCATTTGAAACGTAGGTGTACATGTTTGTGGGATCAGTAAGTGACAATGTATTTTTTTCATAAATAGATGAAAAATGGTGCAGAATACTATATGTGTGAATGCTCCAGCATTCACACAATAATAAAAAAAAAACAGGTTGACCTAAATAAACTGACAATAATCTAATCAAATAATGACAATGATGCAATTTGGAAAGATGCACATTTGTATGTTGCACAAACACCTGTGGAACAACAAAGCAAAGTGCAAATTTTGGAACTGTAGGCTAATACAATCAGTGAAATTATAAACTGGGTTGATTCAGCACATCACGTTTGAATGCGGCAATATCATTATCGGCAGAAAAAACAATACCAATATGTCCGTTTTTTGGCCGATAATAAGTTTCTGTCAAAATTTTTGGACATTGCCAGTGAAAGGGAAAAATACTACTTTGTTTTTGTGTCAAAAATGTATTATTAAAAAATTACAATTTGACAAAATATAGCTGCTCAAGCATTTTAAATAAATTTCACATATTTTAGTTAAATTGCTGGCAAACAATTGGGACGTAGCTCTGCACACATTCTTGTGTCAAATAGATTTGGTAGATGCATATGTGGCTTTTTGCTCTAAAACGTTTTAAAAGGTAGATTATGTTTACATTTTAAGCATTTTATACCATCTTCAATGTGAAAATTCTCACTAATATGTAATGCGAGCAATATCCCTCTAGAATAAAAACAGTCGTTCATGAAAAAAAACAAAAAAAACCCCAAACAAAATTCATGATAAAAACGTATAAATTAAAGCATGCCTTAAAAAATCTTGGCAGGTTATACTTTACAGGTATGTATATACAGTATATGTAAAGGTTATTAAGGGGATGAGTTAGTATTGCATTGTGTGGCCCTGTAACTATGTGGTGTGGTTGTGTGTGCGTGGGTGTGCGTGTGTGTTGACGTGCTGAAAAAAAAAAATAATTTTTCCAATCAATTTTCCGATTTAAGGAAAAAGTTGTTTTAATTCTGCTCGTACTAGCATAAAAAGACGGAATACTGTAATAATAAACAAACTGTTTACTGTGCATGTATTTATTAAGTGTTCTGTGGTCAGTGCCTGATGCCCACCAGTGCCAGACATATTGCACCTTGTCTTGGCACTGGTTATGGCGCTATGGAAATCAATCAAGGATCCAGGTTGATCATTAAATTGAATTGACAGGCTGATTCCTCCAATCCTTTAACCTCTGCAGCAATGCTGGCAGCACTCGTACGCAGGGATGGGAATTGGAAATAGGTTCTTATTGAGAACCGCTTCCCTGTGTTTCAAGTCCGCTCGCCATTCAACCCGGTCACATGACACCGTGGAGGGAAAATGGCTAATTGAGCACAATTTGGACATTTTCCCTGTTGGTTGTACAAAGGTCAGTTTCTAATATTGCAATTTATTTAACTCATTTCAAGAACCTCCAAGTGGGCATTTTCCTGTATGCTGGGACGGGAATGTTGGATTTCCATGGTGATGCAATTCCACCAGTGTCTCTAACCTGTTGCTCTTTCCGCTGGCTTATCCGCTGACTGGAACCGAAAAGCTCAGCGCCACCGCTGGATCCTGCCGTGTCCGTGTTTTCCCAGACATGCCTCAGATTATAGCCAAATGTGATTTTTCCACCCCATGTATCCCAATCCGAGGGACAATCCTGTGTTTCTCTGTGTGTGTTTTTTCGTCTTCAGAACAAGTGTCTGCTAGGATTGTGCAGGAAGTGACGGCAGAGGCAGTGGCAGTGCTAAAGGGAGAACAGGAGAGTCAAAGACTGCCATCAGGTTTGCACCAAACACTCGCTGGGCACAACATTAGGTACACTTGCATCTGAAGGAATACAACCAAGAGCTGTATCAGTAAGTCTACCTTTCAGAAACAATAAGTATATGGTCCGTTGAGCTATTGATTTTACCGCCACCCTGAGAGTGTGGACTTTGGTTTCACTGAGTCACAGTTTGACGAAGACTGAATTCTCGCTGACTCACGGGTGCTCACTGAAGACTCGAGTTTTACTGACTCACAGGTGGACAAAGACTCAATATTCACTGACTCACGGGTACTTGACAAAGACTCAATTTTACTTACCCACCGGTTGATAAAGATTCGAGTTTCACAGACTTATAGGTACTCAAAGATAATTTGAGTTTCACTGACTAACAGGCTGACCCAAGACTCGAGATTCACCGAATCACAGGTTGACAAAGATTCAAGTTTTACTGTATCACACGCTGCTAAAGACTCAGATTTCTGACTCACGGGCGGATAAAGGTGAAGACTTGAGTTTCACTGACTCACGGGTACTGGACAAAGTCTACGTTTTCTTTCTGTTAAAGACTCTAGTTTCACTGACTTGTGGGTACTTGAAGAAAATGCCAGTGTCACTGACTCACGAGCACTCAGCAAAGACTCAACTGACTCCCAGGTTGATAAAGATTTGAGTTTCACTGACTTATGGGTGGACGAAGACTTGTGTTTCACTGATTTACGGACACCTGACGAAGACTTGCGTTTCGCTGACTCACGGGTAATGGACAAAGACGCAAGTTTTATTGACTCAAGGATCCGTGATGAATAAGTGAGAGACTCCAAGGACTTCAGTTTTCCATCAGCATTACTCCGCCCTTCTCCTGTATCAAATATTGTGGTGATTCTTGAACCCCTTGGGGTCAAACTTTGGGGTATTACAGCACGGTCACCAGGTGGTGTATATAATAAATAATAGCACAAGCAACACCGCCGGGGTGCATTTTGTGACAAATTTTGGTTCAGATAAAGAAAGTACACATTGTGACTGTATTGTTTTGGCCGGTGATGGTAATGGGTTGAATCGATTAGATAGAAACATGATCAGGATAAGTGGCTGAGAAAATGGACGGACGGATGGAAACATGATCAAATATGATGCATGTCACAGTTCTCTCATCCTTTCTACATGTTCTTACATAGTCGAGGACACCACCAATTTACCTCCTTCACCTCCTCCTTCACCTGCTGCAGATCACTTTGGTCCGCTTGAGCAAGGTAGGCCAAAAGATGATAAGTGGGTGTATGTACAGTATAGTACCATGTGTGATCCCAACCCCCACCCCCCTTGCATTATCGTAGCCTCTGCAGTATTTTTAACTGGGGTGCTGAGAACTCTGGACTTAACACTGTCCCAACAGAGCATCTAGAACAAGGAACCTATTTTCTAACACTGATTCTGCTCCATCCTCGCCATGTTGAAACCGCAACGGATCTATGAAGTTACAATGAGTTGTTGTCATTGTTTTCTTCCATTTGTCTCTCTAACTTGCATACCTCGCTGTCTCCCCACATTTAACAAACTGTCCTTGGTTTTTTGTCCCTTCATTGTGTCTTTTTTGGCAACTGTGAATGTTTTTTTGTGTGTGACTCTGGGGTTTTTTTTTTTGGCTTACACTGTAGACAGGACTTAGTCCCGTATTGGGAATAGTATCTATCTGTGTATTAAAGCTTTTTAAAGCCAAAAGGCTTATGATTGAAGCTGGTGATGGTTTTACAATTTATATTAGATATTAGCTGAGTGTGGGGACTAAACTATTCCACAAATGTACGATGGAATGTCGTTCTCCTAAAACACTGCAGGTGTGAGTTTGCTTGATAGTAAGCGTGGTGCATTAACATGATTGACCATACTGCCTAGCACCAGGACACGGAGCATCGTTACAAATCATGCCAGTGGTTGGCTTTTTTATTTAACTGAATCTGAAAAAGTAAAAAGGACCAGATTTTTTAATGGTAAAAATAAAGTTGACATATTTGTTTGTACCAGGTGATAAAAAATGTCTTTGGGTTTGGTTGTTGTTGGAGTTTGATCACGTTTTGATGTCCCTTATAGTTCACCTATTAATTATTGCTAGAAAAACCATGCAATAGTCTTAAAAATCATGCATAGCTGGCCTGACACCGTTGGTTTCTCATGAGTTGCTCGTCACAGTTTCCTTGTCACTGTCTTCATGTGTCAACCCCTTCTCTAATTACCGTTTCTTTTTGTTGGCTATTTTCAAATTTTCCATTCAGTTTGGCGAATGTTTTCCCTCAAGTGTCCTGAACAGAAAATGTCCATTTTTAAACCACCACTGGTAATCTGGTGCTCATTTGTTGCTTGTTAACAAAAACACTTTTCAGTAGGAATGCTCTGATCAGGTTCCGATCATCCGGAAGTGAAATCTGCTCATACCGATCACCTGAATTAATTATACATTTTTTATATTATTACACAAAGGCTATTCATCTCGTTCGATTGATTCAATTATTTCTCGGGTCATTTGCTTTCTGACCGGCACACTCATACGGGCTGTGTGAGCGCGAGCTGCGTTTTACTGGTGAGCCTTGAAAACTCTCTGTACTCAGTAAAATGGCGTATGAAATTAAGTCTTTTAATGTGCTACCCTGGCGAGATAGTGTTCACGTGTTTGCATGTAAGACACGGCATGTTGCTGTTTCAGCACGCCTGTACGCTGTGAAGGAAAGTGGGAAGAGGATACATTACACTGCATGTTGGGTTTGTTGCGGGCTGCAGTGGTATACTGGTGACCGGCTTTTGTGATTGGCATTGAAAGGCATTTGTCGGCACATGCTGATCATATGATTTTTCGTGATTATTGACCTATGCTGATCGGTGGCCGATCGATCGGAGCATCCATACTTTTCACCTGCCCAACTGTTTTTAACATTCTAATCAAATGACAAAGCTAGAAAACAAACAGGGGGACCTCTAATGCTGGGATCACTAAATGGCGAACCACTGCCCGAGTCAATACAGACTTGAACTCAATTTTTAAATAATACACTATTGAAACATTTTAAGTGAGTTAGGCGAGTTCCAGTTGGGCGAGGTTTGAATTGGCAATTACGGTTCCTAAACATTCTCGAACCTGATTCTTTTCACAGCATTATAAAAGTTTGCGTGGTTTAAATGAGGGGGGTAACCAAATTTCTGAAGAAATTTCTGAATGTCTCCATGATTTTTTAAATGTATGGACTTTTTTTTTCTTCTGCTTCTGGGATAAGACTCAGCACCTCCAAATTAGAGGCCATGGTTCTCATTTGGAAACTGGTGGACTGTACCCTCCGGGTTGGGAGTGAGGTCTTGCCTCAGGTGGAGGAGTTCAAGTATCTCGGGGTCTTGTTCACGAATGAGGGAAGGTTGGAGAGTGAGGTCGACAGACAGATCGGTGGAGCGTCCGCAGTAATGCGGTCGCTGTACCGGACCGTCGTGGTGAAGAAAGAGCTGAGCCGGAAGGCAAAGCTGTTTACCGTTCCCACCCTCACCTATGGTCATGAGTTATGGGTCATGACCGAAAGAACAAGATCGCGGATACAAGCGGCGGAAATGAGTTTCCTTCGTAGGGTGGCTGGACTCACCCTAAGAGATAGGGTGAGGAGCTCGGCCATCCGGGAGGAGCTCAGAGTAGAGCCGCTGCTCCTTCACATCGAGAGGAGCCAGTTGAGGTGGCTCGGGCATCTAGTCCGGATGCCTCCCGGGCGCCTCCCTGGTGAGGTGTTTCGGGCATGCCCAGCCGGGACAAGGCCCCCGGGAAGACCTAGGACACGCTGGAGGGACTATGTCTCACAGCTGGCCTGGGAACGCCTTGGTGTCCTCCCGGTGGAGCTGGAAGAGGTCGCCGGAAACCGGGAAGTCTGGACTTCCCTACTGAAACTGCTGCCCCTGCGACCCGGACCCGGATAAGCAGAAGAAAATGGAATGGAATGGAATTAACTTTTTATGAATTACTATAATATTTTCACAGGTATATTTTTAACCAGAATATAAAATATAAAACCACTGACCATGAACGTAAATGTTTAGAAGTCAATATACTATACAGTAAATGCAGTACATGTACACAACTGGTTGCCTGGTGCTTCTTCTGTGTTCGCCATCTTCGTTTTTGTTGGTGTTTTGTGGCCAAATAGTTGTTTTGCCTAAAACAGGATAAGCAGGTCTGCCCTCATGTATGACTAATGAAATGTAAAATTATTCACAGTGAAGAGGTGGTCGATATTTAATTGTTTTAATAAAAAAAACAAAAAAAAACAAATACTAAAATAGCTGTTGATTAAATGTATAGTGTAATGTTTCAAATATAAATCAGAACATGAATCATTCAAGACTAGGTATAATTTAACAGGTCAAATATATAAAAAAAATACATATGGTACCTTAGTTGTTGTTATTAATCCGTTCCAAAGGGTTAGTCGGAAACTGAATTGTACAAAAACCGAAACACAAAACTCATGTTATAGATGATGATTTTAGTTTCACAAAACATTGCAAAATGTATATAAACCGAGGTGTTTGTTTGGCCTTATGATAAGCACTAGTGTTGATATTAGATATTTGTCTGATATCAGCCAAAAAACAGTATCAGCCTCCACACCAACAAGTAGCAAGGAATAGGAGTAATGTCAACCGTGTGGTTGTGTTTTTCCTTAAAGTTGGAAAAAGACATTGCAGCAGAGTGCAAAACTTGTCATGCTCAAGTTTCCCGTGGTGGCACAGAGTGGAGTAATTCGAACACGCCCGAGATCATTGCACCTTTGAAGGCTTTTCCCTTGAAACATCCGCGGCCGTTTTACACATTTGCCAACTTTAGAGGTTCCACTGTTTGTCCACATTTCTCCAAAGACAGCAAACCCTTTTGTCGGTTATTATGCCACCTACTCAGGTGGTGTGTTTCTGTTTTAAAACCACAATCATGCCAACTCAACTTTAAAATGGACATTTTTGGTGTATTTCATTCCTTTCCTTTTTTATTTTCCTGCCTCCTCCTTTTCTTCTTCCTCCGTCTGGGTGTCCAGATTTCCCTGCAGTTCTTCTCCTTGTGTTTGTTTGTAGATGTAGGGGATGAGGAGGAGGCGGGCCCTCTCCGCCGCTTCCAAAATTCTCGGGAGAGGTGCAAGTTCCTCGCCCCCTCCATCTCAGTTTCTGTGCCTGAGGACGACCCCTACCACTCCGACGAGGAGTACTATGAGCACCCCTTGTTCAGCCCTGAGTGGACGCACTCGGGCGCCCGCCCCACGGGGCAGGCTGTGGCCTTTAGACAGATTGAAGGTGAACCACGCACGGTTCCTCTTTGCCGTCTCCCCCCCTCCCCCCGCCCCCCTCTTTTAACCATCAATTTCTCCTCCCTCTTCTGTGACGTGACCTCCTGCCAGCATCTCTGCCTCCTTCCCCCTCCCCGTCCGTCATGTTTGTGTGTTTGCGTGTCCTTGTGGCGTCCATTCGCTCTGGATCTGAGGAAATTCAGATTTCTCAAAAGTCTTTATTTTATCATTTACTTCACCCAAATTCATTGCCGCTTGTGTTTTTGCAATCATGTTAAGTTTGACAGGCAGTAGGAGTGAGGGGGGAGGACAGTTTTGTGGAGATTGCGTCAATGGAAACGGGCTTATGTATTTATTGTGACGCTTTTGCTTTAAACTCGTAGAGTTTTGTCACTTACTGTTGACATTTGTTTTAATGTGTTAGAACGTTTACTGTAACGCTAACCTAATCATGCAACTTTGCCACATAAAGCCTGATAAACAAACACTCCCAAACCAAATTTTCCAGACTATAAGTCACACATTTTTCCTAGTTTGGTTTAGCATGTGACTTGTATATTTCAAAAATATGAATAGAACAAGTTTTCATGTTAGTCCATACAGTATTGATGTAAGCCTAGTACGCTTGGATTAATAGCTGTTAATATTCTACGTTAACATGTCGGACACTTGTACGGCCTGTTGTTCTGTTGTATAGTTCAGGGGTGTCCAAACGTTTTCCATCAAGGGCCACATACATAGTACGGTGGTACCCCTGGGATACGAATGCTTCGGGATACGTTCTGTTGTATAGTTCTACTGGAGGCGTGGCGGAGGTAAGCGTACGTACTGTACGTAGTACGTAATGTTCTCTGGTTTACCACTGCCAGCATACCTACTGTACTGTACTGCACTTTGCTGTTAGAAACTTTGAAAATTTGGACTCAATATACATTCTATTTCAGGTTTTATTATTACATTGCATTTGTGTTACAATACCCGTGATTTATACAGTATTACATGTGCAGAACAGTGTTTTTTTTTCATTGTATGCGGGTTCTTCCGGGTCAGTGAAACAAATTAGCCATTACATGTTAAATTTTGTTCGGGTTACGAAAAATTCGCCTTCTGAAAAACCTTTCCCGAAAAACCCGAGTACCACTGTAGTTATATACTATGTGTATATATATATATATATATATATATATATAGTAGTTTATCATATCATATATATGTATGTATTTATGTATTATTTAGGGAGAAAACAACAGAACATGGGGAAAAAACGAGCAAAACAAAAGTTCACACATATAATGGGCTTTTCCACAAATATCTCAAAGCTGACATGCAGCGTTTTTTAGAAATATGTATAATTTCTTTGCATATCTACAGGCGATTGATCATTTTTCAGTATGTTTTATGTGTATGTGTATATGTGTGTATACATATGTACATAGACTATATTTGGATTGTTTGCTTCTTCAGCAAAATTACAGCTGTTTGTTTTATGTATATTATTTCTATTTTTCTTGTAAATTATGTTTTGGTAACTTTCACTTTTTCCACAACTTTTTTTTCCCCTAAAATGTCCATTATTTGTTAGATTATTTGTTACCTGTTAGCTTTTCAATCATATTTTCAAACAAAACATATATATATAACATAATATATATATATTTATATTTCAACTTAATGATAATAAAATTACATTAGTTGTACTTATTATGACGTTATTCTCATGAAATTAAAACTTTTTCTTGCTAGAGTACGGCTTTTTTGACATTATCGTTGTAAAAGGATTTTACATTTCAGCTGTTGTTTGCTTGTAAAATTTTATTTGTAGACTGTATATAAAAAAAACAACCACAAATGGTCCCACGGGCTGCACTTTGGACACCCCTGATATACATAGTTGAGTAACTGTTGATGTGTTGCGTTGACATACGAGACCTTGATTCAGCTTGCTGTTCAGTATGGTTTTGTTAAATAACTTGCCTTGTGGTCTTGAATTTTGTGTAGTAAATTTCTTATGAAATGTGACTTAAAGTCTGAAAATAGGGTACAGATATCTGTTGCTGTTGCCTCTTGTTTACTAGTTGTATTTTTTCTGTGTTTGGCTTAAGGTTATCATAGTGGCCAATTAGTTTGATATTTATCTAGTTTATAGTTTGCTCTTCATTTAGTCATAACAAAACATTCTTTTTTTAAAAAATATAAACCCAAGAAGTTAAGACAAATAAGAAAATAGGTTTTTCTCTCCTACTTATTTCGTCTCTTCACTGAGCGATGGAAATATGAATAAGGATAAACAAATAGCCATACAATACAGCGCCTATGTGTAATGTGTGTGTGACCACTTGGGATCATTTCAAAGTGTCCCGTGTTTGACTCTGTTTTTACACTGCCCGAGTCTGTGTTGCCTGTAGTTTTGAATGTGTCCCCCTCTCACCCTATTTCTGAGAAGAAGAAACCATCGAGGCTCTTACAGCTGAATACGAAGAGGAGGTTGAAGAGGATGATGATGATGATGATGAGGAGGAGGAGGAGGAGAGTGCAGAGGCAGCTATTGATGAGCATCAATGGAGCGGGGAAGAGCCTGACCCGGACAGCCCCCAAGCTGAACCTTTAGAACAGGCAGAGGCCTTAGACAAGGCCCAGGATCTAGACCTGGGGCCGGTTGGAGCAGCTAGTGCTGCGACAGAGAGCTCTATGGACATAGAGGAGGAAGAGGAGGATGATAAGGATGATGATGAGGAGGAAGCGGAGGGTGAGGAGAGCCCTGAGACAGGTGTGTCCTCCCTCCCCTCTGCGCTCCCTCGCTGCCTGCATGTCAACAGCTTCTAACTGTATTTGAATGCCAGCTGTGTCAGGAGGCAGGAGAATTTTTCAGGTGGAATGTGCAAATCATTGGCTCAGTGCACTGCTGTGTCTGCAAGGCAACACGGGCTTGTGGTTGAAACAGTCACATTATTTTAACTTTTAAGTGGCAACTTTGGGGGTTTTTTGTGCTCTTTTTCGGCGGGGGGATGCCTCTTCTGTGCTGGTATGATTACACGCTGCAGCATCATGCTTATTATCGCCAGCTATAAGCTTTCAGGAAACTCCTCAAGTTTGGTGTAAAGTTTGTTTATCCATTGTTACATGCATCACTCATTGGCAGGGGATTTGACGTTGGCTCTCATATTTCCATTTCACGTCAAAAAATGATGTTTTTAAGTCAAAAACCATGTTTAATTACCGTTGTTATCAAAAGACAAGTCATGTGTTTTTGTTTTTTTTCATTGTTACTATTTCTGTCATTCACAAGCAGGCTTCAACTGTAAGAATGACAGGCATTCAATGGTTTTAATATAACATTGCATGGAAATCCATTCCATGTATGATTGTTTGTTTTCCATTAGTCGGCCTGACAGTTGCCTCATGCCGGTACGATCACATACCATGCCATATTTCCATCCATCTCTGACTTGGTGGACCTCATTCTGCCGCCGTTCTTCTTCCGTGATGGCCGTATCATTGTGCTGTAAGTTTCTGAGGAGGGCTTTGCTTGTTTTCTGCATTCCCATTACCTGGCTAAATGAATATCAGAGCATGCCAATGCAAAATCTTTCATTTGTGTTCATAACAACCAACTTACAGATGTCCTTTCAGCTGTAAAGATGGACTCAGAAAAGCCTGGAAGTGAGAAAAGTGGTTCCATGAGCCCGGACAGCATTGGATCAGAGAAACGTCCAGAGGAGTTTTTTGAGTCCCACAGCCAGGAGTTCTTCGCCGGAGAGCGAGTCGTACCAGAAAGTCCCACCATTGAAATGACGTGCTTTGTACCGCCAGCAGTTCATAGCCAAGCCAAAGAATCTTCCAAATCGATCACCCTTCAGCCTGTGTATGGTGAGCCCCTCACAGTGTCGGAGAAGCAGCCATCGGTGGAGGTGGTGGAGTTCAGCAGCCTTGGTGCCCCCTCTGATTTCTCTTCAATGGGAGCCAATGTTGAAGGAAGAAACTTGACAAGTGATGCGATGTCAGCATATTTTGAAACATCAGCCGCTGATGTTCATGTGGACCCCCAAGGTAAAAGTGAGGGTTATTATGAACTGAGCAGAGTTGGTGAAGAGAAGAAAACCATGGATTCCAAGTTACAGGAGATTAGTTCGACAGTACAGGATAGTCGGGAATTTCAAACGGCAGAAGAAACACAGGGTTTCTCAGTTCCTGACAGAAGTAATGAGTGCAAGCTATCCCCAGCTAAACTGGCCTTGGAGCAAAGGAGCTACTCACTAAACATCACTATTGGAGCATTGGATCAAAGCGGTCAGGGCAGAATGACAAACTTTTCCCCACTGGCTACTGATATCATGTCATACACCAGTGGAAGTCTTGATGAGACAGCAGATTACCTTCCAATCACTACTCCCTCAGTAGAAAAGCCACCTCTCTTCCCTCCACTGATACTAGAGACTGCCGCATCAGTCACTTCAGACTCTTCATCTCCACCAAGGATGTCTGAAGAAGGTTCAAACCTCAGCCAAGAACCAGAGTCACCCGAGTCTCTTGAGTCACCTCAGTCGTGTGACAGAAGCCCTAAAAATAATGCAGTCATGGCCCAGGACTTGCCTGAAATGCTAGATCTTGCTGGCACCCGTTCCAGACTGACATCTGAAGACACTGATCCAGATATTGTACGAAGAAAGTCAATTCAAGCCGATGTTCCTGTCTTTCCTGACGACCTGCTGCCGAGCTTTGTCTCGGGTGAACAGAGTCCTGGAATCCGAAAGAGTGACAGTCAGCTGGAAGAGATGGGCTATTGTGTGTTTAGTGAATACAGCGGACCCATGCCGTCCCCTGCAGATGTGATTAGCCCGACAAACACTTCTGCTCAGGTCTTCACCCCCTCTGTTCTTGAGGAGAAAGTTGCTGAGCAAGCCCGGAAACTAGCAGTCAGGGACACATCTACAGAAGATGAGAGCCCAAATGCAGGTGAAGCCGTCAGTGAAGAAAAAAAAAAGAGCAAGGAGGCGAGGCAAGAGTCCTCTGAGGAAGATCATCAAAAGGACATAAATGACCAGCTGAATAAATCAGTAAGTCAGGAGGTGAAAACATTTGCCCTTCCAACGGAGACCTTTGTGACACCCACCGTCACTGTGACTTTAGAAGAAGGTGGAAGCTCAGGAAGTGAGAAAGAGCGACAAGCTAGTGGCGAAGGCTCTGCTTCTGAAACAGAGATCGCTGACTATGAACGGCAGATCCGTAAACTGGAGATGGAGGACAGGCCTCTCAGTTTGGAGGAAGAACGAGAGCTGCAGGAACTCAGAGAGAAGGTGAAATTAGTGCACCAGGAGGCCTATGAGGAGGTGGACGCCGAAGATGTTTACCAGTTGACCGGGGTCGCTAAAGATCGCATTGCAAGGCCTGTCAAAACTTCACCCACTTCCTCTGTGGAAAGTAATATTGATGATGATAAACTACTCTCTCCAGTGCTCTCGCCCTCCAAGCTTAAACAAAAAGAACTTTATGGCTCCCCCAAAAGAGCCGTGTCGCCTGTGTCGGCAGCAACCAAAGACGGGAAAGAGATTAGAGAACAGCAAGAAAAAGAAGCAGCTGACAAGAAAATAAAGGGTGAGAAAGAGAGCGAGGAGAAGAGAGAAGAGAGAGAACAGAAACAGAAGGAAGTAAAAGACAAAGAAGAGGCAGGCAGGATACGAATGGATGAAAGAGAGAAGGACAAAGAGCAGGAGATGAGACAGAAAGAAGAGGGAGAGAAAGAGGAAAGGGCGATTCAAGAAAGGGACGTGAGAGAGAGGATCGAGAAAGAAAGGAAAGAAAAAGAAGAGGCCGAAAGAACTGAGCAAAAACAGAAAGAAAAGGAGGAAAAGGAACTGAAAGAAAAGGAAGTATCAGAAAGAATTGAGCACGAACGGAAAGAAAAAGCAGAGAGAGAGTTAGAAGAAAAGGAAGAAGCATATAGGATTGAGAAAGAAAGAAAAGAAAAAGAGGAGAGGGAATTAAAAGAAAAGGAAGAGAGAGAAAGAAAAGAGAAGGAGGAAAGGGAATTAAAAGAAAGGGAAGAGAGAGAAAGAAAAGAGAAGGAGGAGAGGGAATTAAAAGAAAGGGAAGAGAGAGAAAGAAAAGAGAAGGAGGAGAGGGAGTTGAAAGAAAGGGAAGAGATGGAACGGAAGGAGAAAGAAGAGAGTGAAATTAAAGAAAGAGAAGAGCAAGAGAAGCTGGAGAGAGTAAAGAAAGAGGAACAAGAGAGAAAAGAACGAGAAGAGAAAGAAAAGGAGATACAAGAAAAGGAAAGGAAAGAAAGGGAGGAGAATGAGCTGAGGGAAAAGGAAGAAAAAGTCCAACAGGAGCTGAAAAAGGCTGAAGAGACAAAGACAATGACTCAAATGGAAAGCCAAGAAGAAGAAGCGTTGGTGAGAGGAGGTGGGGCAGCTGTGGTAGTAAAGGAGATCACTGAGACTTGTGCCGCCATTGAGTCGGTGGTAACAGTGGAAGACGACTTCATCACTGTTGTGCAGACCATTGATGAAACAGAAGAACCGGGACACAGTGTTCGTTTCTCTGCTCCACCTGAAGCTGAAGTCCTCTGTATCCCTGGTGTGGAAGAGGAAGAGAAAGAAGAGGAAGAGGAGGTGTCAGTGGAGATGGCCGAGGAGGCAAACATTGAAGCTGCAAGCTTTGAGGAGGCTGGTGAAGTTCCTGAGAACCTTGGATCCCCTGAGCGTGAAGCACCAACAGAAAGTTATGACAGAGATGAAACCACTATGGATGACTCCATCTTGGACAGCTCTTGGCTGGACACACAAGGTGAGGGCTTTAGCATTGTCCGTGCAGGTTTCAGTACTCCCTTCAGATGTTTAGTTTGTGTAACATTTGAGTTTGCCAAACGAATATGCCTTGCGGGATGGCGTTTTTTTGTCAGCCAGAGGCCTGTCCACACAGGGACCGTTTCAGGTCGAAACAATGAAGTATTTTATCATGTCAGCCTTTCATCCAATGTCATTCTTAGTCCCCTGAAATGGTATTTTTCAAAAACAGCAGAAACAGCAATAGGAAAATGCCCCTGTTGTTGGCATATGGACAAGATAAACACTACATCACGTCACGTGGTTCTGTCCGCGTGTCCATTTACAGCACCACATATGCGTTTTGCCATTTTACTTAGTGATCCTTTTCCATGTGGACGTGACTATTCACTTATCCCACGCCCTGTGGTATTGTTGTGTATTTGGTGTTGGGTGTGTGATCCTAGATGGCTGAATAAACAGGCGATGCTGAGAGTAGTCTATTCACATGATTATTATTGCTAGAACATTTATAATTCCAAAGGGTAAAATACAATTTTTTTTTTCACGCGCATAATTGTACGATAATTGATCATATATGGGTGGCAGATTTGGAATTCATCACTCAAAATTGGACAAAAAAGCAAGGCATTGGAAGTATTGGTCACAACAGCCGCATTGAACTGCCCATCCATGTGATCCGCCGGATCTGAAACTGTAGCCCAAAACCGAAGTATAGACCGTACCGTGGGTTAGCTGTCTCCCTTTACCCTTAGTATTTATGTTTATGCTTTACAGGGTTTTTTAGTTGGGTTTTCTTGCCATAGGGGTGTTGCTTGGCCAGATGCACTTCTGTGTATGTCATGAATGTTCTTTCACAGTCCGTCAGTGTCTTTTAATGATGGTCTTTTGATATCCTCTTTGGCAGATGATGATAAGAGCATGGCTACGGAGCAAATACAGCCCTCGCCAAAGGTGCCAAGCCCTTTCCAAAAGCCAACTGTGGTCCAGAAAAAGCATACACAGCAGAAGAGAACAGAAAAGCCTGTCAAAGCCAAAAGTAAAGGAGGCGTTAAAGGCAGAATTTCCACTCCTGAACGCAAACCTGTCCATAAGGAGCCAGTTTACATTCTTAGAGAAGAAGTCAAGAAGAAAAAAGGTTTTTTTTCAGTTCTATAATGCTATAATGCTTTAAGTTTGAATTTTGTCCTAAAAAACTTTTCAATTGCTTGCCATAATAGTTATGGAATTGTGGCACCACCTCCCCAACTAAATTTTGACTCATAACTCTTGACAATGAATGCATGCATGTTGTTTTAAAGCATGGCCCAATAATATCGGTCAGTCGTGCTACACCAGTGTAGCTTTATGTGGATGAAATGTTGGAACTGTTGAACACTACAATCAGGAATCATGTTGATTCATGTGTCTCTGTTTATATCAACACCCCTGCTGCCAAATAATGTAGCCATGGCAAAGAAGACTGATCTCACCAAAAAAATGGAGGCTCAGACCCTGTCCCCGTCAAAGAGGAGTGGGCCGAAACCCGCTTTCCGCCAGGCCCGCACCACCCAGCATCATTCCGTTCCCAGAAGGAGAATCACAGGTGATCCATTGGCTTGGTCAATCATATGCGTGGTCATTCCCTGAGGTCCACATCCACCATCCACCATCTTCCATTTGGTGTCATTGCTCCTTCGCTTCAGTCTGTCAGGTCATTGCAATAACCAGAAAGGTAATCTGACTTCCCCCCCTCCCCCCTCCCCCCAATGACTGTAACTCTAAAGGTGTGATTTTTTTCCTCTGTCAATTTACAGTAGTGTTCAAAACAGTTGCACTGCAATGCGACCAACCAGATGAATCACTTAGGATATTTTTATTACTACATAGTGCACAAGTTATCAGTAGGTGCAGTAGATTCTCAGAAAACAAGACTCAGTATTCATGACATGCACGCTTTTAAGGCTGTGCAATTAGGTAATTAGTTGAGGGTGTGTTCAAAAATAGCAGTGTCTTACTTTACAAACTCAAAACTTTTTTGTACAAATTTTTTTGTTTCTAGGATTTGGCAATCCTGTGAACCACTAAACTAATATTTAGTTTTTTATAAGTGCTTCACATCTGTGTAGCATGGACTCTACCAACTTATTCCACTCCAAGATTCTTTAACAACATTAACCCACAAGTTCTCAATTGGATGAGGGTCTAGGTATTGGTCTGGCCACTCCATAACATAACAACATAACAAGATGTTGCTGGCTTACTTTTGAGTTTGGAATGGTGGTCTTGTTAAAACAGTCATTTCAAGGGCATGTCCTCTTCAAGTATTTTGACATATGCAAACTGATCCACGATCCCTGCTATGGGATAAATAGGCCCAACACCATAGTAGGAGAAACCCATAACATGCCCATGCTTCTTGATTGATTCTTCACTGTGTATTGTGGCTTGAATTCCGAGTTTGGTGTCTGCGGCCCTTCGCCCTAAAAATAAAATTTTTACTCTCATCAGTCCACAAAAGGTTNATTGTGGCTTGAATTCAGAGTTTCGGGTCATCTCACAAACTGTCTGCAGCCCTTCGATCCAAAAAGAACAATTTTACTCTCATCAGTCCACAAAATGTTCCTCAATTTCTCTTTAGGCAAATTGGAAACTCTTATGCACATGCCTTTTTTCTTAAACAAAGGGGCTTTGCATGGGAATTTTGCAAAAAGATTAGCGTCACTCAGACATCTGTCACAGTACTTACATGTAACTCCAGACTGTCTTTGATCATCCTGGAGCTGATCATTGGCTCAGCCTTTACCATTCTGGTTGTTCTTCTATCCGTTTTGATAGTTGTTTTTCGTTTTCGCCACGTGTCTCTGGTTTTTCTCTCCATTTTAAGGCATTGGAGATCATTTTAGCTGAACAGCCAAAAATGTTTTGCACCTCTTCACAGGTTTAACACGCTCCAATCAACTTTTTAATCAATGTACTCATTGATTAAAAAGTACTTGTATAATGTACTTCTGAACAATGCCTTGAACGACCCATTTTCCTCAGTCTTTTAATGCATGTTCAACAAGTGCTGGTTTCATCCTTAAATTGGGGTCACCTGATTCACCCCTGTTTTTTCACTAAATTAATCACTGATTGAATGCCACACTGCTATTTTTTCAACACACCCCTTTCAACTAATTGCCCAATTGCACAGCCTTAAGAGCGTGCATATCATGAATGCTGGGTCTTGTTTGAGAATCTAGTGCACCCTACTGGTAACTTGTTTGGCATGAAGCAATACAAATACACAGTCATTCATCTGGTTAGTCATCTGGTTAGTCACATTGCAGTGCTATTATTTTAAAACACTACTGTATATAATCAGTCTATATTTCTGTTTATTCCTGTTCACGCATGCTTGTATGTTTCTTTCACAATAAAAATGTACCGTTACCTGTTTTTGTCTTCATTTGCTTTTGTTTCTTCAGTATCATTTTTCCACCTTTTAGATATTCTCTTCTGCTTCACTTTGTATTTCTATATTGGCATTTTTTTTTGTCATCTGTAGTTCACTTTGCAGATTGTGCAAAATCTGCAAAGACATGTTGTCAGGTATTAATGTTAATGTTGTTCTTTTATGTCTCTTTTTTTTTTCTTTTTAGAGGCACTTTCAGACAGTCGTCACCCTTTCACTATTTCTCGGCGGTCTTGTGACAGAGCATTGGTGAGTGAATTCTACTAGCCCTTGGCATCTAACCTTTGGTATCAAACCACTTGGAAAAAAGTAATGTGACTAATAACATAACTCACAATGGTCCTGTTGCCCAGTTCCATCGCCTCCACTCACACATTCCTCATCCATAACCATACACATTTATGGTCGTCATGTTACAACAGCGCATCACTGGAACTTTCCTGCTATTGTGGCCTATTTTGAGTTATTCTGGCAACTGTATCAAGCCAATTCTCTTGCCAGAACATTTTACATTATTTTTCAAGGGATGGCTTTCACCTCCAACTCCTATTAAAGGGATTATGCTTGCGTAAATATTGCTGCGTTGCATGCCTGTACCATTGCTGTTTGCCTAATATTTCATGTCCGTGTGTGTGCTTCAATATTTTCGACAACGAGCTGCACGGTTAATGGGTTTGTTCACCAGACTTAGTCACTGAAAGTCACTGAGTAGGTGGTAAATCACCCTGTGACATTTCTCCTATGATTGTTTCACTTCTCCGACATCATAATGACTGTTATTGTGTCCACAATAAGAGCTTTTATGCATATTATAAATGCCATGACGCCACAATAAGCCAAGTGCAAATTATTCCCATCGTTTGATGCAAACCTCCTCCCTGAGTCACCACCTTATCGTGGTGGAGAAGTTTGCTTGTCCCAATTATCCTAGGAGGTAAGTTGTCGGGGGCTGTCATGCCCCTGGTAGGGTCACCCATGACAAACAGGTCCTAGGGGAGGGACCAGACAAAGAGTGGCTCAAGAGACCCTAATGATGAATAACACAAGTGGACTTT
>QODF01000184.1:1659956-1690363 GCA_024372805.1 Oostethus manadensis
CACACACACACAGGACACCACGAGGGATAGGGTTGAATGCCTTTTCCAAGTCTACAAAGCACATGTAGACCGGTTGGGCAAACTCCCACATACCCTTCAGTACCCTTGCAAGGGTGTATAGCTGGTCCAGTGTTCCACGACCGGGACGAAAACCACATTGCAACTCCTGTAACCGAGGTTCGACTAACGGTTGTACCCTTCTCTCCAGCACCCTGGAGTAGACTTTCCCAGGGAGGCTGAGGAGTGTGATCCCCCTATAGTTGGAACACACCCTCCGGTCACCCTTTTTAAAAATGGGGACCACCACCCTGGTCTACCAGTCCAGAGGTACTGTTTCCGACTTCCATGCAATGTTGTAGAGACGTGTCAACCAAAACAGTCCCCCACAATCCAGAGCTTCGAGGAATTCAGGGCGAACCCCGACTACCCCAATTACCTCAGCCACGGTGATAGAACTGTCCACGTACCTATCCTCATACTCTACTTCCTTTACGGAAGGTAAGTCACTGAGATTGAGAAGGCCTCAAAGTATTCCTTCTACCGATCAACAATATCCTCAGTCGAGGTCAGCAAGCCCCCATCCGCATTGTAAACAGTGTGAACTTGGTGCTGCTTCCCCTTTCTGAGTTGTCGGACGGTTTGGCTGAACCTCTTCAATCCCGACCGAAAGTCGTGCTCCATAGCCTCGTCGAACTCCTCCCACACCCGAGTTTTTGCCTTGACCACCGCCGAAGCCGTGTGCCGCTCTGCCTGCCAGTTACCTGCTTTGGGAGTCCCGCAAGCCATCCATGCTTGATAGGACTCCTTCTTCACCTTGGCAGCAGCCCTAAACCCGGTGTCCAACATCGGGTTCGGGGCTTGCCACCACGACTGGCACCTACCACCTTGCGGCCGCAACTACGACTGGCTGCCTCAGCAATGGAGGCACGGAATACGGCCCATTCAGACTCAATATCTCGGTCCTCTCTTGAGATGCAGGCGAAGCTCTGCCGGAGATGAGAATTGAGGACTCGACAAACAGGACACTCTGCCAGACATTCCCAGCACACCCTCACTACGCGTTCGGGTCTACCAGGTCTGTCCGGCATCCTTCCCCGCCATCTAATCCAACTCATCACCAGGTGGTGGTCCGTTGACGGCTCAGCCCCTCTTTTCACCCGCGTGTCCATAACTAGCGGACGCAGGTCTGATGATCACTGAGCACTTATGGACATCCTTATGTTCAAACATGGTGTTTGTTATGGACAAACTGTGGTTCGCACAGAAGTCCAGCAACAGCACACCACACGGGTTCAGATCAGAGAGGCCTCCCAACCACACCCCTCCAAGTCACACTGTCATTGCCCACATGGGCGTTGAAGTCTCCCTGGTGACTCCCCTATGGAGTCACCAGCTGGGGCGCTCTCCAGAACCCCACTGATAGACTCCAAGAAGGCTGGGTACTCTGAACTCCCGTTTGGCGCGTACGCACAAACCACAGTCAGGACCCTTTCCCCAGCCCGAAGGTGTAGGGAAATAACCCTCTCGTTCACCGGGGATGACTCCAGCACAGAGGCCCCAAGCCGGGGGGCTATTAATAACCCCACACCAGCTCACCGCCTGTCCCCTGCAGCAACTCCAGAGAAGAACAAGGTCCAGCCCCTCTCAAGGAATTTGGTTCCAGAGCCCAAACTATGGGTTGAGGTGAGTCCGACTATATCTAGCTGGAATGTCTCGTCCTCTTCCACTAGCTCGGGCTCCTTCCCCACCAGAGAAGTGACATTCCATGTCCCAAGAACCAGATTTGGCCGCCGAAGACCAGGTCGCCTGGACACCTGCCCTCGACCACTGCCCAAATCGCTTTGCACCGGACCCTTATGCTTGCTCCTGCAGGTGATGGGTCTGCGGGGGGGAGTTCCCGTGTTCCTGATTCGGGCTATGCCCGGCCCAGGCCCTATTTAATTGTAATCATGATATATATTTACAGTTCATAGCAATATTAGTCAGTAATAAGTAATATTATCGTACTGTATTCATGATCTGGGCTGAAGTAAATAAGGCTTCTTAATTTGGAATACATGGCGGGCCACAGCGTCAGCGAGTTTGCATGCTCATACTCCTCCGGCTGAATGAGGATAAAAGCTCAGCATTTCACATCCTGATGTTTGATAAAAAATAACGTAGCAGTGTGTTTGTTTGAAGGACAAAGTCAGCGCTGCGGCACAAATGACCTGCTTGGAAGTTTTGACTTTTTGTAGGGTTTGTGCAGCCTCAAAATAAAGTCAGGTCATCCTTGAGATGCTGGTTTGGGTCATGTGTAGCATCTTAATGCTAAATATGCACATTTAAATTAAAAGGGGATAGTTTGGGCCGCACGGTGAATGAGTGAGTAGCATGTTGGCCGCACAGTCAGGAGATTAGGGTTCGAATCTCCGTTGGGCATTTCTGTGTGGAGTTTGCATGTTCTCCCTGAGCGTGTGTGGGTTTTTTCCGGGTACTCCGGTTTCCTCCCACATTCCAAAAACATGCATGTTAGCTTAATTGGCGACTTTAAATTGTCCATAGGTATGAATGTGAGTGTGAATGTTTGTTCGTCTATATGTGCCCTGCGATTGGCTGGCGGCCAGTCCAGGGTGTACCCTGCCTCCCGCCCAAAGTCAGCTGGGGTAGGCTCCAGCATACCCAGCGGCATTCGATGGATGGATGGATGGGTCATCTTTGTTATTGTCCTTTTCTTTCTTTCTATAGTAATATGTTTACATATGCACCTGTAAATTCAAAGAGATGCTAGCGCTTGTAAAAATTAACAGGTGTAAGGTTTGACAGGTTTACCGTCAAATCTAAATGTTTATTTTGACAGTGGAGGCTACATGCAGACCAGATACAGACTAATTGAAAGCTAAATCTTCACATCAAAACCTAACTGAGTGTTGGTATAATATAGTAACCCTATATTACTATATTACTATGTTACCCTATATAAACCCTATATATAGTAACCATAGTTCCCGTAGAGAGCCTCCCCATGCCTCCACGTGCAGGCCCTCACCTGGTCACTGACCTGTCACCTGTCATTGTCACCATAGAAGCACAAGGAGCAAATCATGGCAACCGAGGCCAAACACAAGCCCCCCTTTTGGATTTGGAACTCAGTGCTACGAATCATCTCCTTTACTCTGTGTCTGTCAGCGGCTCACAGTATGACCTGGACCCAAGGCCTGCTGGTACACCTTAGCACCGCTCATTGCATATTAATACAATGCTACTCAAATGACACGAAAGTGACCATGAATATGGAGAGAACTTGAACCACTCTTAAGTTAAATCATTTGCAGTTTAATGAGGCTGATTTAATGAGATCCAGTCCAAGAGCTGCATATAAATTGAGTCAAATAAGGCTCGTTTCTGATGGGACAATATGTTTATTTGGCAGGTTATTAGGGTTATGAAAGCGTTCACTTCCTAGACTGTGATGTAAAGCCTAGGTCACAACTTGACTGTTTTTGCAGTTTCCTGAGTCTCTGTGAAGCTGGTAGTTGTGTTGACTGTGATGAAGCAGTAAGATCTCAACATGCATGGAGGACGTGCAAAATATGTATAGCACTAATTATGTATGCGTGGCATGCGACACATATGGGAGCCAGTACTTTATGCCCTGACCCGACACCATCAAAAACAGACGCTGACCATACAGATGACGCACAAAGACGTACAAAATGTTTAGGTTTGTTTTGCAGCATGAAAGAAACTCAAGCGCTCGTGGAGTTTTTCACATGACGTCCTCCATGCATGTCTTGCATTTCTTTGCCCGTACGACCGGTTGTGACAAAGGATTCATTCAAATAAGCACCTATGTCACTCACACAATACGTGAAGCACATGATGGACACGTGCAATACAGTAATAAAACACTAAATGCAAGGATTAAACAAAACAATCATACAAATTAAAGAAGAAGAACACTTGCAACCTTTCAAGCTCAGTAATAAAAAGTTCTGCTTAGTCTTTCCTAGGGATGTTCCATATTGGATTTTTTGCCGATATCCTATGCTGATATTGTCCAACTCTCGATTTCCAATTCCGATACCAACCGGTAGCCATATGTGTAACATTACATATTTCCTGTCGTGGAATTAACACATTGGGGTGACCCACAATATTGTTTGAGACATTCACCAAGTGTACTTCCGTTTAAGCAGCATGAGGCTGTTGTAGCCACTTACAGTAGCTGTTGCTAAAGAATTGCCAAGTTATTACTGTCACTTTCATAGGAGTAGAGCCTTTAACATGCTCAAGGATAGAATCTTTCTTCTTAATAGGGGTGTCCCGAGAATACCTTTTCACTTCAGACGTAATATCACTTTGGATACGATACCGATGTTACAGTCTAGAACATCGACCGTTACTTTATTATTCTGATATCAGCGCAAATCATACATCATTTTAAGACGTTTTTTCAGTGTGTAGTGTGAGAAGAGGTAGTACCATTTTAATCTCTCTTTGGGGAGGGATTACTAATCAATAATGGATTAGCAAAGTCCAGTTGATCTTCGAAGATCTTTCTTTTATGACTTCTGTCAGAGAGGCGGTGCAGTGGATGTGAACGTTCCCTTTTTTGTTGGTAGGATATTAGGCACCAGCCAGTTTAAGTTGGTCAGCTAATCGCACATCAGGCCGAGATAAAAATGCTGGCATATCTTCAGTCTAAAAAACACTCCCCTCTACAGATTAAGTCTTAAAAGTATGTATGATTTATGTTGGTGTCAGATATCCTGGAACCGTGTGTGTGTGTGTGTGTGTGTGTGTGCGCGCAGATCAATCCAACAGGCGTCTTTTCCCGATGAAAGGTCTCTGTGGTGGATAAGCACGTTGCTGAAAACAGAGTGGAACATATTCCATTCCGAACACCTGATCAACTAATGTTACTCAAACTGAAACAATAGTAAGCAACAGTAGGTATGAGAAGGTCTGGGACAGTTGTTTGGGAAGGCCGCTTCGGATGCACGATGGAGGTTGGTCGTGTTGGAGGTGGCGTTGAACCTCCCAGGTTCTGTGTCACCACGGGGGACTTGAGCAAGCACGCGGCTGGGCGCTATCCAGGTGCTGCTGAATGGACGTGCTGGATGGGGTTAGGCCAATATCCCTATATTTATTTTGGTTAATACCAAAAGAACAGCCAATATTGGCGGTTGTTTCTTCTTTCTCGGGAGCTTTTTATAATGTTCGTCTTTGCTTCCATGCTGATGGCTTTCACTTTCCTTGGCGCATTTCTGCCAGAAGAGCCTGCCTCACCTTAATTTCAGCATAATTGCATCAAACGTAATGACATGAATTAATGGGCAATGTTATCCACTCCGTTAGTTGCTAATCCTAACCCTTAGAGATAGGGTGAGAAGCACTGTCATCCGGGAGAGACTCGGAGTAGAACCGCTGCTCCTCCGCATTGAGAGGAGCCAGATGAGGTGGCTCGGGCATCTGGTTAGGATGCCTCCCGAACGCCTCCCTGGGGAAGTGTTCAGGGCACGTCCAACCCGTAGGAGGCCTCGGGGAACACCCAGGAAACGTTGGAGAGACTTTGTCTCCCGGCTGGCCTGGGAACGCCTCGGGATCCGCCATGAGGATCTGGACAAAGTGTCCAGGGTGAGGGTAGTCTGGGCTTCTCTGCTTAGGCTTCTGCCCCCGCGACCCGACCTCGGATAGGCGGGAGAAAATGGATGAATGGATGGATGGATGGATGGATAGCTGCTAATGAGGCACCTAAAGCGAGTGTAGGGTGGTTGTAGAACATCATTCAACTGTTTTTAAAGTTAAACATTAAATGCTCGGGCTAAAACCTGATTATATCCATAAAATCAGATCATTGCTTCTTCAACAGCAACTAATGTAACAGGTATGGGGCAACGACAGGAGGGCTTTTAATTAGCAGTTTGCTTGGCAGTCACAAAATGTTGAGTTAAAAATAATACACAATAAATCAAAAGGAATGAAACTCCAGATGTTATACAACATAGAAGGAAGTTGCCAGCCACTTCTTGTCTCTGATGCCTTCAGCGCCATCAAACCACCATCTAGTGTTGCTGATACACACCTAAACATGCGTATGTCTCATCTAGTCCAGTCACATACTGGTCATACTGGACGTCACATATAATAACCTCGTTTGGGGGTTTTTTTGGCCGTGTTTTCAGTCAGCCTGCAGCAAAACAAAATATGAACCAAGCCACATACGGATATTTCCCCTGAGAGGTAGGACAGTATCTATTAGAGCTAAATGTTGAATCTATGTTAAAATACTTTTCAAATCTTATTTTGCTCCCACTCAAAAACTAGTAGCAGTGGGGGAATGCGTTATATGTAACACTTGACGTTGGATATTCGGCACCGTAGCTACGGCTGTAGTCCCCATCACCGTGCCCAGACTGCTCTCTCATGGTGCGGTGAGCTTGCACGGGAAATGCCGCGCAAACCCGCTGGCTGTTTTTCCAGGGACAGTCAATGAATTACTATTTTGGTGAAGAAAAATGTAAATACCAGAAAAATCTCCCGTTCCCAATGGTGTCAGGAAAAGTCTTTACATTTTTCTCTAGTCGTTTTGAGAAAATAAAGTTTGAAAAGTCTCCATATTTAGCCGTATTTAGCTGTACATGAGATGGGAAGCCATTCACAGTAAGAGAATACATGAAATAATTGTTCTTAAAAATATCAGAGCTTATATTCTACTAATTGGAAAAAATAAACAGGAAAGTATTCTGAAAATAAAAGAATGTCTCTATGCAAAGACAGTCAAGAACAGGACCAATAAAATGGTTACTGATAACAGTTCAGAGCAGAAATAAGCAGTATTGAGCAAACAACACTGATGTGCAGATATATCAACTCTGATTGGCTTTTTTTATTTTGAAGTTGGCAGAAAAACAATTTTAATTCCACAAATCAGTTGAGCGTTTAAATTAGCTGAGAGTAGGTCTACACGTGTAGCCGCACTTCTGTTGGATTTTTTGGTTCTGACAGGTAACAAGATATTACAATTTTTAAAAGTTTATATGTTCTGCAATGTTTTGCGGCTCCCGAACATTTTTTTCTACCGGAAGAGGAGACAAAAGGTCCAGTTTTTTTAACCTGTTAATACATACAAATATATACAGATAATTGTCTTAAAGTACAGTAAAATTAGGCATACTTCACACATATTTGCTGATGGTGATTAATCATGATTAATTTGAAAACTGTGATTAATTTGTACATTTTTTAATTCATTTTAAAGCACTTACTGTATTTTGTGTACAGTGTGGGTGACTTTTAAGTATTATTTAGCTGTAGGTGTAGGTGTGTGTGAACATCTCAAAGATTTTAGCATAGGTATTATTATACTCCTAGTAGTGGCCTGGTAATGAACATTCACTTTCATGTCATCCTTTTTTGTTTCTCTGTAGAATCATATTTTAAACAAGAAACTGGACTTCAGGTACATACAGTCCAAATGCAGCTCCAAGGATAATCCGAAGCAACCTCCCCATGGAGGCCATGTATGTAGCCCTCCACGTTTCACCTCTACCTCCCTTTCCTTGGAGTAAATGAGTGCCTCGTGTGTATTTGAGTCAGACTTTCTAGCTTCGTACAGTAGAACCTCGCCTTTTACTTTCACTGAAATGCTGCTACGACTGGTACTATGTGATTTTGTCTCCTGTGATTCTAATGGATGTTGTTGCGGGACAACTGATGTACTTGCACACGAGGATGTGTCATAAATAACCTGAAGGTTAGAAACACTCATGGAGAGAGCACCTGCCATGTTTGTAGGTCTGTGGCATGAAGCTCCCGCTGGTTAATAGATGCCTAGTCATTGTTTACTATACTGTACATACAGTAGAGTAATCCCTTGTTTATGGCGGATTTTTGGTTCCATTTCCCACCATGAACTTGTGCGAAGTAGGACTACCTATTTAGAAAGGGAAAATGTTGATTGTTAGAAAACCTCTTCTGAATACAGTTTTTAACATTATTAGAGCCCTCTAGACATGACAAAACACCCCTATAGTCACCTTTACACTCGCATTACAAAATATGAGAAAGGAAAATAAGTCCTGTTAGACATAACATAGACTCACACAATAGCATTGGGAGAGTTCCTTATTGTGCAGTAGTTCCTGCGGTGGCTAGTGTCTCATCAATGTAACATTACTGGCACCTAGTGGCCAAAGTAGCATTCTACATATCATTGCACGTCCTGTTTGACCCTCGGCCCACACCATAGCTTGAAACGGAGCGGCGTGGCAAGTGATGTGGAGCCAGAAGCTGGAACAAACATTGAGTAGGGTATTTTAATGGTAAGTTTAGCTTCAACATTTTTTTAAGCAATCTAAAATTTGGGCTGGCAGCGGCTACTTACAAGCAGGCATAGCCAAGGACAGCTATTTGTTAGTGAGAATGAAACTACATAGCATTAGCAACGCTAGCATCATAAGCACTAGCATTAGCAGTGCACTAGCTAGTCACTGGGAAAGATTTTCAACACATCAGTAAAACATACATACATAATGGTGATCTGCTTTATCTTATGTATTGTGTAAATCTATGTCAGGAACAACATCAAATTAAAAGCACTAAATAAAAACCAGTACAAGCCTGGATTGTAATAAACAAAAACAAATATGCACATTAACACTCAATGAAGACATAAAATCTTACCTTTATGCATTCCCCCCAAAGTGTATCAGCATTTGGAACCACATTTTTTGTGAAAGAAAAATTTGAAAACTACGCTATAGTAGTCTTGTCTGTGCAGCATGGGAAAAATTAGACGGTGTGTTCAAGGACTTCCGAACAAGTGAGACATGTTGCAACTTGCGTTAAGCATGTAAAAACTGTAGAATTTGTACCTAGAGTATATATTATTTTTAAATATCATCAATTGACAGCCCTAACAGATATACAAATACATACATGCGGCAAAGCTACAATAACAACTGTTATTCCAAATGCAACAATATTAAGACCCACCTGAATGTGTTTGTCACCAATAATTTATACACAAAGATCACTCAGTTTCACTCCAGTATTTAAACATTTACCTTTGATGTTTTGGATTGATATGTCTTCTCATTTATTTCGTTTTATTATTAACCATATATTCTTATTCTACCACATGTGTTTATTTTTTATCTTATTTTTTATGCTTATTATTTCATTCCTCTTTCTTTCTTTACCTTAACGCATCACAAGCCATGTAGTGCTTATTATTCTAACTCCTATTTGCTTATTGCTATTTTTTTTCAGCTCCTTTCTTTCCACACAGGGAGTGTCAGAGACATGTAACAGATACGGTGTCATATGAATTATCGGTAATGTTCCTACTTTTTCAGACGTGCCGAATTGTAGGAATGGAAGCGTAATGTGACTTGTTAAGCATGTCAGACACAAAAACAGCATACTATACCACCTAGAAACACGCAGAGGATTATATTAACATCAGCGGATGGTGAAGATGTTCAGGAAAATGTTGCTTTTTGTTTTAAGTGCATTATTGTTTTTGAAATGTTCACTTAAGCAAATCCAATAACTGCCTTTTCTCTCATCTGCTCGCTGCTGTGTATCTTTTCTATCTTCATTGCTTTTCCCGTGCTGGCTAAAATGCATTTGCTGTTTATGTACGGCACCGACTCTGCTGTGTCTGCGTTTCACTCCTGCTTTTTTCTCTTTTGCAGCCAAGAGAGCCATTGAACGCTGCAGCGCACTCATTTACATTTTATCATCCTTGCACATGAAATGAATCGTTTGTGGCGACTGCAGCTTTGTGTGCTGGTGTGTGTGCGTGTGTGTGTGTGTGTGTGCGCTTGCATCACAAATAAATATATCGTCCGACTCAGTGCAGGGAGATTCATGACTGGTGAGGCACTGACTCCTTTAAAAAGGAGAGGACTCCCTGGCAGCCTCATCCTTGATTATTGATCAGTGCAAATTCAGTGATTTTTACTTAAGGAAATGTTACAAATGATGCAGGAAATACATTTATAACAGTTTGTTTATAACAATAACAATGTTTATTTGATGTTATTATGTATTTTTGGTCCCCCTTTCCCCCTGACGGCATGTTACTGATACAACTAGACCAGGGCTGTCCAAAAAGTGGCCAAACCAAAAAAATGTAAAAATCTGTAGTAATTTTACAAGAATAAAGTGAAAATATTAAAAGGAAACAGTTAATCTAACAAGAAAAAGTACTAATTTTAAGGGAATAACAATATTATGAAGAAAAATGAACCCCATTTTGTAGCATTAAGTAATAATATTAATAATAATAGTATAGAACAAAACAAAACAAAACAGAACAAACAACACTACAAAAAGCATTGCCATTTTTGGGAAAATAGATTGCCAAAAAAGTTATACTAAATAATTAAATGAAAATATAATGCGAACAATGTCATAATTATGTAAAGAAAATGTACAAAAAACATTTGCAATTGTAAAAAAAACAATAATAAGAATAATAGCAGACATTGGGGAAAAAAGAGAGTAAGGTAAAAATATAGTTAAGTCAGAATTTCAAAAAGAAAATTTTCAACAAGAAATTTTAAATTAAAAAAAAGAAGAAATGGAATAAATGGCTGTGATTTAACGAGAATAAAGTGAAAATATTAAAAGAAAAAAAGTTGAATTCTAAAAAGTAAAAAAGATCCTAATTTTCACAAGAATGATGTTGTCATATTATGACCAGATGAGAAAATAATGTCATTTTAGTAGCATAAAGTTGAAGTATTAACAAAAAAAGTAATGCGGTAATGGAAAATTAGGTTGGGGAAAATGATTTAATATTATGGGCATAAAGTCCAATGGGAAAAAAAAAGGGAATAAAAGAGCAAAGACGGAAGTCCATACTGATAATACGTGTTTTCACAAAGCTTAGACGCACTTTTTTTCTTGTAACATTTTGGCATATCTACATGTGTTGCTTTACAAAATATCAAAGTGGCCCTTGTTGGGAGAAGTTTGGACACCCCTGGACTAGACAGAGCAAAGCGTTTTAGAGGACGCCCATCATGTGACGCCATGACTTCTTCTGACTTCACCATACTGTGAGATATTTATTGCTAACTTTGGTATTTCCTAAGCGGGGGCCAAACTTTTGTTTTTGGAGTCCAGCTTCCACACTCTGTCCCAATTTAGCCCATTCCTCACCTCCGCCCTTGCAGGTTCTCATCCCCACTGTTAAGCTGGACTATAGCCATGTTCAGTCTAGGTGTGGGTCCTTGGACAGGAGGGGCTACTCGGCAGGAGGTGGAAATGTGAGTCTTGTGCAGCAAAGTGTGTAGTCATTCTTTCAGTGTTTGTGTCAGTTGTGTGCTCCTGTGCTGTGGCCTTGTGTTCTTGCGTTTCTCTCTGCACTCTGCTCCCCCTGGTGGTGGTAATGTGTGTCTGCGATCAAAGCTAAAGCAGATTTCCCGTCTGCCAAAGCCTGATCGTCATCACTCATACTTTCCTCCTAAAAAGTTGTGTTGCTTTGCCAAGGTTCTCTTCAACTGCAACTGGAGGTTGCCTTGGTAACAGCTGCCAAGCGTGTTAGCCCAAATCCCTTTTAAATGACTCAAGTACACAAAGACAGTGCAGAAACCCGCGTTATCGCTTCACTGGAAGACTCTTATCTCTACAGAGACCACATAATCTCAGCCTCAGTCAGTCAACACTCAGTCACAGTAGATTGCCTTTTCTTTAATTTAATTTATGAATTAATTCTAATTCATTAATTATTTACTCGTAAATACAAAGATTGGTGTCTGGATGCTGGTGATTTTTGCAGAGCTCAAAAAATAAAAAAAATGACAAACCTACCACTTCCACACAAAATCAGAGGAGACTTTCTTTTGACTATGCCATATCGGACATGCCAGGGCTGACTACATGAAGTGTAACGGTAATGAACTGCCACGTCTCAGCCATGTTTTGTGTCACTACTGACGCCGTGTGGCCAAAATACTACATATCACTCGTATTTCAGTTTTTTTTGCCTACTGATCGGCCAAAGTCAACCACAAAACAGTGATCATCTATGAGTTAATTCAATTTTGAAAAAACTCTATAGAGAGAGGGAGCGATGTTTGAATTGCGATGTAGCTAGTGACAACTGTGCGGTTTTAAAGTTATTACCTTTATTCCAGACTGACGCATTTTCTTTTTAATAAGTGTTGCAAAGAGGCAACGGGAGGTCAAAAGTGCAGTTAAAATAAACAGAGCTCTAGTGAGGTCTTGCATTGTGTCTTTTTCCAAATAATGGTTTGTCCCCCTACATTTTTGTGAGACTTTGAAGGGATATTTTTGGACGGAAATGCCACATGTTATGATGAGAAAGAAATTTTTGGACGTTCCGTATTTACATTTACTCAAATAAAAATATTCTCCAGTGAAAGATTCAGACCTTCTTCAAACTGCTACGTGAAACCTTCAACCTACCTCCTGCTCTGGTGTGTCCATATCCAGGTGCAGATCCAGAACAAGAAGATAGACCTGAGCCATGTGACTTCCAAGTGTGGCTCTCTAGACAACATACATCATCGTCCAGGTATCTCTTTTAATTCCCCGCTTAGGACACTTACGATACAATCAAATCAACACATTAGGCCAGACAAGTGGAGGCTCAGCTGCAGGATATCAGTCACCTTCTTGCAGCAAACCTCCATAATCTTGTCTCTTTAATGCACAGCATGGGACACTTGGCCAAGAGTGGTCATGTTGCTCTTACAAACTAATTACTATTACCATCCACACAATTAACCAATATGTTTATTTATTACAAATATTACAATTAAGTATATATAAATCCAGGTTATATAACTGAACTAAGACCAGGTGGAACGGTAGCAAGGCTAGAAGCTTAGGAGCAGGGTCCAAGCTGTTCTATCATGGTGTAGATAGGAAGATAAATGGAATAGGGGTGATTTTGAGGGAGGAGTTTGCTAGCAACGTCCTGGAGGTAAAAAGAGTGCCAGATAGAGTGATGAGCCTGAAGCTAGAAATCGAAGGTCTGATGTTGTTAGTGGGTATGCTCCACGGGTAGGATGTGAGATGGAGGAGAAGGAGAAATCCTGGTCAGACCTGGATGAAGTGATGCAGAACATCCCCAGAAGTGAGAGAGTTGTCATTGGTGCGGACTTCAATGGGCATGTTGGTGGAGGAAACAGAGATGATGATGAGGTGATGGGCAAGTTTGGTATCCACGAGAGGAACGCTGAAGGACAGATGTTGGTCGACTTTGCAAAAAGGATGGACATGGCTGTAGTAAATACTTTCTTCCAGAAGAGACAGGAACATAGGGTGACCTATAAGAGTGGAGGTAGGAGCACACAGATAGATTACATCTTGTGTAGAAGGTGGAACCTGAAGGAGGTCAGTGACTGCAAAGCAGTGGTAGGTGAGAGTGTAGCCAAACAGCATAGGATGGTGGTGTGTAGGATGACTCTAGTGGTGAGAAGGATGAAGAGGGTAAAGGCAGAGCAGAGGACGAAATGGTGGAAGCTGAAAAAGGAGGAGTGTTGCGTGACTAGGAAGGAGTTGAAAAAGGCTATGGGTGGCCAGGAAGTCCTTCCAGATGACTGGACAACTACAGCTACTGTGATCCGGGAGACAAGTAGGAGAGTACTTGGTGTGTCATCTGGAAGGAAAGTAGATAAGGAGACTTGGTGGTGGAATGAGGAGGTGCAGGAGTGTATACAGAGTAAGAGGTTAGCTAAGAAGAAGTGGGACACTGAGAGGACTGAAGAGAGTAGACAGGAGTACAGAGAGATGCAGCGTAAGGTGAAAGTAAAGGTGGCAAAGGCCAAACAAGGGGCTTATGATGACTTGTATGCTAGGTTGGACAGCAAGGAGGGAGAGAAAGATCTATACAGGTTGGCAAGGCAGAGGGACAGAGATGGGAAGGACGTGCAGCAGGTTAGGGTGATGAAGGATAGGGATGGAAGGGTATTGACAGGTGCCAGTAGTGTCATGGGAAGATGGAAAGAGTACTTTGAAGAGTTGATGAATGAGGAAAATGAGAGAGAACAAAGAGTAGAAGAGGTGACTGTTGTGGACCAGGAAGTAGCAAAGATTAGTAAGGAAGAAGTGAGGAGGGCATTGAAGAGGATGAAGAATGGAAAGGCACTCGGTCCTGATGATATACCTGTGGAGGTATGGAAGTGTCTAGGAGAGGTGGCAATAGAGTTCCTGACCGGGTTGTTTAACAAGATCTTAGATAATGAGAAGATGCCTAAGGAATGGAGGAGAAGTGTGCTGGTGCCCATTTTTAAGAACAAGGGAGATGTGCAGAGTTGTGGCAACTACAGAGGAATAAAGCTGATGAGCCATACAATGAAGTTATGGGAAAGAGTAGTTGAAGCTAGACTAAGGGCAAACGTGAGCATTTGTGAGCAGCAGTACGGTTTTATGCCAAAAAAGAGTACAACAGATGCAGTATTTGCTTTGAGGATGTTGATTGAGAAGTACAGGGAAGGTCAGAGGGAGCTGCATTGTGTTTTTGTAGATCTGGAGAAAGCTTATGACAGGGTGCCCAGACAGGAACTGTGGTATTGTATGAGGAAGTCTGGAGTGGCAGAGAAGTATGTTAGAGCGGTGCAGGACATGTACGAGGACTGTAAGACAGTAGTGAGGTGTGCTGCAGGTGTGACAGAGGAGTTCCGAGTGAAGGTGGGACTACATCAGGGATCAGCTCTGAGCCCCTTCTTGTTTGCTATGGTGATGGACAGGCTGACGGACGAGGTTAGACAGGAATCTCCATGGACTATGATGTTTGCAGATGACATTGTGATATGTAGTGAGAGCAGGGAACAGGTGGAGGAGAAGCTTGAGGGGTGGAGGTTTGCCCTGGAAAGGAGAGGAATGAAGGTTAGCCGCAGCAAGACGGAGTACATGTGTGTAAATGAGAGGAACCCAGGTGGAAGAGTGAGGTTACAGGGAGAAGAGATAAAGAAGGTGGAGGATTTTAAGTACTTTTTAATTGGATGTTAGCATTGGAAGACTTCCTTGCTCATTGTGTCTTTGAATGCATCTTCTGAATGCCTTATATTTGTATTTTACTTATTTTTGCAGGCAATGATGATGTTGGCAAAAATTTGCTGAATTATGCATATTATGAAGATCTTTTGCCTAATAATAGGCCACTATTATTTTATTTACCTATGAAACAGCATTATTTATAAATGAATATATTTTTCAAAAACCACCATAGAGTGAAGGCCAAGTGGCAAGGGAATACTGAATTCAGAACATATGTCAAGTGAAACTCATATTTTAGCATCAGTGCGCGTGCCCAGACAAATTATGTGGGGAAAAATGCATCTCTATTTGACACAATTTTTAATTTTGTTTTTTTCAGGAGGAGGTAATGTTCGCATTGAGAGTGTGAAGTTGGACTTTAAAGACAAAGCCCAAGCCAAGGTGGGCTCCTTGGACAATGCTCACCACACACCAGGAGGAGGCCGTGTTACGGTAGGCATTTCAGTACTTTACATGATAGTAATATTTGGGTCACCTTCGTTGGAGGGCTGTATTTGTTTCTTGCGTATTATTATTAGCTACATCTTATACATTTTATTTTTAACATATAACAACTCACGGGATAAAACAGGGGTGCCCAGACTTTTTCCAACAGGTGCCACATACTGAAGCCACTTTGATATTTTGTAAGCAACACATGTAGAGACAGCGTTGTGTTTGCCCCCCTGTGTGGCAAAGTGATTGCTCCCTAAACCTAATAAGTGGTTGGGCCACCCTTAGCAGCAGCAACTGCAATCAAGCATTTGCTGTGGGGGAAATTTGCAGAATTGTTGTAATTCAGTCACATTGGAGGCTTTTCCAGCATGAAAAGGTCATGCCACAGCATCTCAATAGGATTCAGGTCAGGACTTTGACTAGGCCACTCCAAAGACTTCATTTTGTTTTTCTCCAGCCATTCAGAGGTGGACTTGCTGATGTGTTTTGGATCATTGTCCTGCTGCAGAACCCAAGTTGGCTTCAGCTTGAGGTCTCTAACAGATGGCCGGACATTCTCCTTCAGGATTTTTTGTAGACAGACATTCATGGTAGACATTCATGGTTACATTTATCTCAAGTCTTATAGGTCCTGAAGCAGCAAAACAGCCCCAGACCATCACACTACCACCACCATATTTCATATTTCAGTATGATGTTGTTTTTCCTAAATGCTGTGTTACTTTTACACCAGATGTAATGGGACACACACCTTCCAAAAAGTTCCACTTTTGTCTTGTCAGACCACAGAGTATTTTCCTAAAGGTCTCGGTTATCATCGGTTATCAAGAGGATTAAGACGAGTCTTAATGTTCTTTTTGATCAGCAGCGGGTCAGTGTCTATCTTATGGTGGAGTCGTTAACATTGACCATAAATGAGGCAGGTGAGGTGCAGTTCTGTGGATGTTGTTCTGGGGTCTTTTGTGACCTTTTGGATGAGTGGTCGATGGTTGGATGTTTGATAGTATCGACTGTTTTGACCACCGATTGGTATCGGATGAGTTCTGTAAAAAACATGTGATTGACGCATGCCATCCACGGCCCATCACAAGCATAGTTAAACTTTTCTATTTCATTTCTATTTATTTGTGTTATGTTGTTATCTTATAATAAATTATTGAGCAATTCTTTTTTCATGTTTTTTTATCATGCATCAAATTACATTTAGGCTTGTGTCAAGTAGCATTATTATTTTTTAAATAATCTTTAATTGTATTTTTTTAAATAATGATCCATTTGCCCTTGGGGCCTTGGAATTGTCTAACAGCAAATACCACTCATCGTAAATAAATTGAAAAATGTGCATTGAAAACTGAAAAATCCCTGGCATCTGCGGCATAATTGGATCGGAACATTCCTAATTTTCTTCTTGTAATTCTCACTTCATTCTCATAATATTTTGCCTTTTTTCCCCACTTTTTTTCCTCATAATATTGTATGTATGTTTAGATTATATTTATATTTAATAATGTTATTTCATTAGCATAAAGATACTCACAATATTATTCCTATAAAATAACATATGTTTGATTTAATATTATATTTACATATGACATTATTTTTACTCATAAAATGACGTTATTCTCGTACATTTTTTCCCCGCTTTTTGAAAAATATTTTGACTTAATTTTTGTAAAATAAATAGTTTTTTTTTAATGAATCTATTTTTAGTTTCCTCCTTAAATTATATTTTTAGAACGTACCAGAGGCCAATCAAAAGCAGCTGTCGGGTCGGGCCGCACTTTAAACACTGCAGGGGAAAACCAACTACAATATATCCTGCATATTCGCAGTGCTAATGAAGGGGCTGCTGCGTGTTCAGCAAGTGAATTTGACTCATAATGCAATAAAGAGTGTCCCTTGTTGCATTTCCCGCTAGATTGAGAGCCACAGGTTGACGTTTCGCGACCACGCCAAGGCGCGAGTGGACCACGGAGCTGAGATCATCGTGCGCTCGCCGGAAAGGTCCCGCTCCATGTCGCCCCAGCGCCAACGGGACAGCCACCTGTCGTCCTCCGGCAGCCTCAACATAACGGAGTCGCCGCAGTTAGCCACCTTAGCCGAGGACGTGACTGCCGCTCTGGCCAAGCAGGGTTTGTGAACATGCATCATGGATGCTCCTACACGGAACCTGTCAATCTTCTGGAGCCTGCGGGGGGTCGGGAGTGACAAAGACTCGGCTACACATCTCCAGCTCTACTAGACCCACCAGTAGAAGCTCCTCTTTTTTTCTGTCAGTTTTCATTCCAAATGTGTGCTATTTCTCCTTTATTCCCTTCGCCTCTTCTTTGAAACGGCGTTGCGTAGAATAGTTCACCTTCGGTCCTCACTGGGATTACCTGTACATATATTGGTGGCGGCGCCGATGGTGGGGGGAGGGGAGGGGGCAGCTCTTGGCCTTACTGATCATGGGTGTGTGTTTTAAACGGGCTTTTATTTCCATATGTGGAAGTAACACGGCCAGCACATCACGCCGCACGTGTTGTTTCTGCTAACGTGCATGGACGCCAGACCCCTTAACAAATCCTCGCTGCAAGTCCTCTATATGCATCACACACATAGAAGTATATGTATAGCATATATAGGAGCGTCTATAGGAATTCTTTACCATCTACGTGTCCTTGAAACCTTTTCCGGGGAAGCAACACCACAAAGAATATGTATTGTATTACCGCAAACGCTAGGCCGTGTATGACGAGCATGTGTTGATTCACACCAGACCCTAAAAGAGGCTATTTTGTCACTTCTAAGGGGGTTTTAGTAAGTTACCTCTTCAGCCATCCCGGAGGAAAAGGACAAAGTTCATGTTTTGTAGTTCTTAGTTGTTTGACGTGTATTTCTTGGTGTCGGCCGGTAAGCAACGCAACGCCGGAGATTTCACAGACGAGCACCCATCTGATATCAATGCAGATTTGAACCTGCTAATGTTGGACTGTACTGTAGTGATGGGCGATACCAGATTCTTTTTCAATTGATACGATACCAGTCACTTTTTGGCATTTTCTTTAAACGGCGACAACCACCAGTGACTTTTTTGGCATTTTGTTCATACTGATATTGATTACTTTTTTGCCATTCTTCCCAATACCGACGACTTATTTTCAAAACTGATATCGTTTGCTTTATTGTTATTTTTTCAATACTGATACCAATGATTTTTGGGGTTTTTATTCAATAGCGACATCAATTTTTTCAGTACCAACACCAACACAATGACTTTTTTCCAATATCGATATCAGTGACTTTTTTGTCATATTTTTAAGATTGAATGACTTTATTGTAAATTCTTAAATACTAATTCTAATACTTTTTTGTCAATTTTTTATACCGATACTAGTACTGACTATCTCCTTTACTGGTACATGTACCAATACTCATGACATTTTCATCATTTCTTTTGAAATACTGATACTGATGACTCTTTTGCCATTTTTTCCCCAATCAAGATACCAAGTATTGTTTTTTGCTGTGTTTAATATCGATATTGATTCCTGTCCTTCCATTTTTTTGGTTAGTATTGATACCAATGACGATTACTTTTGTAGGCATTATGTTTAAATCAATACCAATATTGATTGTTTTGATTGATTACTTAGAATTTGTAAGGACTAGTTTTGGGGTTTTTTTTTTCCAGATACCAGTGACGTTTTTTATTAGTTTTTTTTTTTTCGAAACCCATATTGATGTCCGATGTTGATTGCTTTTGGCGTATTTTTTTCAGTATCGATACTGATTAATATATTTGTTTTGTTTTCAGCATTTTTTCTTATGCAGATACCAATTAAGTTTTTGGCAGTTTTAGCCCAATAGTACAAAAAGGAAATACTGGCTCTTAGGCACTGCTAATGTGTATTTTCCATGACGTGACAAGTGACAATACTTTATTTTTTACACAATGCAGCCTAAATAATTGTATTGCTAAAAAAAAAATCTTATTTTCCCGCTATTTTGATCAACTTCAGTTTGTACTATTAGAACAAGGACATGTATCATTACCACTGAAATTATACGCCCATCACTATCGGACTGTCTCTTTTTGAAACAAGTGCTGATGTGGGAAGAGCCTGTGTGTGTGTGTGCGTGTTTTACAGCCAACGTATGTGATTGTTTCGTTTCAAACTGTGGCAGAATTATACAAATAATATACAAATAATGAAAAAGACGAATCATTCAGCAAAGAAAAAGTGTCGGAGTGATATCTCGTTTGTTTTTCAGACTCTTACCTGGACGTTTGTTTGCTTCTGTGTTTTTTTCCAGCATCCCCGCTGCCCCATCCCATCCCGTCCCATCCCAACCTGCAGCAAGTAAATGTATTTCAAAGTAGATGTGTGCCGTTTTCTTTTTTCATTTCTCAATGATATGACCCCATTCATGAAAAATAAAAGAAATAAAAATGGATGAGAGAGAGGTGTCATCTGTCGACGCATTTCAAAGGGCACCAAAATGGGAACTTGTGAAAAGTTTATTGTGAAACGGCAGAGGGAAGTACAATAAGTTAAGACTCAGGGATGGGATAGATGAGGAGTGGATGGACGTGTGGTCGGGCCTGTCTGGCCCACCAGCCCCTGCATTGCCCCACCCTAAAGCATCTTACACCCCCAATCGAGGCTTGTTTGGGGTGAGGAAGGAAAACATCTCATGGGAATTTAGGACAGCTTCCGCATCTGGAGAAGCCTAAAGAGCACCAGTAGGAGACGAGGAAAAACAAGTGTGGAACAAAACGATAGAAGGATTTAGAAATGGCATCTCATAGTCCTTTTGTCTGCGCTGCTTCCTCAGGTGGAGCGGGAAGCAGCGAGTCAATGTCTCGACACCATGGGGTCTGCACATGCTCGATGCTCACCGCCACCACTGCGGCCGCGGGGGTCCTTAGACTGACATGATGTGCTTGACAAAGGCTGTGTGTGAAGAGCAGGTCACGGTATAGGGAGGACAAAAAAGAAGAATGAAGATAGGTCAGTGTTCAACGCTCAGACCAGAATTGCTGAACATATCCGCAGAACAAACATCCATTCCCCCTAAATCGGTAATAATTATGAATACGTGACAATACAGATCAAAAGTAAAGCATACTGTTTCTTCTTCTTCTTCTTTTCCTTTGGGCTTATCCCTTCAGGGGTGGCCACAGCCAATCAATTGCCTCCATCTAACTCTGTCTTCCGCATCCTCTTCTCTTGCGCCAACTACCTTCATGTCCTCTTTCACTGCATTCATAAACCTCCTCTTTGCTCTTCCTCTAGGCCTCCTGCCTGGCAATTCAAAACTCAGCATCCTTCTACCAATATATTCACTATCTCTCCTCTGGACATGTCCCAACCATCTCAGTCTGGCCTCTCTGACTTTATCTCCGAAACCTCTAACATGTGCTGTCCCTCTGATGTGCTCATTCCTGATCCTGTCCATCCTGGTCACACCCAAAGAGAACCTCACATAATGCAGGGAAAAGGTACAGCATACAACTGTTACATTTAACCTACAATTTTTACTTTAATGTTTTCTTGTCAAGCACTTTGTTCAGCGGTCCCTGAACGCACCATGGTCGCTTTGGGACACAAAAGTGAATCTTGTATGAAACTTCCATCTGTCTTGTACTTTCGACGTGTTTAATAATGCAAGCAAGTGAGGCATCCTGAAAAGATAAGGGTAGGGTTCTGCAGCAGAATTGAATCTAATAATTAAAACAGACACTTATATAGCAAACTTTGATCAGAGATTGGAGGAGAACACCAACAACAAGCTAGCTGGAAGGTTTGGAGAGAGAGGCCGTCAATCAATTAGTCGCGGAATTTCACTGTTTGCGGGTGGTCCCTGCAACCTGGTCCTGCGTCTTGTTATCGACTCACCTTCGTAGTTGACACAGCCGTTCTCATCCTCCTGACCCGCCATGAGAGCGTCAATCTCAGCCTCATTCATCTTCTCTCCTGCAGGCGTCAAAGGGAATCATTAAGGCCCAAATAATAATAATAATAAACACTTCCACTTGCGGAACAGCCTTGCTTACCCAGTGTTGACAGGACAATACGCAGCTCAGCGCCCATGACTGTGCCGTTACCCTCCTTGTCGAACACGCGCAGACCCTCAACGTAGTCCTCGTAGCCCGCCTTGTTTGGGCTGTTGATGATGGTCTGAAGCATGGGCAGGAAAGCCTCGAACGCGACTCTCTTGTTGGCCATGTCTGTGTAACACGCCACGAGAAATCCTCGTCAGGTCGTTTCAAAATCGCAAATTCATTCGCTGGGGCAAAAATGCCTTTAATGGGGATGGTGGATACTTTATTTAAAAAAATGATAACAATGTTAATTTGAATAATTATAACAATAAAATGAAAATAACAATACATTCATTTTTTTTAAAGTATGATAAATAAGCTAATATCATAATATTGGCTTTTTTAAGGGAGCCGGTTCTTTTCAGCTTCCCAAATTTGTTTGTTGCTTAAATTAAATTGTAACAAGTTGTTACAACACCTTGTTATTATACTATAATAATTAAATATAATATATAAAATCATTCTGCCCTGCGATTGACTGCCGACCAGTCCAGGGTGTACCCCGCCTCCCGCCCAAAGTCAGCTGGGATAGGCTCCAGCATACCCGCTACCCTAATGAAGATAAGCGGTATAGAAAATGGATGAAAGATAAAAATAAATAAAATATTAATAATAATTATTGCTCTTGCACAAATAGAATTTAAATGTTTGTTATTTATGTCCTTATTGCTTTATTGTTTCATGCTCGACATGAAACGGATTGCAGCAAAAACAGGGCCAGCATTACCAGAAAAAACCTCAACTTTGTTTAACAAAAACTTTGTTTACCTCAAAGAGCCGGCTCTACGAGCTGCTTTGTTATGGCAACCTACCTTCAGGGGAGGGGTTTCCCAGCAGTTTGTTCACTTCCTTGTTGGTTGGGTTCTGTCCCAGAGCGCGCATGATGTCAGCGATCTGGTTGTAGGCCACCTTGTTGTCACCCACCCTGTCGAACAGACCGAAGGCCTCCCTGTAGTCTGCGGAGTCGCACAACAAAGTGCCGTCGTGTTAAATGCAGCCATATTGTTTCATTTTTGACAACATTTTCTTTTTGTTCGCCCTGGGCAGCAATTTCGGGTGCACTTGAAACTCGGACGGAGGCGGCAGTGGAAGACAATGTGGGAGCTGTCCCAGCAGGTGGCGGCGGCTGCTCCTCAGGGGAAAACTATCTCAGTGGGTTGTGATATGATTGGCAGAATGGATGGACTCCTGCAGAGCGCAGTCACCCTTCAGACTATTTCTATCTCAGCCTCGCTCTCCTTTAAAAGACCACCTTGGAATTGATAGCTGAGAATATGAGCCCCCGTCCTTTTAAAGGCAAGGAGCACGGTGTGTGTGTGTGTGTGTGTGTGTGTGTGTGTGTGTGTGTGTGTGTGTAAAAGTAGGCAATGCTGACTACAGAGCAGAGATGGCCTTGGGTGAGATTTTGGGCACCCCCGTTCCATTGGCAATTCACATATACTGACAATAAAAACGGAACTTACATACTTTTAACAAATTACAAACAAAGAAACACAAAATAAAATTATGTAAAACAGGCAATACCTAAATAGTAATAATAAATGATGTAATAGAACAATCCACATCAAACAATTTAAACTCTATACCTTTGCAATAACTGCAATATACACAAAGTAAGCAAAATAACGGGGAATAAAAGACCTATATGAAAACTATATACAAAGGTCAGACCTATTTGTTATCATTGTGAGCTAAGAGTTAATAGTAATTACTAATTTAATGTGATTATATTGAAATAAAAATGTAACAAAAATAAATATGGTAAAAATGATTTAACTGTAATTATTTAATGAAACGTATTTTTAAGTGAAAAACAATGCAAAGTAGTACTAATAAGAATGAGAACAATAAAAAATAATAATAATAAATTGAAATTGAAATAAATTAAAATGTGACATTGTTTCACAATTTTACGGCACGCCCTGGCGGCTACGGTGCCCTCAGCACCAGTTCATAGTGGGCCATCCGGCGTGTGAGGGGAACAATTAATTAATTCATCGATCCATTAAAGCTGTCTTTCAAGTAAACTGACAGAACGATTCCCATTTTACACAGTTTATAGCGAATGTTACTAACCAGATAGGTTTTATAATGTTTTCCTGCTCTGGGTTAAATTCACTATTAGTACCGTCAAGGATGCACATTACTGAGACAAAAGATTGTCTGGGAGGTTTTGAAGTTGAAGGCACTTTTTATCTCGTAGGGAAGGAATTCTTTCAATTTTACGAGGAATTTGGAAAATAGCATATGCCACCATCACTCATGAACATTTATGTTCCATAAATGTGTTGTATCCATCTTTAAGGAAGTCACTTCCTGATTGGTTGATGTTAAAGGGAATTAGAGAAGTTAATTGGGAGGATTTCTGTCTCCAGCGCTCCAAGAGAACTTGTATGTTTAGGACTGATGCATTTCTCAAGGACCAAAAATGTCAAATGAGGTATTCATACCTTCAATTTGGTCTGCGCTGAATTCAACCTGGTGATGAGTAGAGAGCAACAATGTTAGTTTCACTCAGTACAAAAATCAACATCTCAAAAAGGTTTCATCCCTACACCCAAGACCGTCCTAACAAGGCCTTTCTATTAATCAGGTCTAAACTGGGGTTAAATGTGCCCCTTGGCCAAATTTAGCCCTGCCTAGGGGGCACCCGATATGTGGGGGCTCCATCTTTAGCTCTATTAAGATGCCCTCATTTGGTGTCACTCTGCTGGGTTGTCACAGCGCTTGAGGGGCAGGGGGCGTGGCCAAGGATGTCAGTCATGAGCTATCCATGGTTCTAAGGATTCGAACGTATGCGCTGCTCCAAGTCATCCACTATAAACTTACAGAACAGTACATATTTGTGCAGCATGAAGTACTACTTGTACCTGTAAAACTGAGTACGGTATTGTCCTTCTTATAATAAGTAGAATTTCTAGTTTACTCATGCAGCAACGGGTGGAGGTTTTATGTTCTTTCTACCTTGACGGCGGAGAGGTCCACAGCAGGGGCTGCAGGAGCAGCGGCGGGTGCGGGTGCGGCCGCGGGCGCAGGCGCCGCTGCGGGTTCGGCCTTTTTGACGGGAGCCTTAGGGTCCTTCTTGGGTGCCATTTTAGCTTCAAGTCAAATGAGCACGCTCCTTAAAGACAGTCCCGGGAGGGGTGACAACACAAGGGGTGCAGTAGAAAGTGGAGGAGACTCAGAGCACGCCAGCAACCTTTTGGTTGTATTTATACGAGGCTATTTTTCCTCCTGGACCCCGCAGGGCTGTCCTTGCATGTGGATTGGACCGTGCATGGGAGGGGTGTGTAGCTGTTCCCTAAACATGGCGAATTGGGCCAAGTGCCAGAACGTGGTCATTTCTGTCATATATCTTGAAAATATGCAAAACAATACCCTCCTTTTTTACGTGACAGTTTTATTGATTACTGTATTCATTGTATTTACGCTTGTGACAATTTTGTAACATCTTGTATGTGATTTGTGTTAATCCCCCAAATATTAGTTCATTTCAATGTAACCTCACAATATTCATATTCAATATTTATATTCCTTGCAATGATTCCTTGCAATAATATTGATTTATGATAATAAAAATAACAGTAAAGAATAATGTAAAAACCAGTCATTTAATAATAATATGAATAATGATGATGATGATGACTATTATGTATTTCTCCAGGTCCTCTAGGATAAGGTATTCATAGGTATGAATGTGAATATGAATGGTTGTTTATCTATATGTGCTCTGTGATTGGCTGGTGATAGATGGATAACAACAATAATAATAATAATAATTCAATCAGTCAATCAAGTGAGGATAAGCAGCGTAGATTGATATAAAATTATTGTATATCATTGTATATATAAACTCCCCACAGAGATGCCCAACGGAGATTCAAACCCTGAACCTCCTGACTGTGAGGCCAACATGGTACCCATTCATCCACCGTGCGGCCATCATTGTATATATATTATATATTTATATTATATGTATTATCTTATTTTAGATGTACTAATTAAGTGTTATTATAATTCTTGATCTCATTAGACAATTTTGGGGATGCAATAATATAAACAAGAACATTACAATAACTATACATTTAGAAAATTTAATAAACCTAGGTTTTTTTGACATTTTGTCAATACAAAAAATATGAAAATAGCAAATGATGGGTCATTTTTTTTAGTATTTATACATTTGTCTGCATAATATGAATGTAACATTTTTAAACATGTAAATGTAAAAGTATAGTTAAAGCAAAGCAAATTTCAATTTCTTAAAGCATCTTTATATACTGTAGCATAGAAATATGATGTATTTCATATTTTAGAGGAACAATTTTGGTACCTGTTCATAGCTAGAATCAGTGAAGATAAAAAACAAAAATATCAAAAATGCAATTTAACAATGAGTTATTATTAATTCCTTAAAGTTGAGGCAACATCTGCAAATGGAACATGAGAAAAATGTTGTGTATTCCTGTTCTGAAGGTGTGTGTGTGTGTGTGTGTGGAGGCACACCTGTGCACCTCCTCCCCGTCCTCCTCCCGGGAGGAAGTGACGTGGAGAAGGGGAAGGAGAGGGCCTTCAGCTGCCAATGCCAGTTACTCAGACAAGGCTAACTGCAAATTCGGTCTCCTTAATTCTCGTCTAAATGTGTCGCAGTGCCAGCGGTGCGGCCCGGGCCCCTCCTCCATCACACACACACACACACACACCCACACACACACACTTGCTTTCACTGACCCCACCTCCACTGCCTCAGTCCCTCAGCTGTCATCTAGGCTCACCCGCTGGCACCGTGCTGCACCTTATCAGATTCAGCGTCCCCTTCACCTCCTCCCCCTATAGAAACACCGCCCCCCAGTCCTTGCACCTGTGCTCCGGTCCATTCTGAGCTCCTCTATAGAATCTCAACGGGCTCACCAGTGTGCTTAAGCTGGGATTGTCAAAAAAGTGACTTTCATTTTGCCGAGAGTCCATCAGGAGGTACTTACTGTGCAGAATTAGATCGCTTGTTTTAACAAAGCGATAATGACCAAGGGCCGCACGGTGGATGACTGGGTCTCACACGTCTCACAGTCAGGAGGTTCAGGGTTCGAATCTCCGTTGGGCATCTCTGTGTGGAGTTTGCATGTTCTCCCCGTGGGTGTGTGGGCTTTCTCCGGGTACTCCGCTTTCCTCCCACATTCCAAAAACATGCATGTTAGCTTCATTGGCCGCTCTAAATTGTCCATTAGAGTGTGAATGTTTGTTTGTCTATATGTGCCCTGCGATTGGCTGGCGACCGGTCCAGGGTGTACCCCGCCTCCCGCCCAAAGTCTGCTGGGATAGGCTCCAGCATCCCCGCGACCCTAATGAGGACAAGCGGCATAGAAAATGAATGGATGGGGAAAAAAAAGGGTAATGACCAAAAAGAACTGGAATGTCAATCAGCCGAGCACAAACCTACGCCAACTGTTTACAAAAGTATCCAAAAAGCTGTGGGGAAACGTACAATCCCTCGTTTGGAGAGGTTGATTGGTCCCAAATCCAACTGTGATAAGTGAATTCCTGCAAAGTTGCAGTCTTTACTTAAAAATAGAACATTTTTCTGGAAAACCTGTTTGCAACCTTGTAAATAAGCCTTGTAGACGTGACACAACACCCGTAGAGTCACTTGAATACTCGTGTTACGCAATATAGACGTGATAAGAGAAAATATGAGCAAATAAGACGTAATATGAGATTAAATGAGACATATGTAGTTTACAACCTTCTAAATAGGCTTGTTAACATCATTAAAGCCCTGCAGTCATCTTCACGTTTGCATTACCCAATTTCAGAGACACAAGATGAGAAAACAAAATATAAGACCGAAATAAGTATGGACTCACGCACACAAAGTGTGAGATCATTCAAACCTGCAATAAAAGCCTGTTCAGTCAAGTCTGGTGCTTGTGTGTCTGTCCGAACATTACAGTCTCATTACTCACACCTACTGGCCAGTATACCAGTATAACACAACGTTTTTGAATGCATCTTTTGCATACTTTGGAATGACTTGCAATTGTATTTTACTTCATGTACCCGTTTTTCTGTTTGAAAATGCGTAATTTAGGCAAACAATACACACGATGTGCGTCTTTTTTGACAACTTGTAGGTGTTATGCAACCAAAAAACTCCATGATTTGTTATGTTGTAACGTATATTTTGGACAAAAATTAATTCCGCCCAAGATACCCTCACCAAAATTGCAAAGCACCACCCTTCTACAACATTGGTTTTGCATATGTAGCTTGTGTTAGACGCCTGCACTGTAAGGTATATCTCCAGTACTTTTTCGTATCACGCTGCAAGTGCTGCAAAAGTGGTGTCTGGATCTGCTCCGGTTTCATGTTACCAGGTCATTCCCAAGTCCCATTAGCAAAGGATGTGCGATTTTCACCCCTGGCTAAACATTTAACGCTTGACGTATTCATAAGCAGGGCGCAGCTCCTTGGGGGAGGCAGCCTGAGGTGGGATGGACCAGAAGGGGGTTGGGTGCAGGCGCTTGTCATAGCAGGCTTGTTTACACGCTTTACGACGCCGTTTGACGAGGCAACGGAAGCCCGTGAGATAGATAGACACAGGCCTGTGCAAAATTTCAGAATTCAATTAAATTCAATAGACGAACTTTCGAATTCGAATTGACTCTCCCCCACAGGATGTTGAACTGAACTGAATATGATATTCTTTTAACAAACAGACTTTACCATTTAACATACTCCTTAGGTACACAGTGTAAATATTTATTGAAGTACTTTACAGGGTGAAGTTGTTGCATCTAATGGTCAACGATCCCCCAAATGTTTTGTCATTGAGGGGCCATCATTCTGGCCGGAACATCTTGCCTGCAACCGTGAAGATCCTCTCAACAGGTGCAGAGGAAGCTGGTACGGGCAGATATTCGCATGCCAGTACAGCTCGCTTGGGCAAACTTCTTCGCTTTTCTTTCCAGAACAGTAAAGGACTGGCATCCTCAGGCAAACATGGTATGCTCAAGTAAACTGGGAGTGTCAATTGGGCCCACAGCTGTTCGAAACTTCATGTAGGAAAAGAGTCTTGGGCCATATTCGTGGTGGAGTACTAATGTCGGAGATGGCAATGACTTTTGGAAAGCTACGGTCCTTTGATTTCTGAATTGGCCAGTAAAAACAGAACTAAACATCATCTCCCAGAAAATTACATATTGGGCAGGAAATGATGTCATTGTGAGGACAAGGAACGTACAGTATGTATGTGTGGGGAATGATTTAATAGCACAACAAATCAGAGCGGGGCCGTGGTCGGGGCAAATGTCCTGGCCCTTTAAGTCCCACCTCCTATACTCCTATGCTTCATATCCCACCTCCTGTTTCTCCGGTTTCTTCTCATTACAATTCCTTGGCGATTGCTGTGGCACTAATTGAAATCACAGAGGAAATTAGGAATGCTATAGATCATAGAAAGTGTGCAGCCTCAGTATTCATGGATTTAACGAAAGCTTTTGATACAATCAATCACAACATCCTAACTACAGAACTGGAAAGGTATGGAATCAGAGGGTTAGTTCTGTACTGGGTTAAGAGCTACCTTGCAAACAGGAAACAATATGTGAAGCTAGGAGAATGTGCATCTACAAATTTAGAGATGTTATGTGGCGTACCACAAGGGTCAATTTTGGGACCAAAATGATTTAACCTATACATTACCGACATCTGCAAAGTGACAAAACACCTAAAGCTAGTACTATTTGCAGATGATACCACCGTTTTTTGCTCTGTAGAAAACACACAGGAGCTAATAAGGACAGTTTCAGATGAAATGATTACTCTTAAAAGATGGTTTGATAAAAACAGATTATCCTTGAATGTAAGCAAAACAAAAATGATGTTATTTGGTAACAGCAGAAGAGATACTTGTGAGGAAATACAAATTGACGGGGAGGAAATTGAAAGGGTGAATGAACATAAATTATTATATTATATAATTATAATATATTTATATTATAATTGATGACAGAATGAGTTGGAAACCTCACATCAAAAACATAAAACATAAAGTAGCAAGAAATATTTCAATACTGAATCTATTCAATACTGAATACTGAATATTGTTATTATTTATTATGAGTGTCTTTCATCAGGACGGCAATATAATTTAATTACCAGGACAAGGACTACTATCTAACATACTGTCACATGACCTTACTTATGCATTCAAACTTAGTAAGTGCAGGAAGTGTACAAATATATTGAAATAGGGGAGAACCTACGGGGGTAGGATTTAATAAGCTTTGCTTCTTCCTTCTCCTTTTGGACATGTGGAACTGTCCGTTGTATTAAGCATGTATTCCAATGTCATTTACTTGCATGTGCAAATCAAATTACACCATTACCATTCCCATTCCCATTCCCATTCCCATTGCTGTAAACTAGGGAAGTTGAGTTTCCCCTAAAATGTCCCCCCCAAAAAGTGGTGAAATATGTGCTACTGTGAGTTCGTTTCATTGACTAAATATGGGTTTTACTGTGTGTGTGCAGAGGCTGACGTCCCATTGGAAGAAGTTAGCCAGGCCACCATTATTTCTTAATTAATGGGCTAAATTGGCCATTGATGTAAGGATTTTTGCATTTAATTAAGGGACATTTTATGCACTATGCAGAATTCTAAAAAATGAAAACTGAGTAAAACAACTTTTGGGAAAAAAATTCATAGGGCCCTGGATAAAGCAAGGTATTCTGGGAAATGAAGTTTTTCTTTTTGAATGAGCTGTTTTATCTGAGTAGGTTTTCAATAGTAAGTTGTGATGAAAAAAAAAAACAGTTACAATACTAAACAAACTACTATACTAGGTACTATACTAAAAATATC
>QODF01000184.1:1691280-1729452 GCA_024372805.1 Oostethus manadensis
CTAACATGCATGTTTTTGGAATGTGGGAGGAAAGCGGAGTACCCGGAGAAAACCCACACACGCACGGGGAGAACATGCAAACTCCACACAGAGATGCCCAACGGAGATTTGAACCCTGGTCTTCCAGATCTCCTGACTGTGTGGCCAATGTGCTAACCACTCAGCCACCGTGCTGCTTTCCCATAATATATTCCCTTTTTTCTGAATGACATTTTTCTTCAGTTTTTGTTTGTTTTTAGTAATTTTCTTGCTAAATTATATTTTTATAACATTCTGCGGGCCAATAAAATCACAGCCACGGGCCACAAATGGCCGCATTTTGGACACTCCTGCTTGAAGCTTGCAACAGTGCAAAATGTAAATTCTTGCTATTTTTCAACTGGTCTTAACATTTTGAACAGGAGTGTACGTCTAATTTTCTCTTATTATGTTGGTATGTTGGGTAAAACCAACAGAAAAGTGACTATGTGGTGTTACTTCATGTCTAGAGGGGTCTAGAAAGGTTAAAAAAACATATTTAGATAGTCTTAAACAGGTTTCACTGCTAATTTAGAAATACTACTAATGATAGAATAAACATTAGAATCCTACTCTGTGGAAATTTGCTTATCACCATTGGGTCTGGAAAGGCCGATAAATGAGGGATTACTGTGCTTGGATTTGCAAGATTTCCCTATGAGATTTCGGATTTCCTACCTTTGGGTTATGGTCAAGGTTGAGTTTATTTCAAACATGCATACAGTTTTCACAATTCACAATTCCACTTGTCCGGAATTGAGTCGGAGGAGCTTATCGTACACACTTATTCTTCCATGCAATCAAGCAGGACGGAGTTGGTCCACTTCCTGCCAGCTTTGCCGAGGTACTGTGAGAATGGAGACACGTGGCTTCCTAATTGCAGTACTTTGTTGAGCAGGTTGTTGCAATGATGATATCAAAAGTCACCCTTTTGTTTGTCTTTATTGCAAATTCATCAGCAAGAATTAGTGTTTACTATGTTGCCCTATGATGCCTAGATGCTAGATGATGCTCCATAACACTCTCCCCCCAGGAATGAAGCCCTCCTTTGGCTTAAATTCACCCCTCTATATCTGATATCGCTGCGTGGTATCCTAATATGAACTAGGTGGGTTCCGTGCTGTCGCACTAAAACCCAGCCAGCGTGAAATGATGGGGCTGGGTAGTTTACTGTGAAGGACAACACTGAAAAGCGCCAATGCTGGCTCTCCCCAACCGTGATGTCCCGGCGCCTAATGAAATGTGAAGAACTTAAGCCGGTGGAAAATCCGTGCATGAGTGCGACGTGGTGTAAGAGCCCAAAGATGGCGGCAGATGCTCGCAAGTCGCCCCGGGGAGTTGAAGTGTTGACAGAGTCGCGGTATTGAAGGAAATGAGAGAAACTGAACTTCCTTTGCAACCAAGTACGCAGAAGAGGTCATCCATTTAGACGTGTGATGACGAGAGAAGACGTTTTGGATGCTGGTTGTGCACGCCCAGGCCCTCCCCTTGCGCTGCTTTTCAAACACTGAGTGCTTCCTTAACTACCCTGCAAGCATTGCATACAGGAATGAGGCTGTAACTGAGCCTGGGGGACAGATGGACCCTATTTATAGTCCCTACAGAGAGGTGTGAAGTTTCTTGGGATTTCTAAGAGCAGGGGCCATGGCTCCTTAAGGGGGTCGGTGCACTCTCTATGGCTCACATGCTCGCTTTATCCCCCTCGCTCTCTCAAAATCCCAAGGGGGGTGGGGCTAAACAAAGCTCCAAACACTGGCCTTTTACTGGAGCTACTTCATCATGACAGGGCAAGGGAATGCGGTGCGGTCTTTCCTTTTCCTTGTCTCGCCCACCACGCCGACACTTGCGTGCTGCCATAATGTCACGATGCCGCGTCCAAAAAGAGGACTGGTTTTGCGTGGTTCGTGTTCATCAGTTGATGACACATTCTATGAATGAGAGCCAATTCCGAACCATAAGAGGACCACGATATTAGTCACACGGCAGCGCTTGTGGCTCCTGCGGGGGATTTTCGACAAAAAGTGCACACTTTGTGTGCAGCCTGTACGAATACAGACGCACGCACATAGTATACATTTATTATTTTAACAGTGATTACAACAAAGTGCACATTTTTCAGCAGGATAAGTCTCGGAATTGGATGGATGAAAGTGCTGAGAAGATTTTATATTTGGAATGTTGTTTTTAACACCGTGTTGCCATGTTTTACTTTAAGATGTCAACAAAAAAACATTATAAAACAAAAATTATATATTTAATTGTAATATTATGACTTTATTCCACCAATATTTTAATTGGTGGAATATTGCCTAATAGTTCCAAAATTACAACTTTATATTGTTTTTTTCCCCCCTCATAATATAATGATATTTAAAACAATACAAAATAAAAATCACACAAAATAAAAAACTAAAATGACATTATTTTTACTTAGAACATAAGAAATTGTTTTTTTTCTCTTAATATTTGGATTTTATACTTATTGCAGCAATTTTTTTTCATTTCTGCTTTTTTTAAACTTTCCTCATAATTATGACTTTATTCCTGTAATATTTTCACATTATTCTCCTAAAATTATAACCTTTTTTGCAACTTAATTCTCCAAAAATGACCTTTTATTGGTTAGAGTACATTTGTTTTTCTCCTAATAGTTTGACTTTATTGTCGTGAAATGGTTGCTGATTCTTCCATTTTTGCTGTTCGCGTTTTTGGTTAAATTATGATTTTAGAATGTGAATAAATCACTCGGACCGCACTTTGAACACCCCTCTTGTAAGCAAGATATGTTACGTGTTTAAAAAAAACAACTAAATTAAAATAAATAAATGTTATGGCGTTAAGATCCATATGTGGTCATCAAAAGACCCACATCTGGCTCCCAAGTCGTAGGTTCCCCGGCCCTGAGATACAGAATAATAGTTTTCATGTACGATGGTCCTCATACGTTGCAAGGTTAATCGGAGACTGTAAATAGGTGTGAATGTGAGTGTGAATGGTTGTTTGCCTATATGTGCCCGCGGTTATGTTGTACCCCGCCTCTCCCCAAAGAGAGCTGCGATAGGCTCCAGCATACCCCCATGACCCTAGTGAGGACAAGCGGTAGAGAAGATTACTTCCACTAGAGGGCGCCAGAGAAGAATAATGACAAGAAATCATTTAAACCTAATAGAATAACATGAACTGTATGTCAAATGCATACTTTTTTTTTTCCAAAACACTATCATTTTGATATGCAAGTATTTTAATAATAATAATTGATTTTTTTAAATGTTCTACTTATTTATTGCAAAGATTATTAAAATTGTTTCTAAAATAGATTTTGGAGGGCTATTTTTAAAGGTTCTCATTAAATATAAATGTACGTGGTACACTTCAAAAAGTACACTTGCACAACTCATTTGTTTTATTATTAACTTATTTTAGTATTATTGTGGTTGCAGGCTGCAGTAGTGTACCCATAAGTGCATCATATGTTAACAGGGAGCGTCTTAAAAATATATTTTTTTGCATTTTTTTAGCTGCTTAGAGATTATTAGTATTAGTTTGGAATGGATAAATTGAAACGAAAAAGTACTATTTTATGCCCTGTGATTGACTGGCGACCAGTCCAGGGTGTACCCCGCCTCCCGCCCAAAGTCATCTGGGATAGGCTCCAGCATACCCGCGACCCTAATGAGGATAAGCGGTATAGAAAATGGATGAATGAAAGTACTATGTTATGCATGTCGTATGATACATACTAACAACCACAATAATCGGGCAGAAATTAGTTTTTTTTATTGGCACATGCTCCAGCCAGTGAAGCAATCAGTCATCAAAAGATAACATCCCTGGCATACATGAAGAATATACCTCTTATTTAACAATCATTTACAGGACTCTAAAAAACCCCAAGTCTGTTATTTCCACGTCATCTCAGGGCCAGGACTGGGCTTGGAAATCTGGCAGAGGGAGGCGAGGGGCCTCTGTCTATTTTGGTCCTCCGTTAAACTCGGACCGCCATCTGAAAAGCTGCACTTGAAACAGCGGACAATGTGGGGTCCCTCCACTGCAGACGGACACTTCAGTTCATAAGGACTCAAGCCAGCCAATCAGGGAAAGAATTCAGACCACATAATCAGAGTCTGCACTGACTCCTCATGTTCCCTTAGCTCATCTCACAGCAATTTCTTGTCACATATCATTCTATAATATTATTTACAAGTTAAAGGATAAATTTGGGCACCCTTGTTGTTTTATTGATTTGAATACCTTTAGCACTAATTATTGGGACACAAAATTTGTTTGGTAAGCTCATTGACCCTTGACCTACATACACAGGTCATGCCAGCCATGAGAAAGAGTATTTAAGGTGGCCAATTGCAAGTTGTTCTCCTCCTTGCATCTTCTCCAAAGTGTTGCAACATGGAAGCCTCCAAACAACTGTCAAATGACCTGAAAAAAAAAGATTGTTCAACATCATGGTTTAGGGGAAGAATACAAAAAGCTAGCTCAGAGACTCCAGCTGTCAGAGAAACATAGTGAGGTATTGAAAGACCACAATCACAGTTCTGGTAAAGGCCCGGAGTAGCAGGCCAAGAAAAACCTCAGACAAGCAGAGAAGATGGATGGTGAGAACAGTCAAACTTAACCCAGAGACCAGCTCCAAAGACTTACAACATGATCTTGCTGCCTATGGTGTCACTGTGCATTGGTCAACCATTTGAGGTATTCTAAAGCACATCTGGACGAGCCACATTCATGTAGGGAACAAGGTGCTGTGGACTGATGAAAGTAAAACAGAGTTATTTGGTGGAGCATGGCGGATGAAGAACACCGCATTCCAAGACAAACACAACGCTATCCACAGTCAAATTTGGTGGTGGCTCCATCATGTGGTGGGGCAGTGTGACCTGATTGGAAGCGTTTAGATGCTGTTATTTCTGCAAAAGGAGGATCTACTAAATATTGATGTCATTTTTCTGTTGGAGTGCCCAAATTTATGCGTCTAGCTAATTTTGTTTAAATAATTATTGCAACTTAAAAACTTAATTTACCTTCTCAAATATGAACATGTTTGTCTGCTATATGATATATTTCACTGGAATTGCTGATCCAAACGACTAATGATTTATTAGGGAAATCTAGAAAATGATCGGGGGTGCCCAAACTATTTCATACAACACATTCGTACAATAATTTAAAACTATATTAAAATAATAGTAAACAATTGATTATAAAATAATGTCAACGTTTAATGCTCACAGTGTCTTTAAGAGCTCCATGTTACGTTCAGTAAGTATTACCACAGGATGTCAGTATAGCACCACAAAAAAGACAACCTGAGGCTAAATTGGCTCCTAAAACTCATGTCATCCCTGCAGCTTGAAGTGCAACCTTGAAGAAGCACACAAACACAGGAGTACGTTTACTACATTTCAGCAGGTATTGGGTATATGTGTAGCGTGGGCACGCTTGGAAAGTCAACAAAAGCGCAGCACTTCCCCCACAGTTTGGCGCACGGTGCCACTTCCTGTTACACACACACACACTTATTCACACACACTTTGTTCAGACTGCTGAAGCCAGCAGAGTGGCGGTCAGGCATCATTCTCCGCTGAAAACCAGTCCTGCAGTGATCAGCAAATAGAAACACCTCAGAATCCCACCACCGTGAAACCTCCACATGAGCACTTTTGGACTTTAGACTTTTGGAAGTTTCCAGTTCTATAAAGCAAAAACCTTAATTAAAAATTATATTTATAAAAAACATTTATTGTAATGAAAATTGAATGGTAAATTATTGGACTGAGATCATTTCCCCCCCCCATCTGTGTAGATGATGGGGCAAGATGTACAATTTGTATTATAATGATTTGTAGCACATGCAAAATATGGTTTATAATGCTTTGCATGCAGTAGTGTTCAAAATAATAGCAGTGCAATGTGACTGAGCAGATGAATGACTGTTATTAGTATATTTTTATTGCTACATGGCAGCCAAGTTACCAGTAGGTGCCGTAGATTCTCAGAAAACAACAAGACCCCGCATTCATGATATGCACGCTCTTAAGGCTGTGCAATTGGCCAATTCGTTGTCTGCAGTTGACTTTACAAACACAAAACTATTTTGGGAAAACTTTTTTGTTTCTAGGATTTGGCAATCCTGTGAACCACTTAACTAAAATTTAGTTTTTTATAAGTGCTTCACATCTGTGTGGCATGGACTCTACCAACTTGTGGCACCTTTCAGAAGTTATTCCACTCCAACATTCTTTAACAACATTCCACAATTCATTAACATTTCTTGGTTTTGCTTCACAAACAGCATTTTTGATGTCACCCCACAAGTTCTCCATTGGATTAAGGTCCGGGGATTTGGCTGGCCCCTCAAAACCTCTGCTGCCAAATAATGTAGCCATGGCAAAGAAGACTGAGCTTACCAAAAAAACGGAGGCTCAGACCCTGTCCCCGTCAAAGAGGAGTGGGCCGAAACCCGCTTTCCGCCAGGCCCGCACCACCCAGCATCATTCCGTTCCCAGAAGGAGAATCACAGGTGATCCATTGGCTTGGTCAGTCATATGCGTGGTCATTCCCTGAGGTCCACATCCACCATCCACCATCTTCCATTTGGTGTCATTGCTCCTTCGCTTCAGTCTGTCAGGTCATTGCAATAACCAGAAAGGTAATCTGACTTCCCCCCCTCCCCCCTCCCCCCAATGACTGTAACTCTAAAGGTGTGATTTTTTTCCTCTGTCAATTTACAGTAGTGTTCAAAACAGTTGCACTGCAATGCGACCAACCAGATGAATCACTTAGGATATTTTTATTACTACATAGTGCACAAGTTATCAGTAGGTGCAGTAGATTCTCAGAAAACAAGACTCAATATTCATGACATGCACGCTTTTAAGGCTGTGCAATTAGGTAATTAGTTGAGGGTGTGTTCAAAAATAGCAGTGTCTTACTTTACAAACTCAAAACTTTTTTGTACAAAATTTTTTGTTTCTAGGATTAGGCAATCCTGTGAACCACTAAACTAATATTTAGTTTTTTATAAGTGCTTCACATCTGTGTAGCATGGACTCTACCAACTTATTCCACTCCAAGATTCTTTAACAACATTAACCCACAAGTTCTCAATTGGATGAGGGTCTAGGTATTGGTCTGGCCACTCCATAACATAACAACATAACAAGATGTTGCTGGCTTACTTTTGAGTTTGGAATGGTGGTCTTGTTAAAAAAGTCATTTCAAGGGCATGTCCTCTTCAAGTATTTTGACATATGCAAACTGATCCACGATCCCTGCTATGGGATAAATAGGCCCAACACCATAGTAGGAGAAACCCATAACATGCCCATGCTTCTTGATTGATTCTTCACTGTGTATTGTGGCTTGAATTCCGAGTTTGGTGTCTGCGGCCCTTCGCCCTAAAAATAAAATTTTTACTCTCATCAGTCCACAAAAGGTTTCTGCATTTCTCTTTAGGCCAGTTGATTTGTCCAAATTGTAACCTCTTCTGCACATTCCTTTTTTTTAACAGAGGGACTTTGCGGGTATTCTTGCAAATAGATTAGCTTCACACAGACCTCTTCTAACTGTCACAGTACTTACAGGTAACTCAAAACTGCCTTTGATCATCCTTGAGCTGATCACTGGCAGAGCCTTGGCCAATCTGGTTATTCTTACATCCATTATAATGACTTCTCGGTCCCCAGCGACCTCTTCCAGCTCCATCGGGAGGACACCAAGGCGTTCCCAGGCCAGCTGTGAGACATAGTCCCTCCAGCGTGTCCTAGGTCTTCCCGTGGGCTTTCTCCCGACTGGGAGGCACCCGGGAGGCATCGGGACTAGAGGCCCGAGCCACCTCAACTGGCTCCTCTCGATGTGAAGGAGCAGCGGCTCTACTCAGAGCTCCGCCCGGATGGCCGAGCTCCTCACCCTATCTCTTAGGGTGAGTCCAGCCACCCTACGGAAGAAAACTCATATCCGCTGCTTGTATCCGCGATCTCGTTCTTTCGGTCATGACCCATAACTCATGACCATAGGTGAAGGTGGGAACATAGATCAATCGATAAACAGAGAGCTTTGCCTGCCGGGTCAGCTCTCTGTTCACCACGACGATCCGGTACAGCGACCGCATTACTGCGGATGCTGCACCGATCCGTCTGCCGATCTCACGATCCAACCTTCCCTCACTCGTGAACAAAAACCCAAGATACTTGAACTCCTCCACCTGAGGCAAGACCTCACTCCACACCCGGAGGGTACAGTCCACCCGTTTCCGACTGAGAACCACGGCGGATTTGGAGGTGCTGAGTCTCATCCCAGAAGCTTCACACTCTCCTGCAAACCGCTCCAGTAAACGCTGAAGGTCACAGCCAAATGAGGTCATAAGGACCACATCGTCTGTAAATAGCAGAGACAAGCTCCTAAGGTAGCCAGGCTGGACTCTTTCAACGCCTTGACTGTGGCTATAAATTCTGTCCATGAGGATTATGAACAGAATCGGTGACAAAGGGCAGCCTTGACGGAGGCCAACGTTCGCCGGAAACAAGCTCGACTTACTGCTGGCAATGTGAACCAGGCTCAATGTGCCTCAATGTGAACCAGGCTCAGGTCAGTGGGATTGAGAAGGGCCTCGAAGTATTCCTTCCACCGACCAACTATCTCCACAGTCGAGGTCAGCAAGCCCCCGTCCGCACTGTACAGTGTGAACTGGAGGCTGTATCCCCTGTCAGAGGTGTCGGACGGGTTGCCAGAATCTCTTTGAGGCCGACCAAAAGTCGTGCTCCATAGCCTCATCGAATTCCTCCCACACCCGAGTTTTTGCCTCAACCACCGCCGAAGCCGCGTGCCGCTTGGCCTGCCGGTACCTGTCCTGCAAGGCATCCATGCTTGATAGGACTCCTTCTTCAGCTTGACAGCAGCCCTAACCCCAGGTGTCCACCATCGGGTTAAGGGCTTGCCACCACGACTGGCACCGACCACCTTGCGGCCGCAACTACGACTGGCTGCCTCAGCAATGGAGGCACGGAATACGGCCCATTCGGACTCAAGATGAGAAGACTCCCTCTTGATGCAGGCAAAGCTTTGCCGGAGATGAGAGTTGAAGACACGACGAACGGTAGACTCTGCCAAGTGTTCCCAGCACACCTTCACTACGCGTTTGGGTATTCCAGGTCTGTCCGGCATCTTTCCCCGCCATAAAATCCAACTCATCACCGGGTGGCGGTCACTTGACAGCTAAGCCACCCTCTTCACCCGCGTACCCAGAACATGTGGACGCAGGTCTGATGATACGACCACAAAGTGGATCATAGACTTGGGACCTAGGGTGTCATGGTGCCAAGTGCACTTATGGACATCCTTATGTTCAAACATGGTGTTTGTTATGAACAAACTGTGATTCGCACAGTCCAGCAACAACACACCGCACAGGTTCAGGTCAGGGAGGCCGTTCCTCCCAACCACGTCCCTCCAAGTCACACTGTCATTGCCCACATGGGCGTTGAAGTCTCCCAGTAGAACTATGGAGTCACCAGGTGGGGTGCTCTCCAGAACCCCTCTGATAGACTCCAAGAAGGCTGGGTACGCTGCACTGCCGTTCGGCGCGTACGCACAAACCACAGTCAGGATCCTTTCCCCAGCCTAAAGGCGTAGAGAAATAAGCCTCTCGTTCACTGGGGATGACTCCAGCACAGAGGCACCAAGCCGGGGGGCTAATAATAAGCGCACACCAGCTCGCCGCCTCTCCCCTGCAGCAATTCCAGAGAAGAACAAGATCCAGCCCCTCTCAAGGAATTTGGTTCCAGAGCCCAAACTGTGGGTTGAGGTGAGTCCGACTATATCTAGTCGGAATGTCTCCGCCTCTTCCACAAGCTCGGGCTCCTTCCACACCACAGAAGTGACATTCCATGTCCCAAGAACCAGATTTGGCCGCCGAAGACCAGGTCGCCCGGACACCCGCCCTCGACCACTGCCCAAATCACATTGCACTGGACCCTTATACTTGCCCCTGCAGGTGGTTGGTCTGCGGGGGGGTTTCCCGTGTGGCTTCTTCAGGCTAGGCCCGGCCAGGCCCCACAGGTGAAGACCTGGCCACCAGGCGCTCGCCTGTGAGCCCCTCCCCCAGGCTTGCCTCTAGGGTGGGGCCCCGGTATCCCGGCGAGCTCACTCCTATTGTTTTTCTTCATTCGGGTCTTCTGAATCACTCTTAGTCTGGCCCGTCACCTAGAACCTGTTTGCCTTGGGAGACCCTACCAGGGGCATAAAGTCCCCGACAACATAGCTCCTAGGATCACTGGGGCACTCAAACCCCTCCAGCACGATAAGGTGGTGATTCACGGCAGGGCTTGCTCTCCATTTTAAGTCATTGAAGATCATTTTAGCTGAACAGCCAAAACTTTTTTGCACCTCTTCATAAGTTTTCCCCTCTACAATCAACTTTTTAATCAAAGTATGTTGTTCTTCTGAACAGTGTCTTGAATGACCCATTTTCCTCAGGCTTTCAAAGAGAAATATGTTCAACAAATGCTGGTTTCATCCTTGAATAGGCATCACCTGATTCACTCCTGTTTTTTCACAAAATTGATCACCGATCACTGTTTGAGAGCCACACTGCTGTTTTTTTAAAACACCCCTTTTAACTAATTGCCCAACTGCGCAGCCTTAAGAGCGCGCATATCATGAATGCTGGATCTTGTTTGTTTTCTAAGAATCTACTGCATCTACTGATAACTTGTTTGACAGCACTCTTGATGTTGAAAGATGATATCTCAGTAGCTGGAGAACTGGTCTTCAATGCCTGCCTTGTAGGGTATGTGAGCCCTTTATTACAACAACTATGAGGTAGGTGTGGGTCTCCACAATGCAGTCTTTTCATGGTGTCATCCTGAGGCCTTGACTGACCCCAACAATAGAGGGCAGATCCTAACATTGATCTACCCTATTGCAGGGACCTAGAGGGTAGCCAACACACAAGAGCTTAGAAGAACTTAGTCTCAGAAAACATGTGGCGTCTGAGTGCATCCAGGGGGATCTGAAATGCACAGATGACATATTAAATTAGTATATTAAAAAGTGTTGTATGATGTTGCAAAGTTGTTTGGGCCTTTTTTGGTTGAGATTTAATTGTGCCTTTGTGTCTCAAGTTATCTGGTCTTCTGGTTCAAAACTACTGTCATGAGTACAGTAGCTGGAACTCTGTTAAGTCTCTGGGTAAATGGCTTCAAGAAAAGAAGGTCGATACAGCAGTAGTTCAGTTGCGGCTGCAAAGCTCATTTTTTCTTTCCTACGTCATAAATGTGTTTATTTATTTGTATGTCAATTCTACCCTCTGTTTTTTTTCAGTGATCTTTGACACAGTCATATTTTATGTTGGGGAGACGCCAAACACAACGCTAATGGTTTTTAACAAGTCGCTGGGGATCGGTAAAGTTTCCGGATCAGTTCAGAACAACGGAATTATAAAACTTTAGAAAATGCTCTGGGTCTGGGGTGGCCTGGAGCTCCCGGGGTGTTGAATATGGCTCCTGCTTTGAGGAATGGGTGGCTTCTGGGCCCAGGGGCTTGTGGGCGGATGCCCTGCTTGCCTGCAGCTGGCCGGCCCCCGGCGGGTGTTCCGGCAGTTGGTGTCTGCGCCCCCGTGTGCTCCCTTTGCTCGGCTTCCGCGTGGTGTCTGGCTGGGTCTCCCTTGCACCTCTTCGAAATGGGCACGCAGAAACTAGCCTCTTCCTAGTTGGACCTTCGCTTTTGGAGGGAGTGAGGTTTGGCGGTGTTCACCACGAACATCTCCTCATTTCCTGTTTCACTCTGATGCAGTCATTCTGTCACTGCAGAGTAATGTAGATTTAATGTAGATTTGTTGTAGCTGTCATCTGGATGGTCATTGTTCAAGAGGTTCTGTTTTTCTCGTTTTTCTTTTATGTTTATTATTATTAGTACGTATGTATATATGTGTATGTATTACATACAGCGGTGTGAAAAAGTATTTGCCCCCTTCCTGACTTTTTATTCTTTTGTATGTTTGTCACACAAAATATTTCTGATCATCAAACACATTTTAATATTAATCAAAGATAACACAAGTAAACACAAAATGCAGTTTTTAAATGAATGTTTTTATTATTTAGGGAGAAAAAAATCCAAACCCACATAGCCCTGTGTGAAAAAGTAATTGCCCCTGCACCTAATAACTGCTTGGGCAGCCTTAGCAGCAATAACTGCAATCAAACGTTTGCCATAACTTGCAACAAGTCTTTTACACGCTCTGGAGGAATTTTGGCCCACTCATCTTTGCACAATTGTTGTCATTCAGCTTTATTTGAGGCTTTTCTAGCATGAAGCGCCTTCTTAAGGTCATGCCATATTGTGAAATTGTGAACTCCAGATGCTTAGTTATACAATGTGTTTTCAGTCACATGTCTTGTGCCAAGAAGTGTACCAAAACATGTCCTGTTAGGGAGAAGCTTCCAGGAAAGTACGTGCAGATTGTGTTTTGCCAAAAAGTCTGCAAAACAGGTCCTTTTATGGAAAGGAGTCCAGGAGAGTACGTGCAGATCGTGGTGTGCCAGAAGTGTATAAAAGACAAGTGCGAATAAACGTGGGGGCCTTTTTTCCTTCTACTACTGATGTGGTGTGTTTGGCTTCATCATTCTCCACAACATATTGGCGTTGTCGGCAGGATTGGAAGAGAGGACATTGATGCTTGTCGCTCCTCGGCTGCACCAAGTTTCAAACCAACAGCCGGAAAAAGCAGGTAAGATTTACTTACCGACTTGGTTTGACAACGTGGTGTAGCCCGGGAGTGGTTAATGGGCATTAATGCAAAAATGTATCCTAAAAAGAACCGCATCAGAGGAGGAAAGTCCACTCACACATAAAGTGTTTCTCCCCTCGGGGTAGAGTCCCAAATTAGAAACGTGAGGGAGAACTTTTGTGTGTTTTAAAAAAAACGGGCTCGAGTCCAGCATTGGCTGTCACAAGTAAGAGGTCAAAAGTAGAGAACAATAGAGCAGAAGGCTCTTGCCGGCTGTGTGTGTGTGACAAGAAGAGAAAAAATTTGCAGTTTTCTTAACCCGGGAGATTACTTGAGTGAAAAATTAGAGAAGGAGCTCCAGGAATGAGAGCCTGACTGCACCGGTAAAAGTACCAGATGTAGCGACAGAGTTTCGCTACTTCGTCAGTTGCACGCCAAGTCTGTGGGCGACTTCCACTTGCAAGGGAAGCACCGACCATATGACTTGTGCTGAGCCTATTAACAATATAATACACGTGGATCTAATTCACGTCCAGTATGAGGAAGGGGGGCGTCCTAAGATTATGCATGTTTTAATTGCAGCTTGACAATTCTTCATGCGTACTCGGTGACGCGTCCCTCAAAAGTCGTGCAGTCCTATGTGAATCGGGCTAGGTAATTATGGATACATGAATGCATATGCAACTAAACAACTGAAGGAGCGAGGTATTTATCGTTAATCAATTAATAAAGTGCGTCACAAGGTTGGCTACTCTATAGTGGGTATTAGAATTATTTATTAGTTATTAGTTATTATAGGTTTTAGTTTAAAGGACAGAACGGTTGCGGTTGAATAGGGAAAAATAGTCTTTGCATTTGAAGTTGTTTAAGCTTTTGATTAACTTTGTTTTGCATCATTTAATATTATGTCAAGTTTCATTCGGCTGTGTGATTCTGTTTCACTCTTTTTCAGTGAGAGTATGTGTGTGTTCATCTGGAAGGGTCCCTCGAGGACCAAAGTATGCTGGTGTGAATAGTTCCATCCTTCTAAGGGTAAGGTTGAAAAAGTGCAGGAAAAGTTTATGGTCAAAACCACTCATAAAATAATCTTTGCTTGAACGATCGATCGGTGGCTTTTGGAAACAATAAAGGGTTAAGTTCAAACATTACTAAATTAAAATAATTTGTGGGTCACTTTGAATATGATTGAGTGTCGCGTATTCTGACTTTGTAGCTTGTACTGATGTGAATGTAATGAATGTTTTGTGGGCTGCGTTCCTGTTGAGATTCTAGAAGGGCAGTGGGGGGGTCACAGAGAAGTCACAAACATTGGCTGCTCAGAGGTGAAAGTTATTAACTATTTAAAGGAAAACTGCGACAGTTGAGCAGTGAGAAAAATCTTTACATTTTTATGTGTGGTAAATCTTACTAGACTCCGCTCTTATTATTTGCAAACTTATTAACTCTTGTTAAGCTGTGTGACTGTGACACTGACCGGAAGCAAACTGAACATTTAAAGGAACTGCAAGCCAGGGAGTACAGGGGGAGTGGCTAAACCCCTCCCGCAGAGTGTTGAGGACTAGCGCTTGTGGAAGAAGAGTTTTTTATTTTTTTAGGGTGAGAGGTGTGTTTTGTCATGGCAATTACTCCAGTGATGATCTTAGGGTTAAAATACCCAACCAAGAAAAATGACATTGAGGTGCTTTCAAAAAAGTGGGAAAAACGCACTAAAAGCTTAAGTTCAAGCTGGCCGGAAGGTGGAACATTTAATGTGAGTCTGTGTGACGATATGGAAGTACAAATTAAGGATCATAAATCCAAAGACAAAAGAAACACAAGACAGTTGAAACGGGAAAAAGAATTGGAAATTGTACAGTTGTTTAAAAAAGAAGGTGAAATGTTTAGAAAAGCTATAAAAAAGAATTGTGAAATACTCAAAATTAAAGGGGAGGAAGGAGTAAGAATAAAAAACAAAAATATGACCTTCGATCGGTTTACTGCAACAGCCCCATCTGGCCCTTACCCGTCCATTACAGGAACAGTCGACATAACAGGAGAAGTTGAATTCGATGATGATAGACAAGCTCAAGTTTCACCAGTTGGTTGAGTGCCAAACCCACCACAAAACTGCAGCACGGAGAGAAAGGGCGCCAAGCCAAAGAAGTCAAAAGTAACGGATTGTTATGCAAACAAAGAACACGCTCTTAAAGACATGACTAAAAAAGATGGACACTCAAATTGGCTTAACCTGGAGCATTCAGGCTTGGATGGAGAAAGGAAAAAAACTAAAATACAAGAGTTTGAGGATGAGATAGATGAAATCAAGGAAGAATATGTACAAAGTAAGAGCATGAAGGAAAAGCAAGAAGGGAAAAAGGATAGAAGAGTAGTTGGAGGACCTCGTAATGCGATAGCAGGGGGAAGAAGGGTAAGTTATCCTGAAATAGTGCAAGAGGGAGAAGAGAGGGAAGTATTAGGGGGAAGTCTAACGTTTGCAACAAATGACAAGGAAAACAGAAAGTATGACCTCAGATACAGACCTGGCATAAACCCTCCAGATAGGTATACTGATCCGGCTCACCAATTACCGATATTGATAAAAGGAATGCAGGGACAGTACATTCCGTGGCAAACACTTGATCTTGAGGGGTTGATCGCCCGGCTGCCTGGTATCCATGAGGGAGCCGGCAAATGGATAAGGGCATTTGAGGAAGAAACGGTGGGCAAAATACTGGCACTCGGAGATATCAAGGCTGTGTGGGCACGAGTGTTGGGAATACCAACAATGGAGAATCTGCTACACCTAAGTGGACACAGGTGGATGCAGAACCCTGAAGATGACGGACTTGAATTTAATCCCTATCGCAGAGACTTGTGGGGGACACTGCGAAGACAGTATCCTATCAAGATTGACCCCAAGGCTTTAAAGGGGCAACCACCAAGAAAAGTCGCCCAGCTGCAACTTGGGGAATTGTCAACCAAAAACAAAAAGAAAGTCCAAGCCACAGTTGTGGAAGAAAAGCCAAGCGTGGAGGAACCAGTATTACCACCTCCAGCTCCACCTCCAGCACCGCCACTTCAAAAGCCACCAGTCATCAATGTGAATGCTCAGCAGCCGAGAACAGGCCAAGTCCGACAAGTGAGGAGGCAGCCTCAAATGACACAAAAAGACGGACTGAAATGGAGGCACCAGCAACAAGGCCCTCCGATGCAAACTTTTCCCAAATGCTGTTGGGGATGTCAACAACCTGGACACACCCGACAGAACTGTCCAATTAACCCATGGCCGGCACCTAAATGGGTCGAGGGAGGCTAAGGAGATCAACAACCTCAGTGTCAGGACCCAAATTCACAACAACAAAATTTCGGTCCTGTTAACACATGGAGAGGTCCTGCAGGGGAAGGTCAGATGACAATAATAAGAGCAATAACTAGAAAAGAACCATTAGTTCAAGTCCAAATTGAAGGGAAACAAATACCAATGTTGGTCGACACTGGGGCAACCTAAACGTGTGAAGGTCGAAGTTTTACATCACCCAATGTCTGACAAATTTGTCAAAACAGTAGGATTCTCAGAAAAACTTCAAACAATACTAATGACAGCTCCAGTGCGACTAACCATGAAGGGGGAAACAACTACATTGGCAGTTCTGGTTTCTGAACAGATGCCAGTAAACCTGCTAGGGAGAGATGCATTATGTAAGTATGAGTGTAAACATTTGGTGTACTCCTGAGGGAGTGAAACTTGACAAAGCAAGGGAAAACTGTCAGATGAATGTTCAGGCGCCAAAAGCAAAAGTATACAGGTTAGGAGATAAATCAGAACCAGTGCTCCAGCCATTCCAAAAGTGGGAAAAATACATTGTTGCACAACTTCCAAGAGCTTCAAAACCACGGTCTGAGTACCATTGCACTGTTTATTATGATCCATCGGGTAGTAAACTATTCAAAGAAGTATGGGAAAAACAAACCAAAGGCCTGAAAGTGCCATTGACAACCCAATACATCATAATTGGACAGCAGGCTGCGGCTTTAAATGTCGAAGCGAACCTTTTTCTTGCAAAATGGTACAATGTACCAAATTCAGCACCACATGTAACCCTGCTGGTTAATGAGAACTTTGCGGCAAAAGATTTGGGACCAATGATGAAAGAAGCATCTAAAATACGCTGGAAACAAACTGAAAATTCGAAAATTTTCTCATCTCCAGGTGAGTCTAAAAAAATTTTTTTTGCGGCAATCATATGATCTCAAAACCCTAAAGAAGTCATCATCGCTCCATTCGAATCACCACAGATGGCGCAAATCAGTGAAGGTGAAAGTGACTTGAAACAAGACATGCTCAAACATGTCCCAGCAAATCTATGGGCAAAACATGAAACAGATGTAGGGCTAGTGAAGTCAGCCAATCCCATCAGGATAGAGCTTAAACCGAACGTGAAACTTTCGAGACGTGCTCAATACCCATTAAGATTAGAGGCGGAAAATTGGATAAGTCAAACCATTGAAGGTCTGCTGAAAGCGGGAATACTAATTGAAACAAACAGCTTTTGTAATACACCAATATTACCTGTGAGAAAAGCTGACAAATCCAAGTACCGGCTGGTCCATGAGTTGCGAGCCGTGAACGACATTGTACAGGACAGTCCAGTTGAAGTACCAAATCCACATAATCTTCTGACTAATGGTCCACCTAAAGCGAAGTTTTTTGGTAATAGATTTAAACAAGGCTTTAAACATAGCCCACATATGTTCAACCAGGTGTTGAGAGAGGATCTTAAAAGTTTGCAACTCAACAGCACCCTGTTTATAGTAGGCTGACGACTTGCTGATATGTGCACAACCCTTGAGGACTGCCAACGAGATTCAGTTAAGCTACTTCAGAAGCTGGCCGAGGGGGGACACAAAACCTCTCAGGCCAAGTTACAATACTGCCTGCCCCGGGGTAAATATCTGGGAAGAGTTACATCTCATGGAACGTATCTTAGCAATGATGCAACCCACAAGGCTTGCAATAATCGAATGTCAAACACATAATAAAAGGTGGCATGTGTAATGAAATAGAAATAACACACTTAGTGGACGCGGGTCCCGTTTAAGCGTCTTGACAGGATTAGAGCGGAGTTAAAGTGCTGTGCGAGTGCAGTTAATTGAAGCGGATGAGCTTTTTAATAAAGCGTGCAGTGTTAGCAGCTGACAAATAGCGCGCCTGACACACCAGGGAAATTGCATTTAATGGCATCAAGTATGCACTCATCACACACACACACACACACACCGGCCTACTTTAACACACACGTAGATAGATACTTTATTTATATATATACACACACATGCGTGGCCAACGTAACAATGACATATTAACATTAAAAGAACATTTACAACAAAGCTGTCATTTTATGACTAAAAAGTAAAATATTTGAAAAGGCAAAAGTTGTATTCTTGCCCTGCGATTGGCATAGAAAATGGATAGATGGATGGAAGTTGTATTCTGACAGGAAAAGCAAGGCAATTTGACAAGAAAAAATCCATTAAATTGTGAGGAAAAATATCCAAATATTAATCTTATTTGGATGTTATAATCCTTATTATTATTATTTCATTTTGAAACATGAAAGTCATAACTATAAGGAACAAACAAACAAAACCAAGAGTCTTTACGGTCAATTCACCATGTCACAAAGAACCTTTTGGGAAAATTGGTTTTGTATTAAAAGAAAAAAGGAAAAATTATGCAACCTTAGAACTGTGGAGTCAAGATGTTTTTTTAACTTGTAATATTATTATTAAAAGAAGTAAAGTTGCAGTTATTGAAAAAGAAGGTTAAGAAAACAAGGTCAAGGTCAAATTTGTTTATATAGCACGTTTCCAACAGTACAACTGCCCAAAGTGCTGCACAGCAGCCAATAAATACAGAAATAAAAACAACAATAAAAACACAATTAAAAACAAAGTAAAAATAAAACACACCAAATGAACACTAATAAAAACAGTAAAAACGATAAAAATAATAAAACAATAAAAACAATTATAATGTAACAGGAATAAAGTAAATCATCTCCGGCAGGGTTTCGCCTGCATCTCGAGGGAGATATTGAGTCCGAATGGGCCGTATTCCGTGCCTCTATTGCTGAGGCCGCCAGTTGTAGTTGCGGCCGCAAGGTGGTCGGTGCCAGTCGTGGTGGCAAGCCCCGAACCCGATGGTGGACACCGGGGGTTAGGGTTGCTGTCAAGCTGAAAAAGGAGTCCTATCAAGCATGGATGGCTTGTGGGACTCCCGAAGCAGCTGACGGGTACCGGCAGGCCAAGCGGCACGCGGCTTCAGCGGTGGTCGAGGCAAAAACTCGGGTGTGGGAGGAGTTTGGTGAGGCTATGGAGCACGACTTTTGGTCGGCCTCGAAGAGGTTCTGGCAAACCGTCCGACACCTCAGAAAGGGGAAGCAACCCCCAGTTCACAATGTTTACAGTGCGGACGGGGGCTTGCTGACCTCGACTGTGGATATAGTTGGTCGGTGGAAGGAATACTTCGAGGCCCTTCTCAATCTCACTGACATGCCTTCCGTAAAGGAAGCAGAGTCTGAGGATACGTACGTGGACAGTTCTATCACCGTGGCTGAGGTAATTGGGGTAGTTAAAAAACCAATGGCAAGGCTCCAGGGGTAGACGAGTTTCGCTCTGAATTCCTCAAGGCTCTGGATGTTGGGGGACTGTGTTGGTTGACACGTCGCTAAAACATTGCATGGAAGTCGGGAACTGTACCTCTGGACTGGCAGACCGATGTGGTGGTCCCCATTTTTAAAAAGGGTGACCGGAGGGTGTGTTCCAACTATAGGGGGATCACACTCCTCAGCCTTCCTGGGAAAGTCTACTCCAGGGTGCTGGAGAGAAGGGCACGACCGTTAGTCGAACCTCGGTTACTGGAGCTGCAATGTGGTTTTCGTCCCGGTCGCGGAACACTGGACCAGCTCTACACCCTTGCAAGGGTACTCGAGGGTATGTGGGAGTTTGCCCAACCGGTCTACATGTGCTTTGTAGACCTGGAAAAGGCATTCGACCGTGTCCCTCGTGGTGACCTGTGGGGGGTGCTCCGGGAGTACGGGATTGGTGGCCCGCTACTACGTGCCATTCGGTCCTTAATGTCCATCCATCCATCCATCCATCCATTTTCCACCGCTTATCCGAGTCCGGGTCGCGGGGGCAGCAGCTTCAGTAGGGAAGTCCAGACTTCCCGGTCCCCAGCAACCTCTTCCAGTTCCATCGGGAGGACACCAAGGCGTTCCCAGGCCTCATGACCATAACTCATAACTCATAACTCATGACCATAGGTGAGGATGGGAACGTAGATCGATCGGTAAACAGAGAGCTTTGCCTTCCGGCTCAGCTTTCTTCACCACGACGGTCCGGTACAGCGACCGCATCACTGCTGACGCTGCACCGATCCGTCTGTCAATCTCACGCTCCAACCTCCACTCATGAACAAGACCCCGAGATACTTGAAACTCCTCCACCTGAGGCAAGACCTCACTCCCAACCCGGAGGGTACAGTCCACCCGTTTCCGACTGAGAACCACGGCCTCGGATTTGGAGGTGCTGAGTCTCATCCCAGAAGCTTCACACTCAGCTGCAAACCGCTCCAGTAAACGCTGAAGGTCACAGCCTGATGAGGCCATAAGGACCACATGGTCTGCAGAGACGAGATCCTAAGGTCACCAAGCTGGACTCCCTCAACACCTTGACTGCGCCTAGAAATTCTGTCCATGAAGATTATGAACAGAATCGGTGACAAAGGGCAGCCTTGGCGGAGGCCAACGTTCACCGGAAACAAGCTGGACTTACTGCTGGCAATGCCAACCAGGCTCCTGCTTCGGTCCAAAACATCTACAAGAAGAAGAAAGTTTGAAACATCCACCTAAAGGTCACCCAAAGGTCACATGGCCCCCTGACATGCTCCGAATGAAATCAAATTAGTCTCAATTTTTCCGTCTCATTGAGTGGAGTTTTAAGAAACACGTAATATCTCCAAAACGAAAGCAGCGCAAAATTTGATTTTAACTGAACCCAATAGCACAAACAAGGACGGTCAAAATGAGACAATTTCGGTTTCATTCAGAGTGTTACGTTTGCGGTGACTAGGCATGATGCAGAGAGCTAGGAGGTTTCCTCAATGATAAATGCTGCAGAAGAGAGCTAACACTAGCCACGTAGAAGCAACACGGAACGGGGGAAAAGAAACAATCGCTCCTGAACATAAATACAGTGGAACTCAACAAGACACAGAAACATAGAAGCCTGGGAAAAACATATGAAGCCAGGAAAATAACAACAACACAGGCATACTAAACCAAACAAATATCTCAAAAACATAAAGTAGCACAATTGTTCATTTTAATTGCACAAACGCAGCACAAACAAATGGGATTCTTTTGGCTTTATTAGAAAATGGAGGGCTGCATGACCTTTGGTTGACCTATAAAAGAAACTAACAACTCAAAAACCAAAGTAGCACAAACACTAATTTTAATTGCACAAAACAGCACAAACGCAGCACAAACAAATGAGACTGTTTGAGCAGAGTTTTGAGAAGGTTGGGGGGCCAACTTCATTCACGTCACTCTTCCACTTGGGTTCCTCTCATTTACACACATGTACTCCGTCTTCATTCCTCTCCTTTCCAGGGCAAACTCCCACCCCTCAAGCTTCTCCTCCACCTCTTCCCGGCTCTCACTACATATCACAATGTCATCTGCAAACATCATAGTCCATGGAGATTCCTGTCTAACCTCGTCCGTCAGCCTGTCCATCACCATAGCAAACAAGAAGGGGCTCGGAGCTGATCCCTGATGGAGTCCCACCTTCACTCGGAACTCCTCCGTCACACCTAGCCACCTCACTACCGTCTTCCAGTCCTCGTACATGTCCTGCACCGCTCCAACATCCAGACTTCCTCATACAATACCACAGTTCCTCTCTGGGCACTCTGTCATAAGCTTTCTCCAGATCTACAAAAACACAATGCAGCTCCCTCTGACCTTCCCTGTACTTCTCCATCAACATCCTCAAAGCAAATACTCCATCTGTTGTACTCTTTTTTGGCATAAAACCGTACTGCTGCTCACAACTGCTCACGTTTGGCCTTAGTCTAGCTTCAACTACTCTTTCCCATAACTTCATTGTATGGCTCATCAGCTTGATTCCTCTGTAGTTCTGCACATCTCCCTTGTTCTTAAAAATGGGCACCAGCACACTTCTCCTCCATTCCTCAGGCCTCTTCTCATGATCTAAGATCTTGTTAAACAACCCGGTCAGGAACTCTACTGCCACCTCTCCTAGACACTTCCATACCTCCACAGGTATATCATCAGGACCGAGTGCCTTTCCGTTTTTCATCCTCTTCAATGCCCTCCTCACTTCTTCCTTACTAATCTTTGCTACTTCCTGGTCCACAACAGTCACCTCTTCTACTCTTTGTTCTCTTTAATTTTCCTCATTCATCAACTCTTCAAAGTACTCTTTCCATCTTCCCATGACACTACTGGCACCTGTCAATACCCTTCTATCCTTATCCTTCATCACCCTAACCTGCTGCACGTCCTTCCCATCTCTGTCCCTCTGCCTTGCCAACCTGTGTTGCCAACCTCCCTCCTTGCTGTCCAACCTAGCATACAAGTCATCATAAGCCCCTTGTTTGGCCTTTGCCACCTTTACTTTTACCTTACGTTGCATCTCTCTGTACTCCTGTCTACTCTCTTCAATCCTCTCAGTGTCCCACTTCTTCTTAGCTAACGTCTTACTCTGTATACACTCCTGCACCTCCTCATTCCACCAGCAAGTCTTCTTATCTACTTTCCTTCCAGATGACACACCAAGTACTCTCCTACCTGTCTCCCTGATCACAGTAGCTGTAGTTGTCCAGTCATCAGGAAGGACTTCCTGGCCACCCATAGCCTAGAACTCCTTCCTAAAAGTCACGCAAAACTCTTCCTTTTTCAATTTCCACCACTTCATCTATGTCTTGACCCTCTTCCTTTTCCTCACCGCTAGAGTCATCCTACACACCACCATCCGTTAAGATATATGCCGTCAGTGCCCTTGCAAAGTTGACCACCATCTGTCTTTTGGCGTTCCTCTCCTAGATACCAAACCTGCCCATCACCTCCTCATCATTTCTGTTTCCGGCACCAACATGTCCATTAAAGTCCGCACCGATGTCAACTCTCTCACTTCTAGGGATGTTCTGCATCACTTCATGCAGGTCTGACCAGAATTTATCTTTCTCCTCCATCTCACATCCTACCTGCAGAGCACACCCACTAACAACATTGAACATCTTTGATTTCTAGCTTCATGCTCATCACTCTATCTGACACTCTTTACACCAAGGACATTCCAAGCAAATTCCTCCTTCAAAATTGCTAGATACAGTACAATAGATACGGTATAGTAGACACAGTACAGATACTGTACAGATACACTACACTAGATACAGTACAGATAGTGTACAAACAAAGTAGACAAAATACACTAAATACTGTACAGATACACTACAGTAAATACAGTGCAGGTACAGTACAGTAGATACAGTACAGTAGATACAGTATAGATACAGTATAGATACAGTACAGTACAGACACGGTTTGTAACAGATGCTACAAATGTCATTTTAGTAACATAGAGTTTTCCAAAGAGAAATGCAGGTTGAATAAAGCAATAATATTAGGAGCAGAAAGTATAAATAAAATCAAAGGTGGTGTGACGCCATATGCTCTTCACACAAAGGCCCCCCCAAAAAAGAACAAAAAAAGCAAGAGAAAGAATTTGAAGACATACGTCAGGAAACATGCAGCCTGAGGAATTGTCACGTTGACATTTTATCCCGTGCACGTGCACGTGCACACACATGTGCTTTAAGGGGGTGAATTAGAGGATCTCATTTTGCTCCTAATATCAATCAGGCAGATGATGAATAAGGAGAATGATGATTCATGTGGTGCAATGCATCATGGGTACCCACCCAGCATAACCTCCGGACGAGTGTCACTCCTCATTAGGGAGGCGGGCCAGCAGGGATACCCTAAAGGTGAGGATGGCCAGCCAGCCAGCGAGGTTTGGGAGGGGGTCCTCGGGACAAACACTAGCTCTTCATTTTCACAAACGGAGTCGAGACGGACTTCCGTCCAGATGATCAGTGGCGCTGGAAGGAAGGCATGCATGGAATGAGTACATTGGGTATGTGATGAAATATTCATGTTCATATTCATATCTAGCTCGTCAGGCCTGCTGCGCGTCTTCCTCCCAGCACAGCAGCTGGGATAATGTCACCCATCAATCTTTCATTCTCTCCCTCACTGGTACGTATGGCCTGCCTCCGAGTTTGACATCATACGTTGTACACTCAGCCTGGATGCAATCTTTGTTATTATTATTACATCAGTGTTTATTTCTGCACATTTAATCTTCTTCCTGTTTTTAAAATTGGCCCTGCTCTTTCGTCATTATGGTAGCAGGGGTTTATTTTTTTATTTATTGGCCCGTGCCACGTTGAAGAAATGTCATTTAAGCTAAAAAACACACCGATGAAAAATGGAAAAAACATTTATCGACCATAGAGGCAAACAAATAAGAGAACATTTTTTATTCTAACCAGAAAGAGTATTACATTTAAGAGAATCATGTCAAAATATTATGAGGAGGGAAAAGTTATAATATTCCAGGATTATAATGGAGAAAAATCCTAATATTAGAAAAAGAAAATTTACAAAGACAAAATTTTCAACAGAAATGGAGCCGTGATTTTACGCTGTCACTAAGAAACAAAGTTGTAATATATTAGGAGAAACTTTAATTTTACAAAACAACATCACTGGGAAAAATTACCTCATAGTACTATAAATCTGTAGTGTCAACATTTTTTTTTGAATGTTATGAGAAGCAAACAAAAAAAATGTTTGATTGATGAAATGGTCGTAATATTCTGGGAATAAAATCAAAATAATATGGGAAGAAAGTCATTTTAAAGAAGAACGTTTAGAATAAAGTCAAAGCAAATATTCAGAGAAAAAAAATGCAGTCCAGCAAGAAAAAAAACAATTATTTTATGAAAATAAAATTCCATTCATCCAAGCATTTTATTTTGCTTATCCGAGGTCGGGTCACGGGGGCAGCAGCCTAAGAGGGAAGCCCAGACTTCCCTCTCCCCGGCTACTTTGTCCAGCTTCTCCCAGCAGATCCGGACACTTTCCCAGGTGAGAGACATAGTGTCTCTAACGGGCCCTTGGTTTTCCCCAAGGCCTTTTACTGGTCGAATGTGCCCTAACCCACCTCCCCACAGAGGTGTCCAGGCGGCATCCTAACCAGATGCCCGAGCAACCTCATTTGGCTCCTCTCAATGTGGAGGAGCAGCAGTTCTACGCGAGTCTCTCCTAGATGACAGTTCTTCTCACACTATCTCTAAAGGAGAGTCCAGCCACCCTGGTCTGATACCACATAAGCGTGGACTACTCACCATAGTATTCCCTGAAAAACATGGTCAAATGCCTTCTCCAAATACACAAAACACATGTAGACTGGTTGGGCAAACTCCCATGCACTCCAAGGACCCTGCTGAGAGTAGAGAGCTGGTCCACAGTTCTATGACCAGGACAAAAACCAATGACCAGGACGAAAACCACACTGCTCCTCCTGAATCCCAGATTCAACTATAAGGCGAATGCCCCTGTCCTGAACCCCTGAATAGACCTTACCAGGAAGGCTGAGGAGTGTGATCGCTCGATAGTTGGAACACACCCTCTAGCCAGCCTCTCCTCTACCCTTTCTTAAAAAGCGGGACCACCACCCTGGTCTGCCAATCCAGGGACACCGCCCCTGATGTCCATGCAATGCTGCAGAGTCGTGTCAGCCAAGACACGGCCACAGCATTGAGGGCATTAAGGAACTCCGGGAGGATCTCATCATCCCCTGGGGCCCTGCCACCCAGGAGCTTTTGGACCACCTCATTAACCTCAGCCCTAGAGATAGGAGAACCCGCCTTGGAGTCAGTGGGATTGATGAAGTAGTATCCCTTCCACCGGTCCACAAAATCTTGAGTCGAGGTCAGCAGCACACCATTTCCACCATACACAGTATTGACTGTGTACTGCTTCTCCCTCCTGAGATGGCAGAAGTCATTTTCCATTGCCTCCCCGAACTCCCCCATGTCTGAGTTTTTGCCTCAGTGACCTTCAGAGCCGCAGACCGCTTGGCCTGCCGTTGCCAGCTGCTTCCGGAGTCCCATGGGCCAAAAAAGCCAGATATGACTCCTTCTTCAGCTTGACGGCGTCTCTCACAAATGCTTCACACCAATGGGTTGTGGAATTACAGCCACAACAGAAACCAACCATCTTACGGCCACAGCTCTGATAAGGCGCGTCAACAATGGAGGCGCGAAACATGGCCCACTCAGACTCAATGTCCACTGCCTCCCTCAGAACATGGTCGGCTCTCCGGGAGGAGGACATTCAAAGACTCAGTAGACCCTCATAATGCGTTTATGTCTGCCAGGTCTGGCCGCCATCTTAACCACAGCACCAACTCACCAACAGGTGGTGATCGGTTGACATCTCCGCCTCTCTCTTCACCCGAGTGCCCAAAATATGTGGGCACATGTCTGACGACAGAACCACAAAGTCTTACATCGAACTGTGGCCCAAGTGCACATGTGGACATGTATACAGTAAATAGCGTATATGACATGTCCTCCAGAGTAGCATGTATGTAGAGAGGTTAGCATGTGTATATATTAAGTAGTGTGTATGATGTGCTCGGAGTTAGTCTGAGAGGAGGGAAGGTGCCACATGTGATTTAGTGGTGGCGCATTGGGGTTGCTTGATTAGGGCTGGCAGCTGGCAGGGGGGCCTTCCTTCCTCCAGGGTATGCCCGTGCGTGAAGCCACGCCACCCTCCGCCCCCACCCACTTGGACATGAATGCGTCCATCCCTACACCAGCGACAGTACATACAGTATACTCTATACACATGCAGTACGTAATATGCTCATTGTTGCACACGCTATGCCACAATACAAGACATGCTAGATGAAAAAGACGTAGCAGGAGGGATGTGGTTACAGTATACAATGTACAGTGTCATATGCTAGAGGCACACTAGTACGTCATTCCACACCCCACCCCGATAAAACAACAACAATATCTACAAAACAAAAAAAACTCATATTTCATTACACTTTTTACATTTCTACCTTCTTCCTGCTCTTAATGTCTTTACTTTTACCCAAGATATTACTAATCCATTCTCCATCCATCCATCCATTTTCCACCGCTTATCCGGGTCCGGGTCGCGGGGGCAGCAGCTTCAGTAGGGAAGTCCAGACTTCCCGGTCCCCAGCGACCTCTTCCAGCTCCATCGGGAGGACACCAAGGCGTTCCCAGGCCAGCTGTGAGACATAGTCCCTCCAGCGTGTCCTAGGTCTTCCCGGGGGCCTTCTGCCGACCGGGCATGCCCGAAACACCTCACCAGGGAGGCGCCCGGGAGGCATCCGGACTAGATGCCCGAGCCACCTCAACTGGCTCCTCTCGATGTGAAGGAGCAGCGGCTCTACTCTGAGCTCCTCCCGGATGGCCAAGCTCCTCACCCTATCTCTTAGGGTGAGTCCAGCCACCCTACGAAGGAAACTCATTTCCGCCGCTTGTATCCGCGATCTCATTCTTTCGGTCATGACCCATAACTCATGACCATAGGTGAGGGTGGGAACGTAGATGGATCGGTAAACAGAGAGCTTTGCCTTCCGGCTCAGCTCTCTCTTCACCACGACGGTCCAGTACAGCGACCGCATTACTGCAGATGCTGCACCGATCCGTCTGTCGATCTCACGCTCCAACCTTCCCTCACTCGTGAACAAGAACCCGAGATACTTGAACTCCTCCACCTGAGGCAAGACCTCACTCCCAACCCGGAGAGTACAGTCCACCCGTTTCCGACTGAGAACCATGGCCTCGGATTTGGAGGTGCTGAGTCTCATCCCAGAAGCTTCACACTCAGCTGCAAACCGCTCCAGTAAACGCTGAAGGTCACAGCCTGATGAGGCCATAAGGACCACATCGTCTGCAATTAGCAGAGACGAGATCCTAAGGTCACCAAGCTGGACTCCCTCAACACCTTGACTGCGCCTAGAAATTCTGTCCATGAAGATTATGAACAGAATCGGTGACAAAGGGCAGCCTTGGCGGAGGCCAACGTTCACCGGAAACAAGCTCGACTTACCATTCTCTTAATATTATAACCTTATTCCCATAAAATCCATCTATGCATTTTCCATACTTTATCCTCATAATTACGACTACTTCTTCCTTTCCTTTTGCCTTTTCCCTGCTTATCCCTTCAGGCGTTTTCAGTTTGATTGGCATGTTTTGAATTTTTATGTCGGATGCCCTTCCTGACTCTATATGAGGGACACGATCTCCTTAAATAATCATTGAGAAAGAACCTGTAAAAGACAAAATGACACCGTCTCACCATTTTAGTATACTATAGGGGTGTTATTTCAAGTCTCTACTAGTTTCTACTAAGACTAACATTAATATTCAAGTTCATATACATATGAATAAGAATGTTATAAGGAATACATCCTTAACATTATTACTTTATACCCATATTAACATGACTTTATTCCCATAATATTATGACTTTATTTCCATAATATTCCGCTAATCCTGGTCCGGATCGCAGGGGCAGCAGTATCGGTAGGGAAGTCCAGACTTCCCGGTCTCCGGCAACCTCTTCCAGCTCCACCAGGAGGACACCGAGGCGTTCCCAGGCCAGCTGTGAGACATAGTCCCTCCAGCGTGTCCTAGGTCTTCCCCGGGGCCTTCTCCCAGCTGGGCATGCCCGAAACACCTCTACTATGAGGTCCTCCCGGATGGCCGAGCTCCTCACCCTATCTCTTAGGGTGAGTCCAGCCACCCTACGGAGGAAACTCATTTCCCTGACAGGGGACTCAGACTCAGAGTTTAAGTATCTCGGGTTTTGGAGATAAAGTCAGAGAGGCCAGACTGAGATGGTTGGGACATGTCCAGAGGAGAGAAAGTGAATATGTTGGTAGAAGGATGCTGAGTTTTGAATTGGCATGCAGGAGGCCAAGAGGAAGACCAAAGAGGAGGTTTATGGATGTAGTGAAAGAGGACATGAAGGTAGTTGGTGTGTGAGAAGACAGGGTTAGAAGGAGGCAATTGATTGGCTGTGGCGACCCCTGAAGGGATACGCCCAAAGGAAAAGAAGAGATGTCCATAATATTTGAGGTTTTCCTCCAATGAATGTTTCCCCCAAAAACTGCTTTGTTTTGCTTTGTTTGTCATATTATGACTTTATAAAAAGGAACAAATGTTTTTCTTGAATATTTGAACTCTTTGCTGCTAACATGACAAAATTATTTTTCTCTCATAATATTAGAAGTTTGTTCTTTTAAAATTATGACTTTTTTCTCAACTCAATATTTTGACTTTATTCTTCTAAAACAACTGTTTTTCCATTTTTGCTGAGGCTTTTTTCCCAAATATTTGAATGTTTTTGTGGTAAATGTTCTTCTCTTATTATTAAGACTTTATTCCAGTTAGGGTTGCCTTTATTATAGAAAGCCTCACTTTATCATTTATTTGACTTCATCTTGGAGAATTTCCGTTTCTGCCGTTTTTCCAACCAGTTCATCTTCCTTCTTGTTACTTGACCTTCCGTCATATCAGTCAATTTTCTGTAACTTCATTTTTCAAACATGACAACTTTAGAATAATTATATTTCAGGAATACTTTTTTCCCTGAAAATATTTGGACGTCATTTTTTTCTTGTAATACTCCAACTTTTTTTTCATATTATTTGGACTTTATTCCTGTAACATGACGGCTGTATTTCCTGCATTTTTCCTATTTTGTGTTGCTGTTTTGCTTAATTTTCCACAGCTTACAATTTTGTTTGATTTTGTTGCTTTCTCATGAAATGCTTAGAAAAAACCTCCATTGTGTGTTTTTTTTTAAATATATTTATATAAAATGATAACCGCTTCCTTGTTAGGTTACAACTTTTTTCACTAACTATTTGGACACCTTGATTTGTATAAAATTACTGCAAATTTGTGCAGTTTTTGGGTGGGATTATCAAATAACATTTGGAGGGGGCGCTGCAGATGCTGAGGGGGAAAGGAAGTGCACGGTGTACAGAGCATGTAGGCAGGCAGCAGTGGTGCACGCTTATTTTGCAAGGCTGCGATATTGATTGCTGCTGAATTGCAGCAGAATGTGATGCAGACACCTAATCATCAAATAACCCGAGACACATCATCCTGCTCCATAATCAAGCTTGCCCCAAGACGCATGGATGCTGTCATGCACAGACACGAGGTGGTGCGTGTGTGTGTGTGTGTGTGTGCGTGCGTGCGAGCAGACAAACACTTTTGTACTCAAAACCTCCACACAGTTTGAGACGAGCAGCTCTCTGTTCCACTCAAGGCCGGCCCGTGTGTGTGTGTGCCTAAACCCACCTTCCCCTGCTCCAGCACGTCGCTGTGTAACCATGGCAACAATTCTGATCCATCCACGGGTGCCCAAAGTGCGGCCCGGGACTGTTTGTAACGATACCAATCTAAACTCCAGAATCAAGTCAAGAAAAAAGTTTGCCTAAGAGGAAAAAAACACATCACTCGAGGAGCATAAAAAAAAGACGCTCCGTCAAACAAACCATTTTTGGAAGATTGGGTCGGAAAAAAACTTTTTCATTCATTTTCTATACCGCTTATCCTCATTAGGGTCGCGGGGATGCTGGAGCCTATCCTAGCAGACTTTGGGCGAGAGGCGGGGTACACCCTGGACTGGTCGCCAGCCAATCACAGGGCAGACAAACAAACATTCACACTCTAATGGACAATTTAGAGCGGCCAATGAAGCTAACATGCATGTTTTTGGAATGTGGGAGGAAAGCGGAGTACCCGGAGAAAACCCACGCACGCACGGGGAGAACATGCAAACTCCACACAGAGATGCCCAATGGAGATTTGAACCCAGGTCTTCCAGATTTCCTGACTGTGTGGCCAATGTGCTAACCACTCAGCCACCGTGTGGCCCAAAAAAAAAACCATATTATATTAAATCAAATATTGTATCCATCCATCCATTTTCTTCCGCCTATCCAAGGTCGGGTTGCGGAGGCAGCAACCTAAGCAGGCAAGCCCAGACGTCCCTCTCCTCGGCCACTTCGTCCAGCTATTCCAAGGCGGATGCCGAGGCGTTCCCAGGCCAGCTGACCAACATAGTCTCTCCGGTGTGTCCTGGGTCTTCCCTGAGGCCTCCTACCAGTTAGACATGCATTAAACACCTCCCCAGGGAGGCGTCCGGGAGGCATCCTAACCAGATGCCCGAGCCTTCTCATCTGGCTTCTCTCAATGCGGAGGAGCAGCGGTTCTACTCCGAGTCTCTCCCGGATGACAGTGCTTCTCACCCTATCTCTAAGGGAGAGTCCAGCCACCCTACGGAGAAAACTCGTTTCGGCCGCTTGTACCCGCGATCTTGTCCTTTCGGTCACTACCCAAAGCTCATGACCATAGGTGAGGGTAGGAACGTAGATCGACCAGTAAATTGAGATCTTTTCCTTTCGGCTCAGCTCTCTCTTCACCACAACAGACCGGTGCAGAGTCAGCATCACTGCAGACGCTGCACCAATCCGCCTGTCCATCTCACGTTCCATCCTTCCATCACTCGGGAACGAGACCCCAAGGTACTTAAACTCCTCCATTTGAGGCAGGACCTCATTCCCGACCCGGAGATGGCACTCCACTCTTTTCCGGGTGAGAACCATTGACTCAGATTTGGAGGTAAGGATTCTCATCCCAGCCGCTTCACCCTCAGGTGCTTACCGATCCAGTGAGAGTTGAAGGTCACTGCTCGATGAAACCAGCAGGACCACATAATCTGCAAAAAGCAGAAACCAAATCTTGCAGCCACCAAACTGAAACCTCTCAATGCCCTGGCTGCGCCTAGAAATTCTGTCCATGAAAGTAATGAACAGAATCGGTGACAAAGGGCAGCCCTGGCAGAGTCCAAACCTCCCTGGAAACAGTTCCAATTTATTGCCAGCAATGCGAACCAAACTCTGACAACGGTCATACAGGGAACGTACCACCTGGATTAGGTGGTCCGATACTCCATATTCTCGGAGCACTCCCAACAGTATTCCCAGAGGAACACGATCGAATGCCTTCTTCAAGTCCACAAAACACATGTAGACTGGTTGGGCAAACTCCCATGCACCCTCAAGGAGCCTGCCAAGAGTATAGCCTTGGTCCACAGTTCCACGACCAGGACAAAAACCAAATTGCTCCTCCTGAATCCGAGATTCGACTATCCAGCGGATCCTCCTCTCCAGAACCCCTAAATAGACTTCAGAAGGCTGAGGAGTGTGATCCCATGATAGTTTGAACACACCCTCCGGTCCCTCTTCTTGAAAAGCGGGACCACCACCCCGATCTGCCAGTCCAGGGGCACCGACCCCGATGTCCACGCTATGCTGCAGAGTTGTGTCAACCAAGACACACCCACAGCATCCAGGGCCTTAAGGAACTCCGGGCGGATCTCATCCACCCCCGGGGCCTTGCCACCAAGGAGCTTTTTGACCACCTCGGTAACCTCTGCCCCAGAGATAGGGGAACCAGTCCCCAGGCACTGCTTCCATGTTGGAAGACATTTCGGTGGGATTGAGGAGGTCTTCAAAGTTTTCCCTCTAACCGGTCCACAACATCTCGAGTCGAGGTCAGCAGCACACCGTCCCCACCATACGCAGTGTTGACCGTTCACTGCTTCCCCCTTCTGAGCCGGTTGATGGTGGTCCAGAATCTCTTTGAATCCATCCGGAAGTCATTTTTCATTGCCTCTCCAAAACTCCTCCCATGTCCGAGTTTTTGCATGCCAGAACCGCAGACCGCTTGGCCTGCCAGCTGCCTCCAGAGTCCCATGGGCCAAAACAGCCTGATAGGACTTTTTCTTCAGCTTGACGGCATCCCTGACCGAGGTGTCCACGAAACGGGTTCTGGGATTACCGCCACGACAGGGACTGACCACCATAAAGGGCACAGCTCAGATCAGCCCCATCGACAATGGAGGCACAAAACATCGCCCCCTCGGACTCAATGTTCGCTGGCTCTCTCGGAACATGGTCAAAGCTCTCCCGCAGGTGGGAGTTGAAACTTCTTCTGACAGCGGACTCTGCCAGACGTTCCCAGCAGAGCCTTACAATGCGTTTGGGTCTGCCTGGTCTGACCGGCATCCTCCCCCACCATCGGAACCAACTCCCCCCCAGGTGGTGATCGGTTGACAGCTCCTCCCCTCTCTTCACCCGAGTGTCCAAAACATGTGGCCGCAAGTCCGACGACACAACCACAAAGTCAATCATCAAACTGCGGTCCAGGGTGTCCTGGTGCCTGGTGTCAATTGGAAAATAAAAATAAAAAACAGAAGAAAATAAAGTCATAATAAGAAAAAAATATGAAGAGTAACATTAAAGTATTAGGAGGGGATGATGGGAGATAACCAACAGCTTGTATTTTCCTACTTTGAATATTGTTTTGGTAAATGGGACGGAAATATCTTTAAAGCCCAATTGGTAGTATGAATTTTTTGTATAATGAGGTTTTTGTCTGTCGAGGTTCCACTGTATGTGCAGTATGTGGCGTTCCAAAATACCATCTTTTTCCTTTCTTCCAACTCGGCACTCAAAGATCCTCTACATGACAAGAGTCTTTCTGAGAGCAGATGCTAAAAAATATACTGGCATGCATTGAATGGGGTAGCGTTTGGGGGGAGGGGCGTGACACCCTGACTGTATCCAGCACGGATGCTTGCAAAGTTCATTCATTCATTCATTTTCTATACCGCTTCTTCTCCTCATATTATAACTTTATTCCCAAAATATTATCCCATAATATTATGACTTTATTCCCATAGCAACATGACTTTATTCCCATAATATTATGACTTTGTTCCAATAACAACATGAATTTATTCCCATTATATTATGACGTGGTTCCCATAGCAACATGACTTTTTTCCCATAATATTATGACTTTATTCCCATAGCAACATGACTTTATTCCAATAACAATATGACTTTATTCCCATAATATTATGACTTTGTTCCCATAACATTATGACTTTATTCACATAATATTATGATTTTGTTCCAATAACAACATGACTTTATTCCCATGATATTATGATTTTGTTCCCATAGCAACATGACTTTTTTCCTATAATATTATGACTTTATTCCCATAGCAACATGACTTTATTCCCAATAACAACATGACTTTATTCCCATAGCAACATGACTTTATTCCCATAGCAAAATGACTTTATTCCAATAACAACATGACTTTATTCCCATAATATTATGACTTTGTTCCCATAACATTATGACTTTATTCCCTAAATATTATGATTTTGTTCCAATAACATTATGACTTTATTCCCATGATATTATGACTTTGTTCCAAGAACAACATGACTTTATTCCCATTATATTATGACTTTATTCCCATAGCAACATGACTTTATTCCAATTACATCATGACTTTATTCCAATAACAACATGACTTTATTCCCATAGCAACATAACTTTATTCCAATAACAACATAACTTTATTCCCATAGCAACATGACTTTATTCCAATAACAACGTGACTTTATTCCCATAGCAACATGACTTTATTCCAATAACAACATGACTTTATTCCCATAATATTATGACTTTGTTCCCATAACATTATGACTTTATTCCCATGATATTATGACTTTGTTCCAATAACAACATGACTTTATTCCCTTTATTCCCATTATATTATGACTTTATCCCCATAGCAACATGACTTTATTCCAATTACATTATGACTTTATTCCAATAACAACATGACTTTATTCCCATAGCAACATGACTTTTTTCCCATAATAGTATGACTTTTTTCCCATAGCAACATAACTTTATTCCAATAACAACATAACTTTATTCCCATAGCAACATGACTTTATTCCAATAACAACGTGACTTTATTCCCATAGCAACATGACTTTATTCCAATAACAACATGACTTTATTCCCATAATATTATGACTTTGTTCCCATAACATTATGACTTTATTCCCATGATATTATGACTTTGTTCCAATAACAACATGACTTTATTCCCTTTATTCCCATTATATTATGACTTTATCCCCATAGCAACATGACTTTATTCCAATTACATTATGACTTTATTCCAATAACAACATGACTTTATTCCCATAGCAACATGACTTTTTTCCCATAATAGTATGACTTTTTTCCCATAGCAACATAACTTTATTCCAATAACAACATAACTTTATTCCCATAGCAACATGACTTTATTCCAATAACAACGTGACTTTATTCCCATAGCAACATGACTTTATTCCAATAGCAACATGACTTTATTCCAATAACAACATGACTTTATTCCCATAATATTATGATTTTGTTCCCATAACATTATGACTTTATTCCAATAATATTATGATTTTGTTCCAATAACAACATGACTTTATTCCCATGATATTATGATTTTGTTCCAATTACAACATGACTTTATTCCCATGATATTATGACTTTGTTCCAATAACAACATGACTTTATTCCCTTTATTCCCATTATATTATGACTTTATTCCCATAGCAACATGACTTTATTCCAATTACAACATGACTTTATTCCCATAGCAACATGACTTTATTCCCATAACATAATGACTTTATTCCAATAATATTATGATTTTGTTCCAATAACAACATGACTTTTTTCCCATGATATTATGACTTTGTTCCCATAGCAACATGACTTTATTCCAATACTAACATGACTTTATTCCCATAATATTATGACTTTGTTCCCATAACATTATGATTTGATTCCCATTATATTATGATTTTGTTCCAATAACAACATGACTTTATTCCCATAATGTTATGACTTTGTTCCAATAACAACATGACTTTATTCTCATAATATTATGACTTTATTCCCATAATATTATGACTTTGTTCCCATAATATTATGACTTTTGTCACGGTCCATGTTTTAGTCTGCCTGACAGTTTTGCCTTTGTTCACTTTTATACCTCAGTTTCTGCTTCTGCGCTTTTATTTTGATAGTACTTCTTGTTCTGTTCCATTCTGTTCCCCTTTCACTTTACTTTCTTGTTCAAGCGCACCTGCTCCTAATTTCATTCATTCATTTTCTATGCCGCTTATCCTCATTAGGGTGGCGGGTATGCTGGAGCCTATCCCAGCTGACTTTGGGCGGGAGGCGGGTACACCCTGGACCGGTCGCCACCCAATCGCAGGGCAGACAAACAAACATTCACACTCTAATGGACAATTTAGAGCGGCCAATGAAGCTAACATGCATGTTTTTGGAATGTGGGAGGAAAGCGGAGTACCCGCAGAAAACCCACACACACACGCACGGGGAGAACATGTAAACTCCACACAGAGATGCCCAATGGAGATTCCAACCCTGAACCTCCTGACTGTGAGGCCAATGTGCTACCCACTCAACCACCGTGCGACCTGCTTGCAAAGTTCAACACCTTGATATTTCACTCCAAAGTGGCACAGCGTGTTTTTGCAAAAGAAAGGATTGGAAAGATGAAGCAGAAGAAGACGTGGGCAAGCAGGGAGAAAGGCCGAGCGGAGAGAAAGCTTATTAGCAGAACACAGATGCCCCCCGACTATTTATATCCATCCACCGGGAGGGGGAATCTTTGCACCTCCAGGTTAGCAGCGCCGCCCAGTAGAACGGAGGGGGCGGGGTTGGCGGCGGGGCGCACCAGTGTTGTGTTAACTTGTCAACACAAAGCTCTAAGTGTCACATCTTCCTCGCTTCACACTTGGCAGCAGCAAGTGCAGCCGTGCACCACACCTTCCCGCTACCTTTGGCCTCTCAGCGGATCACGTAAAAAATAACGCAACAATCAAGTCAAAATACGAAATCATCTTTAAAGCAGAGTCACCCTTTTGAGAGAAAAGAAGGTGCTGATTTGATGAAGAAAAAGAAGAAGCGTTGTCAGAACATCACAAACAAAAGCTGCAATTCACAACATGAAGAGAAAAGCCCAGCATTTGAAGGGACTACACCTGCGATACGGAGATATCATTATAGCAGCATCACGTTACGCCGACGCAGAACTGAAACACAATGTCTACTTCAGAATTCTACAAAAATGGGTCAGCAGTTTAAAGCTGTCGTGCAGAAACGGAGGTGGGTCAAGGCTCGGCGCTACTGATTCCTACAGGTTCAAACAAAGTTCTGGAGTACTTAGTACCTCCTCTGTCTGCACACACTGTGGCACCGCACCCTCGTGAGCATTGGTTGAACAGTTCTGAGCTGGAGAAAGTCATTATTGCTACCAAAATGGCACCACCATCTTAACACTTGTTCCTCCAGGGAAGGTGGAGTGTTCTAGAACCTTTGACCTGTACTGTGTGTGTGTGTGTGTGTGTGTAACTTAACATCCTTTCATTTCTCTCTTTGTGCCCCCCCATGAAAAACTGAAAAAAGAAGCGTGTTTTGATGCGCGTGCATGACAGGCAGGGAGTGGTAATGAAGGATTTGGACTTCCATCCCGTTACATTATGCAGCAGATGGTGTCCAGGCCCGGCCCGGCTTGTCCCAGGAGGCTGAGAGGGGCAGATGATGGGGGAGGTGTGGAAAGAGGCGTAAGGGACAAAGCTGTGTGTGCGTGTGTGTTTGCACGTTTGTTTTCTTTTTTCATTTTTTTGACACACTGGCTCTTGTAGGACGGAGTCAAAGCGCCGCCCCTCCTCCCTTTTGCTCCAGCTGAGGCTCCACCTGAGCCCATCCACTGAGACCCCGACCCGGTTTGACCCGTGACGACGAGCGTGCTGGACAGACAAGAAGAAGAAAATACAACGTTCCGTTCTTCAAGTGAGATGAAGCAACAACACATAACTAGTCACTAACGTGTATGTTTATGTAGTACAAATGTACTTTCAACGGGAAGAAACACAATATTGGATGAAAATCACGGAAACTGGGACTATTGACTATTAGCATGAGCATTTCCTTTCATGGCTTGGTTAAATAAACATAGAAGGACCTAACCTGTAATGTTTCACCCTGTTAAATTCTGGATTTCTGGATTTAAAAAGACATTTGCACGACTTTCGGTTGGCCTCAAAGAGGTTCTGGCAAACTTTAGACACCTCAGAAATGGGAAGGAGCTCCCAGTTCACACTTTGTACAGTGCGGACCAGAGCAGAGTCTGAGGATACGTAAGTGGAAAGTTCTATCACCGTGGCTGAGGTAATTGGGGTAGTTAAAACACTCCCTAACGGCAAGGCTCCGGGGGTAGACGAGTTTTGCCCTGAATT